>JANRMT010062809.1:2679205-2693373 GCA_026402145.1 Polypterus bichir lapradei
ATATATATATATATATATATATATATTGTGACAGATTAGGGTTTTCTTGCACCCTTGTACCCTCAGACACCACGTCAGACACCAGATAAAAGTCCAATAATAGGATTTATTATAATAATAAAGTGCACAAAGCACGCTCCTCTCCACAATTCTCCAATAAATCAAAAACAATCACAATACACAATCCTCCTCTCCCAGACGCTTAGCCACCCTGCCTCCCAACTCAGCTCGTCCGTCTGGGCTCTCCCATAGTCCTTTATACTCCTTGACCCGGAAGCGTTTCACCCTCTCTGTCCATGTGACCTGAAACACTTCCGGGTCAGATAAAAATCCTTCTTTTTTTTCACCTAGGAAGCACATCGTTTCCTTTGTCCACTTGACTATGACGTACTTCCTGGGCGTAAGGCAAATAGTCTCTGGACCTCCCTGCAGCGACTCCTGGCGGCCCCCATGGTATCCAGCAGGGCTGTGCATTAAAAGTCCATTGTCCATAATTCCCTGCTGGCATTCGGGGCACCTCTATGCTGCAAGGAGGGCTCCATCTGGCGGCCTGGGGGTATTGGCCGGGATGAACGGCCGGCCATGTACCACTATATATATATATATATATATATATATATATTCTTAAGTCTGAGTTGTAATCGGATTATTTGGGTAACGCTTGTGGTTGGTCGGCCAGTCGGCAAACATCCACTGTTAGTTTATTGTTTGACTAGCAAAATACCCGCGCTTCACAGAGGCGAAGTACTGCGTTAAAATTTTTAATAAGAAGAAAATTAAACCTTTTTAAACTGAGGGAAAATATGCCAATAATTATTTGTTAAGGATCTCTTTGTATACCACATTGTGAGCTCGGCCCTCCGGTTGTAATATGACCAAGCTGTGCGCTGAGCTTACTCTTGAGCATGCAACGTACAGTTGGCCATGTGAACAGTAATCTTGTTTCAAATCTCACAGTATGGATTGCTGCTGTCATAATCGGTTTGAGTTTCATGGTTTGTTTCAATTAGGACAGTATTTGCAGGACTTGTGTTGAAGTGACATTCGGCATCTGTCAAGCGTTGTAAGCATACAACCGGTTTCATCGATAACTTCACATCCAGCTTTTGAGAGTTTAAACATTCATAAACATCAAAGTGTCCACTACTGAAATCGTCACCTGTGAATCTAAGATGTTTAAGAGGCATTGGCGGTTGTCGAAAGGTGTAAAACGTTTGGCCATTTCGGTACACTTGAAAGCGACAACTGAACAATTCAGCAGCAGCCATCAACTCACTTGCAGAACCATAGGTGAAGGGCTTAAGCATTTCATTCTTCTAGTGCTCCTGTGTAGTATAATTATCTCCTGTACCGTCATCAGTCCACACCTTGAACCTGTCCCAGTCATTCAATACATAAGACACAATGTTCCTCCGGATATCAAGAGTGAGCCTGATATGGCCGTGCAATATGTAACAAAGAGAATGGAAAAGGTAGGTGCCATCTCCGGGCATGGAAACCACTTGGTAAGTGTCAGTTCTCGATCGATGGTGATCACCTCGATAGACATGGTAATGGGGGTACGGTTGGAATAATAAAGGAAATGGGTACCTGAGCAATGTAAAGTAAGTCTAAAATACCAACACAATAACTATTTTCGTAATAAATGAACAATAAAACAGTGGAGAAGCTGTGGATTAAATAAAAAGGCTGTAGTTATCAGCAGGGAGATGTGAATCCCGTGGCGAAGC
Source organism: Polypterus bichir lapradei (assembly GCA_026402145.1). Lineage (NCBI taxonomy): Eukaryota > Metazoa > Chordata > Cladistia > Polypteriformes > Polypteridae > Polypterus > Polypterus bichir. Next base: position 2,680,936 of record JANRMT010062809.1, read on the forward strand.
AAGGAAGGGAATGTAGAGACCGGAACGACGGACGGCCTTATATAGGCAGGCAGCCAGCAACATGGGAGGCGTTGGGATGGGGGACCCAACGCCACCTCACACGGTGACCGAGATGCAGGCTATGGATGTATATATGTACGTAAGTAGGATTCAGTTAGCGTTGGGAACCCGTGTGCCAAATTTCTTGAAGATGGGCCCATAAATAACAAAGACTGTTGAAAACTTCAATATAGCGGCCGACAGTGGCATCATACCACCGAAATAAGTACGTACATTGGTTTCGGTTAGCGCAGGGAAGCTGCCTACAAAATTTCATGAAGATGGGGCCATAAATAAGAAAGTTCAAAATGGCGGACGTTGTTGACCGTTATGACCGTTAACACGTAGAATTTCGAAATGAAACCTGCTTAACTTTTGTAAGTAAGCTGTAAGGAATACGCCTGCCAAATTTCAGCCTTCTACCTACACGGGAAGTTGGAGAATTAGTGAGATTGGAAAGTTCAATATGGCGACCGACAGTGGCGTCATACCAACGAAATAAGTACGTACATCGGTTTCGGTTAGCACAGGGAAGCCGCCTACCAAATTTCGTGAAGATGGGGTCAGCCTTCTACCTACACGGGAAGTTGGAGAATTAGTGACGTTGGAAAGTTCAATATGGCGGCCAACAGTGGCGTCATACCATCGAAATAAGTACATACATCGGTTTCGGTTAGCGCAGGGAAGCCGCCTACCAAATTTCGTGAAGATGGGGCCATAAATAAGAAAGTTCAACATGGCGGACGTTGTCGACCGTTATGACCGTTACGTGTAGAATTTCGAAATGAAACCTGCTTAACTTTTGTAAGTAAGCTGTAAGGAATGAGCCTGCCAAATTTCAGCCTTCTACCTACATGGGAAGTTGGAGAATTAGTGATGAGTGAGTGAGTCAGTGAGTCAGTGACGGCTTTGCCTTTTATTAGTATAGATTTCTGTATAATTGTGGTTTATATTTGGAGAGGTGATTACGGAAAGTGCTTTGTAGGAATAAACACCTTTTATTCTAAAAGCGTAATATATAAATATAAAACGTAATATACCAGATAAATTAGGAGTTTGAGAATGTAAGGGGTCATATACTGTACATACAATTATCCTTACATTGTTCCCTGTTTATATTTGTGGTTTTGGAAGGCATTTACTTGTGGCCCATCACAAAGTATATAACAATAGGTGCATTAGTGTTGTTTGTTTATCATATATCTTTTTCTTCCTCTTCATCTTCTCCCACATTTATGTGGGGTTGATGTGCTTGATCAGCCTTCTACAAACAGCTCGGTCCTGCTCCTCCTAACCAGTCAAGTCCTTTTCCTTCAGATCTTCTTTCACCTTATCCATCTTCCCCTACTTTGGCTTCCTGCCCTGTACTTCCTTTCCTATCACTCTTTTCCCCACATATTCATTGTCTCTCCTCATCACCACCATGGTATAGTGCAGACTACATAATGTATAGAAAGCCTTATATGGATTTTGATTTTAATTTATTGACTCGTAGCAGTACCATTCAGTTTACAGCTTTGTGATTTTAAATGGCAGACTCTTCAGTATATTGTCTCATTTTTTTCTGCAATGTTTACTCATAATTTTTTACACAAAGAATCTCAAAAGTAACATTAAAGCTAATTCTTACATATTATACTTAAGATAAAAACACTATAAATAGAAATAAAATTCAAGAAAATGTTGAAATTCAGGATGATATATTTTTTAATTATTTTCATAAAATATTTACTGTTTAGGGAACAAAACTGTTCTTGCAAATTACATTTTTATGTAAGTATAATTTCTTTTTACTGTCTAATGTTATTTGACTTTTCTCCACAGATTTTGTTCTTTAGACCTTAATAATCTTTTCTAAGATGTTTGGGTGATTTTACGTTTGTTCTTGTCAAAATATTTAGTTAATCAAGCTAGATAAAGTACATTAACATGCTAGATTTATACTACAAACCTAAGCTACATTTCCAGTTTGAGTTTTTGTCAGATTCCTCTAATCTCATACACACCACACTACAATTTAACAGTCTATCAGGGATAGACAGACTTGACTTTTAAGGACAGTAAATCTTAACACAGCAGGGTCAGCGAATGTTTGAGCTTCATTGAGCTGCATTTTCCTCTGCCCTTAACTAAATGCATTTTACATTACCATTTTATTATAGTTTTCTGAAAAGGTTTAAACATAACAATTTAATAAACAAAAAGCACACAAAAAAGGTATGGTAAAAAGGCACAAAGTATCAAATAGAATGGGATTGAAAATAAATTCTAGCTTCTTGACAGGATCAGAGGCATCATATAAAAAACTTTGCTTAGATTCTATACTAAAATTTTGCTTATGTTGGAAAGACATATAAAACCATAAGTGCACCATGTGCTTCTCCAAGTTCCTTTATAAATCTCAAATCAAATTAAAGCCATGTGTGCATGCATGCACTTTCAGCAACCCCCCCTTAACACTTGTCAGTAACGATATTGACCTTTTTGTGATCTGATTGCTATATAAATTTGCTCATATTTCTGACTGACCTCTTTACTATAAACCATGGAAGAACAGAGGAAAAAAACTTTACACAATGGTATTATTAACTAAACTGGAAAATCAGAAAAAACATACTTTTTGCTTGTCTGTCTGTGGGAGTCACAAATAAAAGAAAATAACATGAGCAGGAGGAACTGAGTGGAAAGAGCATTAGCAGTATCCCATCATGCAATGCCCAGACCGCCACCAGCAACCAGCATGAGTTGGACCAGGCTGTAGGCAAAGAACTGTGAGATATTCAGAGCATTCTTATTGCACTTGTAAAAAAAAAAAAAAAAATTTGCCAAGTAAATGTCAATGTGGCAATACTGGTCTATTTACATTCAATGTGCAATATCCAAACATCTTTGAATTGCCATTGTTTTGATATCCTGGGGTTATTCATGTTTGAACACTGTGCTGTGCAAATACTGTACAAGCCAACATAATATGGCAAACCTCTGTAGGGCTGTATAGCAGGGTGCCACCCAGCCTGTCCATCTACCCTTCAATGAACCAATCATATGCAGGAGTGCCCTTAATTATATCTTTTCTCTCGTGGTGCACTCACTATCAACTGGAAGAAATACTATAAAAGTTGTCTGTAATGTACTAAACCTAAGAGCAATCCTATCAATTAGACTTACATACCAAGAAGTCAACCATCACATACAGCATGACCTTGAAGTCTGATTTCCACGCTGTTTTTTGATTAAAATAACAGAACAGTGGGTTGATCGGAGCAACAACTTTAGTTAGACAGATTTGAGCATCCTATATTAGTAGTATATCAATTTAATAAAACTGCTTTCTGTTTGGCGGAGTGGTGGCCCTGAGGCTAGGGATCTGCACTGGCAATCAGAAGGTTGCCGGTTCAAATCCCATAAAAATGCCAAAAGGGTCTCTGCTCTGTTGGGCCCATGAGCAAGGCCCTTAACCTGCAATTGCTCCGTCCTGGGTATGACGTTAATCTGCATCTGTCCCTGCATGTAGGCCTTCCAACCTGCAGGGAAAAACTTGGGGGTTGTTGGCAAAATTGGCACTCCAGCCACCATAAAAAAACCCTCACACTGTTCCACTCCATCTGAACTTGTGTGGTGTTGAGGTATCACCCATTGCATGGCTGCACTTGGGTCCTAATCTGGATCCTGAGTTGGTTTGTCGTGTGGTGGGTGCGGCAATGCACTGTATCAGTGCGTGCTCCTAACCTCTAAGCCTCTCTAAGCTTTCTGTTTACTAAGTGAAATTAATTCAATGATGGTGCCTGTTATGGTGTATAAAATCTACATCTTATTCTGTATTATATTTTGCTCAATCCCAACAAGATGAATTCAGATGTAGGAGGCATTATAATAAAAAAGACACATCCTCTTCCTTATACCTCACTTTTATAACAGTTGTTCATAGCTTAGTGCTAATTTGGTTTACAGCCTGGGAAAGGAAGCCTGAGCTGATACCTCAGGCTATTGATTACTTTACGGATGGACATCTGGGACATCAATTGGGTTTACGGCCTGGGAAAGGAAAAACTGAGGCAATATCAAAGAACTTTAGTACCTGGGGAGCAAAATTCATCCATCTTATTGACAGTCAGCCAATCAGGTGCATGGAACATTCATGAGTTGTGAAACCATGGCATGAAACTTTATAATAAATATGCCTCATTTTGAAAGCAACGTCAGAAGCAGAAGAAGAGAAACAGTGACGACGGAAGAGCGACATCAGAGAATAAAACAAAGACATGTGTGACCAGTTTTCATCTGATCGTCAGTTAACAGCATTCTCATGAACATCGATTGCTAAATCAAACGCCGCCTGGGACTTTCATCCTTGACATCACTGATTCCTTTCAGTAAGCTATTTTATCCAGACTTTACTATCAAACTTATTTTCTATTATTTATTATTGTTCTTTAATAAATAGTAACTTGTTTTCATCTTTCTATGCTTTGTCTTAATGTCTAGAGTGATTGAAGTAATAAGGTAGATTTCTAAGAGCACCTGAAGTAGCTAGAGATTTTGCCATTTAGCTCTGTGCTGCAGGGTTTTAAGGCTGAGAGTGAGGGTGCCACTCAATAGTTAGGGATAGTACGAGAAGAAGGTGTTCTTGGCTGATAAATGGCCTATAGTCAAGGATAGTGAGACTTTGTATGTTTTAATATTTTCTTGGAGACCAAAAGTAATATTTAGATCTGAGGTTTATTTAAAACATTGTATGTTGTTCGTGCCGATAATAAATAAGTCTCTTGATGTGCTGAAAGAGTGACAAGTTGTGTTATACCTAAAGCATTTGTGTGGTTTTTAAGTGCTAAAAGTTAGCCAACTGTGTGTGTGTCATTCGTAGGGCACTGTTGTGGTTAGGGTCTGAGTGTATGTACAGTGGTGTGAAAAACTATTTGCCCCCTTCCTGATTTCTTATTCGTTTGCATGTTTGTCACACAAAATGTTTCTGATCATCAAACACATGTAACCATTAGTCAAATATAACACAAGTAAACACAAAATGCAGTTTTTAAATGATGGTTTTTACTATTTAGGGAGAAAAAAAATCCAAACCTACATGGCCCTGTGTGAAAAAGTAATTACCCCCTTGTTAAAAAATAACCTAACTGTGGTGTATCACACCCCTGAGTTCAATTTCCGTAGCCACCCCCAGGCCTGATTACTGCCACACCTGTTTCAATCAAGAAATCACTTAAATAGGAGCTGCCTGACACAGAGAAGTAGACCAAAAGCACCTCAAAAGCTAGACATCATGCCAAGATCCAAAGAAATTCAGGAACAAATGAGAACAGAAGTAATTGAGATCTATCAGTCTGGTAAAGGTTATAAAGCCATTTCTAAAGCTTTGGGACTCCAGTGAACCACAGTGAGAGCCATTATCCACAAATGGCAAAAATATGGAACAGTGGTGAACCTTCCCAGGAGTGGCCGGCCGACCAAAATTACCCCAAGAGCGCAGAGACGACTCATCCGAGAGGTCACAAAAGACCCCAGGGCAACGTCTAATGGACTGCAGGCCTCACTTGCCTCAATTAAGGTCAGTGTTCATGACTCCACCATAAGAAAGAGACTGGGCAAAAACGGCCTGCATGGCAGATTTCCAAGACGCAAACCACTGTTAAGCAAAAAGAACATTAGGGCTCGTCTCAATTTTGCTAAGAAACATCTCAATGATTGCCAAGACTTTTGGGAAAATACCTTGTGGACTGATGAGACAAAAGTTGAACTTTTTGGAAGGCAAATGTCCCGTTACATCTGGCGTAAAAGGAACACAGCATTTCAGAAAAAGAACATCATACCAACAGTAAAATATGGTGGTGGTAGTGTGATGGTCTGGGGTTGTTTTGCTGCTTCAGGACCTGGAAGGCTTGCTGTGATAGATGGAACCATGAATTCTACTGTCTACCAAAAAATCCTGAAGGAGAATGTCCGGCCATCTGTTCATCAACTCAAGCTGAAGTGATCTTGGGTGCTGCAACAGGACAATGACCCAAAACACACCAGCAAATCCACCTCTGAATGGCTGAAGAAAAACAAAATGAAGACTTTGGAGTGGCCTAGTCAAAGTCCTGACCTGAATCCAATTGAGATGCTATGGCATGACCTTAAAAAGGCGGTTCATGCTAGAAAACCCTCAAATAAAGCTGAATTACAACAATTCTGCAAAGATGAGTGGGCCAAAATTCCTCCAGAGCGCTGTAAAAGACTCATTGCAAGTTATCGCAAACGCTTGATTGCAGTTATTGCTGCTAAGGGTGGCCCAACCAGTTATTAGGTTCAGGGGGCAATTACTTTTTCACACAGGGCCATGTAGGTTTGGATTTTTTTTTCTCCCTAAATAATAAAAACCATCATTTAAAAACTGCATTTTGTGTTTACTTGTGTTATATTTGACTAATGGTTAAATGTGTTTGATGGTCAGAAACATTTTGTGTGACAAACATGCAAAAGAATAAGAAATCAGGAAGGGGACAAATAGTTTTTCACACCACTGTATATCTATGTATGTGTGTTTTATTATTTAGGGTGCGGGAGTAGACCAATCCAATAACGAACTTGACAAAGAAAAGGGTAAATAGACGATAACACAGTGCCTTTATCTCAACATGTGTGCAGTCAATTGCATTAGAAAAATCAGGAATCGCTGATTTTGCCTTTTGATCTTGGCTTGCTCACTTTGACCATAAGGAAATTAAATGTCTCCAAAGTAGTATTTTAAGTATACCATCCCATACAAATGGCATGATACTGCACAGCTCAGGCTAAAAACCACCCGTTGCCAAAGATCCTGTAATAAAACAGGGATTGCATGATTTCTGCATGACGGTTTCTGTAATGTACGCTCCAGTTCAGCACAAAACACCAAGGCTCTGTGAGTCCTACATTGGCTAATAAGCTGGTCATTGTCATGAACCAAAAAAAAAATCATCACAATCCCTGGAAAAGTGCTTTAGCTTGTAATTGGCAATATCCTCCTAAACAGTTAATGCTGCCATTCCCAGATACATTGTACAACACACAGAACACCCATTTTACAGGTAAAATAGATAGGCTATAAAGTAAAAGCAATTAACATGAAGCATATGCATTAGGCCATATTACCAATGCTAAAGACAGCTGTATTGAGAGAACATGTTCATTACCTGTGATCTAATTAGCTCAAAAACTTCAGAATGTGACTGACATGTATAGCGTAGAAAAAGGTGGGTGCTAACACAGAGAGAGATTAGCTGTCGTCACCTGGGAAGCACACCACTCACAGTGTTCAGAAATGGGCTCTGCATGGGTGACTGGTGGAGTTCTCCATTTAGCTCATGCTGCAAAGCACTCGCTTCAGAGTCAGAGATCACAGGTTCGCAGCTCAACCACTGACAGTTCACCACAGCACAAATCTTCAAACTGAGATGCTTTGTGGTTTACTCAATATCAATTCAGATTTCAAAATGCGGCACGGTGGCGCAGTGATAGCGCTGCTGCCTCGCAGTTAGGAGACCCAGGTTCGCTTCCCGGGTCCTTCCTGCATGGAGTTTGCATGTTCTCCTCGTGTCTGCGTTGGTTTCCTCCCACAGTCTAAAGACATGCAGGTTAGGTGCATTGGCAATCCTAAATTGTCGTGTGCGTGTGCCCTGCCAGGGGATTTGTTCCTGCCTTGCACCCTGTGCTGCCTGGGATTGGCACCAGCAGACCCCCGTGAAAGTGTGTTAGGATATAGCAGGTTGGATAATGGATGGATGGATTTCAAAACTCAAATGTGAGGTTTTTTTTACATAGTGCTGCAATAAGGCAGAAGGCTGCAGTTGTTTAAAAATGGAAACAACATGGAGGTGTTCATGTAAAGAAAACACAATTTAAAACAACGAAAAGGACAATAATAATTCTAGACATTGAACAAAATGAATTAGAATGTGTTTGAAGTGGGTCATAACTATTAATCATAAAAACAACTGCAGTGAAACTAAAATAACAAACACTGCAAACTAAGATACTGTATGTATTGATGGGATCCTGACAAATCAATCTTAACATACTTCCTACATTTAACACTCTGTTTTCCGTTGATTCCTAGAAAAATGCTACAGTATTTTGAACCTGTTCAGTCATGAAAATGTAGCCTTTTTATGGCAAGTCAACAAGAAGTAGCCGACTGACAGTGATAGATCTAGACGCGGACTCTTCTTTGTTACCCCAGTTTCTTATTTGTTCTGTTTATCTATTGTTCTGAAATCAATTGATTAACATTATGTGTTCGTGTTACCTATAATTATACATTCAGGGTTCTACTTCTGGTGTTTACAGGAAAAAAGAAATGTGTTGTGTGAAAACATATGCTTTGACTTACTAAGCTCCTGGCATAGTCATTCACATATTTACTTGAGGTCACGCCAAGATCTAAACTAACCTCAAGGCAATTGTCAGAGACTTCTGATTAAACAAATGCAAAACCAGCAGTGTTGTAAAAAAAACAAATATTTGCTCTTTGAATAATGTATGCAAAATCAACCTGCAAATATTTGTACTGCTTTGATTTAGAGGTGTGCCTACCTGGCAGAAAGCCTTCAGGGTAGGGACATCCCATGGAACAGCTTTGCCAGTGCCAGACGAGATTTCAGGGGCTTGAATGCCTAAGACTGATTGCCCTGTTTCTATTTAGAAACTATTTCATTGTATTTTTCTGATAACATTTAATTAGAAAATTGTATACACCTTGACTTTCCCAGTTGGAGGATTGCAACAAGTAAAATATTTACAGTATGGCTCCTTGGATTCAGTTAAATGTGAATCTCAGAAGTTAAAAGTTACATTTGCATCAAACTTGTTGTAAGTTTAATTATTGATGTCCTGTGCTAGGTTTTCTGTTATTATAATCTGTTTGGATTTAAGGACATAAATTTTTCTTTATGACGTTAATGCTATCGTAGTGCTAATGTTTTGGCTGCATTTCTGCACAGGCTGAGCCATGTTGCTTTTAGTTATAATGTTCTTTTGCCAAAAGCATGATTACTGTCTTTGCACTGTGTGACATCGGCACATGTTTTCTATTTAAAGATTCACTAAAGGACATCTGCTTACGTAATCAAAAAAAGAAAAACGAATGAAATTTTAAATTATTCAAATGACTTTAGTACCTATAGTGTTACAACCTTTTTGATTGTTTCTCTCTAACCTTGATTTTGTTTCTGGCTTCTGGTTTTCTCTACTTGGCATCTCTGGTATCTTTCCTCTTTTCGCTTATGCCAGTGCCCTGACTAAGATTTTATTTGCCTCTTTTTTGTTTTTCATCTCCTGATTGTTTCTCATGGAGATCATAATAATGCCATTCAGACATGACAGGTTCAGAGTACTCACCAAAATATACAGCATATGCTGAAGTCAGAAAGGTGGTTGTAATTCAGTTCGGTTTGCAATGTTAAAATTTCTAACTACAATGACAAATGGATTTTTTACAAATTGTCTTCTAGAGGGAAGAGTCTCTAATATTGAGGATGGTTTGGATTAACTTTTCAATAATGAAATTTCTCCTTTGGTTGTTAATGATCACAACTCAGTAATCATTGCCATTTAAGCTTCATGTAATCGTATGAAAAAATATAATTGAAATATCAGAACTGAAGTGTATGTGGGCCTGTTTAATTTTTTGCTTGCTTGGATCTAATATCATTTTGGTTGGGCATCAAAAACATTTATTTTTTATCTCCTAAACAAAATATAGTGGAACAGTTGCTAAAATACATAAATCAGAGTTAATTAAATGTTCATTTTCCTAAGAGGGCTCTTTTATAATGATAGTGTCATGATGCTGGGATTTTTGAATGTGCACATTTCATTTTAGTACCTGTGTTTTTTAATAGTTCTTAATTTTTAAGGTGTAAAAAATTGTATCGTTAGCTAATGTTGTTGCAGTAGGTTACTTCTGGGTTTCAACCAGAAATGTCTCTTTATGTGCCTATCTGGGCATCTGGTTGGATTTTAAACTTTGTCTGGGTTTTTCACACAGTGACCCATTGTTCCCAACCAGCACGAATTTACCAAAATGATTTGACTTTTTTAAATCCACATCTTTTTTTTACCTAACATATAATTCTTAAAAAAAATCAGATGAACCCGCAATGATGATACCGTATGAGTGGATCTGAAGCGATGTGTAAGTAATTACAACCCACCCACCCCAGCACTTATACGAAGAGAAATTCCAAGTGGGATGATGCCACTAGCAATCCCCCCTACATGTCCTCTTTATTGGTTTGGGAAATATGATAACCCTAGGAAGGTGGCCTCATTGCTACCAGGTAACACCTGAAAGCTGCAATCATGTGTGGTCATTGTCTTGACTTTATTTAAGACAGTGGCACTCTTCCTCCAGTCTCCCCAACTTTTGATTGGTGAACAAAACTTTATTGTGCTATTTAGAATAGAATCTAGTAAAAATAAAAAATGAAATATTAATTTCATGCATGCCTAAAATAAAGGTTTACATTGTTTTTATTATCAAATTTTTATGCATTCAAATTTCTTGTTAATAACTTTAAATGCAAGTCTTTTCCTGTTTGCCAAACATTGGTTTAAAGACTAAGACACCATTCCCATAGGCGGTTTTAGACGGGGGCCAACAAGGGCCAGTGCCTCTGTAGAACTGGCCCTGGCCCCGTTATGGCCCCTGTGCTGAAGAGATAAAATTTTAATTAATTACTTACGGTGATATGCGCTGACACGGAAGCCGGAACTAGCATTGAATCCAGAAGAGCCAAGGATTTGAACCTTGATGCATTTGTGGACCGTTTTGCAGGAAATCACAAATGCAGAATACTGTTATTATAATGTTACAGGCTACTGTGTTGCCAGTGCTAAAGGATGAGAAATTACTGAACAGAAAATGTGAGTGTACATTTAAGTTTCATGCTGTAAAAAAGTCACTTTATAACAAAATAAATACATACCTACATAAAAAGAAAAATATCTTTCATACAAATAAGAGAAATGTTACTGTACAAAAAGTCAAATTTGTTTAAAGGTTTATTGTGCATATGTACAGTATGTGAAATCTTTTGTTTGAAATTCATTTGTATTATTTATTGTTAAATGTTCAATTCATTTTGTTTGTGCTCCAAATAAATTCACTTATTATATTAAACAATTAAATATTGCCCCCAAATTTTTTTTTTTGTTCTGTGCACCCCTGGTAAATTTGGTCTGGAACCGCCACTGACCATTCCCTTAGTTTAAAATTCACTTCATGGATTTCCTTTTCAATGAATGCCTATAGATTTGTTTATTGTAAGTGCTGAGATGGTTTTCTTCTATTTTCTGGGCTGTCAATCAGATCACGACTCATGAAACATTTAAAGAACAATCTTCATTTGAAGTGCAAGTGTTTGAATAAAGTTTAAGTAACTGAAACAGATAATAAAAATCATAACTTACAGACTTCAAGGTCTACAGTATATTCCTTATTTTTAATTAAACATGGAAACCTATTTATGGTAAGAAGATTTTTTTGAAAATCACAAATGTATAGAAAATAACATTCTTATCAAAGAGGATGCTTCCTCATACTGTGTCAATCTAAGATACACTTGCCAACATGTACTAAATCTGATCATTCTGTGTTCGGTTAACATGTGTCACACATGTACACGTGGGAGGAAGTCACTTCCAGTTCTGGGCCCAATGTCACAACTTCCGATTCCTATCCAGGTGATGTAATTTCCCCTGTCTGGCTTTAAAACCACCATGTTTTCTCTTACCGCAGTTCTTTTTTGGACTGAAGTCTGTAAAGACCTGTGTCTCAGATTTTACTTTTTTTCCAAAAAAATGTGATTATTTCTACTTTTAGGGAATACATTTTACTCAATTTTTAAATAATTTCAATCTGGTGCACCTCTCATCGGTAAATGTGTTTTTGTATAATGCTCAATGCATTTAGGTTAATAACAATCAGTCAATTCATAACTATAATTAACTGTGAAACTACTACTAATCAATTTCTTCTGAGGTATTACACTTCTCAGTACACCATACACATACCTGTTTGGGATTTTCATCTTTGTTTCTGCTTTTTTACTGCTTCATTCACTTCATTTCAAACAAAATCGCAAGTATGCTAAAAGGAGCCATTGTATTCCATGCATCAACGATACTTAACAAAAAAGCAATAATCCTAAAATTTATTTCAAACTAGCTTTTGTCTAAAAAAATGTATACGGCCTGGCATTTTTTTTAATTGCTTTTTGTTTCCATTCCTTAATGAGGAGTAGTAATTCCACTTTTTTTAGCCTGACCTTGTTTTATTGTACCATCATTCTATCTCTAATATCTATACCTACTGTATCAAATACAGGCAAAGTATACTAATAATGAATGGTTTTCAAGACTTACGTT
>JANRMT010062809.1:2708373-2761483 GCA_026402145.1 Polypterus bichir lapradei
ATACAGTGCATCCGGAAAGTATTCACACTTTTTCCACATTTTGTTATGTTACAGCCTTATTCCAAAATGGATTAAATTCATTTTTTTCCTCAGAATTCTACACACAACACCCCATAATGACAACATGAAAAAAGTTTACTTGAGATTTTTGCAAATTTATTAAAAATAAAAAAACTGAGAAAGCACATGTACATAAGTATTCACAGCCTTTGCCATGAAGCTCAAAATTGAGCTCAGGTGCATCCTGTTTCCCGTAATCATCCTTGAGATGTTTCTGCAGCTTAATTGGAGTCCACCTGTGGTAAATTCAGTTGATTGGACATGATTTGGAAAGGCACACACCTGTCTATATAAGGTCCGACAGTTGACAGTTCATGTCAGAGCACAAACCAAGCATGAAGTTAAAGGAATTGTCTGTAGACCTCTGAGACAGGATTGTCTCGAGGCACAAATCTGGGGAAGGTTACAGAAAAATTTCTGCTGCTTCGAAGGTCCCAATTAGCACAGTGGCCTCCATCATCCGTAAGTTGAAGAAGTTTTAAACCACCAGGACTCTTCCTAGAGCTGGCCGACCATCTAAACTGAGCGATCGGGGGAGAAGGGCCTTAGTCAGGTAGTGACCAAGAACCCGATGGTCACTCTGTCAGAGCTCCAGAGGTCCTCTTTGAAGAGGGGAGAACCTTCCAGAAGGACAACAATCTCTGCAGTAATCCACCAATCAGGCCTGTAGGTAGAGTGGTCAGACGGAAGCCACTCCTTAGTAAAAGGCACATGGCAGCCCGCCTGGAGTTTGCCAAAAGGCACTTGAAGGACTCTCAGACCATGAGAAACAAAATTCTCTGGTCAGATGAAACAAAGATTGAACTCTTTGATGTGAATGCCAGGCGTCACGCTTGGAGGAAACCAGGCACCACTCATCACCAGGCCAATACCATCCATACAATGAAGCATGGTGGTGGTAGCATCATGCTGCGGTGATGTTTTTCAGTGGCAGGAACTGGGAGACTAGTCAGGATAAAGGGAAAGATGACTGCAGCAATGTATAGAGACATCCTGGATAAAAACCTGCTCCAGAGTGCTCTTGACCTCAGACTGGGGTCTTTCAGCAGGACAACGACCCTAAGCACACAGCCAAGATATCAAAGGTGTGGCTTCAGGACAACTCTGTGAATGTCCTTGAGTGGCCCAGCCAGAGCCCAGACTTGAATCCGATTGAACATCTCTGGAGAGATCTTAAAATGGCTGTGCACTGACGCTTCCCATCCAACCTGATGGAGCTTGAGAGGTGCTGCAAAGAGGATTGGGTGAAACTGGCATCATTTTCAAAAATATTTGAAGCTATAATTGCTGCCAAAGGTGCATCGACAAAGTATTGAGCAAAGGCTGTCAATACTTATTTACATGTGATTTCTCAGTTTTTTTATTTTCAATAAATTTGCAAAAACCTAAGTAAACTTTCTTCACATTGTCATTATGGGGTGTTGTGTGTAAAATTCTGAGGAAAAAAATGAATTTAATCCATTTTGAAATAAGGCTGTAACATAACAAAATGTGGAAAATGTGATGTGCTGTGAATACTTTCCGAATGCACTGTATATATATATATATATATATATATATATCTTTGGCCATTTTAATAAATAAATAATTAATTGACTGGCTCGATCTCAGTGGATGTGCATGCCCACTAAGCTGCGTGGGGGATTCGTGAAGTACTGTAATTGAGGCGAGACGCACCTGCATGTGTCAGGGTGTAGTCTGTCTCATTGGCTTCATTGGCTTCCACTGGTACGTGATTGAGACAAGGCTCCCACATAGGCATATAAGAACGAGCCAGCATGAGAAAAAAAGAGGATCAGAAAGAAAATGGAAGGAAAAATGAAAAAAAAAGAAAGGAGGTCGAGAGAAGGCAGGAGGCGAAGGGATCCAATGCAGGTGGACGATTGAGATAGAAGGCAGACAGCCTGGAGGAAGTCCCTTTTACACTTTTATGCACCTACCCTTGGTCTATGTGAGAGTCCTCATCTGCTGGTTTATCCTTCTGGTACGTTATTGGCGGTAGCAGGTTCAAGAGACTCCCTGGAGGGACCCGGTAGCGCGGGGCGACCTGCATCATCACAATTTTTCCCTGAAAATCCATTTGATAGCCAGATACCATAGCCATAGAACTAGATTCAGTCTCAGCAGATGCTTTTTCTTTCTTCTATTGATGATATCCCTCATCAAAGCTAGTTTTTATCTATGATTGGTTGGGTTCAGCCACAGCAAAAATTCAATTTACTTTATTCTGAGACACTGAGTCGATTACCCAGTTCTCTTTGATGGTGCCAAAATTCATTCTTGACATCACTGAAATTTTCCTACACGTTGGCTTTTGCTTCAATCTCCACAGCAGCTTCCTCCTAGTGTAAAGCAAGTCGGAGAAACCATTAATAGTTAATATGTTGCTGTAATTTGTACTTTAAATTGTCAAAATTTAGATTTTTTTCCATATTTTAACATACTGTATATTAATATTATATGCTTAGACATACGCGTATAAATGTTTGAATCATTAATATACATAAAATAAAAGTACACAACCTTTGATAGACATTATGTTGGATAATACTGTATATGATACAAAAAAGTATGGTTTAAATGGCAGGAAAAGACAGAAGCACGGTCAGAGTTGTTGCACTAGAGTGTTTGTTTCTTTTTTGTTTAGTTGTTTTATTATTTAAATATAATCCTTCATATTATGTTGTTAATTCTGTTTTTGGGTTTCGTTTGTCATTATATTACATTGTCATGACCAAGTTTGTATAATGAGATTTTTACCATTTTTGTTATCTGTTTTGTATCTACATGTCTCTTATTGTTATCCTTTGTCTTTTGTGTGTTGTGGGTGTTACCCAAAGAGGCAGGGCCACCAAATTAGACACATGGGTTTTCTGTTATCACAACAGCTTTGGCATTGTTGCACATGAATTATTGTGTTCTTTTTGAAATTTGTGCTTTAAAAACTTTTCATTGATAATGTCAGCAATGCCATAGCAGCAGTTTCCTCCCATTCCACTTTGTGATTTTTAGTTTTTTTTTTAATTATATAGGCCAGTGACCAGATGTTACCTGTTCTAACATATTACACTTGTCTAAAATCTTTTGAAAAGGCCAAGTTGGACCTAAAAAATTACAAACAGATGAAAGTTAAGTGAACATATGAAAAATTCAATTTTTGAGGTATGTTTATTTTTGTATAGCACTCTTAATTGAGAAAAGGGCTAACATGTTTGCACAAATTTGCAACCATAATATAATAACAATAACCTTATGATGTCAATATACATTAACTCTCTAACACTATGATAAACATTCTGTAAAAGTGAGCAGTTTGATTGACATAAACAATATTATGTCTATTAATATTATAACTCAGATATCGCTAGTTAACAGTGGATGAAAACAAAAAAAAAAAATCCACCACACAGCTTTTCTAGAGAAAATAAACCTCCAGTTATAACAAACATGCAGTTCTGATGACCAGCCCACCCTCTCCTTTGCATTCTATAAAATCGTAGCATAGTAAATCTGGACTTAGTCAAGACTATTATTGCTGAGAGTGTGCCAGGCCATTTTCTGGAAGATATACTAATATAATCAATAATGGATGTTGCCCTAAAAGTGATTATTCCAGGGATGATGGTATGGCAGCAGGGATTTTTATTGACTCATACACAGCCTCTTGCTTTAGCTTATGATGTGTCTGTAGGGTCTAGCCTTTATATTAAAGATAGAGGTTAGAGACTGCAAAAGCAACTAAGGCTGCCATGGTGAACGTTTCATGGATAGCTACTGGCATTCTATGAAATGCTCCTGTCACTGGCTGTGCTTCAAGGCTGGAACATACAAGTAGTTCTGCTGAGAGCTTTAAAAGTTCCTTCTGTACCTCAGACAGACATGCTTGGAGCAGGAAGAAAAGAGACCAGTCATGTCACAATGAGAGGTGATGGAGCTGAGAAGGAGAGTGTTTTGGTACTGCTTTAAAGATGGGGAAGTGGAACAGCCACCCCACGGGTTAGCCATGGCCTATTATCTATTATAGCAAGACCCAAAGGGACATTTGTTTTCCTGTTTCTAGTGGTTCTGCCTTTTTAGAATGAATATCAAAGCTTAAATTAGGTTATAGTGCAGCACATTTAATTTTTGAATATTACTTATCATTACTTTTTCTAAAATTGTTGTAACATGTTGGGCATCAGACACCTGCTGTAGTGTCCTCTGTATATGAGACTCCACTTCTATGAACTGATCACTAGTCAGTAGATGCTCAGTTTTGTGGTGTAATTTCTTAGTGCTACTACCTTACAGCTTTATGGACCAAGACCAAGCTGACCATGGGAAGTCTGCACATTCTACTCATGTCCAACTGGATTTTCACCAGGTATTGCAGTTTCCTCCTACATTCCAGGGTGTTTTGACCATACAACCAGGGTTTTGAATAAAGTGACCATCCTTCTTGAATGTGGTAAAAGGCAACAAAAGATGGATGGTATCAGGAAGGCCACCCAGCCTTAAAAATGTCTGCTGCAATATACCCTTGATGATGAGATTATAGAAAGAATGGGATTTCCCCCCAAGGATGCTCAAGAATGTGGAGAGTGGAGGGAATACATTTGGGGACAAAACTTTTTTAAACTCAGAAAAGGGCTGTTAAACTAGTGATGATAATGATGATGATGACAATTGTACACCCCAAGATGTGCAGAATAGATGGATTGGCAACTCCAGTTTATATGAGTGACCACAGATCTGCTCTTGATTCTGCCCAGTGATGTACTGTCCCGTCTAGAGCTGTCTGCCTCAAGTCAACAGTTCCAGCTCCCCAAGCTAGAATTGGAATTATAGGATTCAACAAAGGAATGAAACAATGTATGTTATTTTTTTTTTCACTTGAAAAAATTACCAAAATAATCTGAAATGAGAAATGTCGACTCAGACTATTCAGTAAACGAAAGAATTAAGCGAGAGTGGAAGATCTACAGATCTGCTTTATATGTTAGGTGGATATTAATTTCTCTTTCTGAAAAAAAAAATCATCCTAGTTTGGGTTTCCCATGTGTACATATCTTTTCCCAGTAAAGTAACCAAACACTGTAACTGTCAAATACACATGATAACAGTGGAAGAGAAAAATAAATAAATAGCCTATCAGTCTTATTTGTTATTATATGTGATTTTTTGTTGCTATCGTCTGACCACATCCACACAGTCTCATGTCAAAAAAAGGGAAATGTGTGTGAATATGTAAGGAATGTGTGGCTGCTGCCAGTCTTCTTTCTAGTAGGAAGAATTATATATTTATTTATCTTGCTTAACTAAGATTATGTGACAGGAAATACAATACGTGTCTATGGAGCCAGCAGAGCTACTCACTTGAAAGTGTGATGGAGGAATTTATTTTCAATAGAAATTTCTTTTTACACAGTAATTTTTTCAACTCCAAAAATATTGTAATGACAGACTTGAGAGGCAGTTTGCTGGTGAGAAACAAGTTCATTGGGTTCTTTATTACATTGCACAGTGCCAAAATGGAGCCCTGCTGATTTTCATCGTTACAGTCACAGAAAACCCAGCCAAAGCTACCAAATCATATACAGTACGGTTTATCTGCCTCTTTCATTCCTGCCTTCATTCTTAACTGTGGAAGAAGCGGCTGTCTATGTAGTACTTACAAGTTCTCCCCATGTCCACAGGAGTGCTCTTTGGATACACTTGTTTATTCCTACATCTCAGACACAAACAGTTTAAACTAACAGTCAACCTTCAAATAATCTCACGTGTGTCTGTCAGTGCGCCAAGAGATGGAATGCCACCCAATTCAAGACATGTTAAGATGGTGAATAACTGGGTATGTATTTTTAATATTTTTTTATAATTTCACTTACTAATTGCTGATGTTAGCAATGGACGTATAATTAATTGAATTGCTGGAAGAACTAGATTGAGATACAATGCAGTATCATAGATCATACATGTTATATCTTTGCAACAAACAGTGATGTGAAGTGTCCATATTCAACTTCACTTATTAAATACAAACTTAAATTGACATATGAATCAGGAGACATGGAGTTCAACTGAAATATTCTTTTAAATTAATTATTTCTCAATGTGACCTACAAGATATCAGGATATATAAACAGTTGTGGCTGGGTGCAGGAATGACAGGTTGTGAAAGCAGAGAATAGTTTGTTCACCATTTTATAAGGAAATCCAACACAAAATAATGCTGATTTGGCTTCAATAAACAGCCCACTTCTGCAAAATTAACAACAAAATAGTTCCAGCTCTTTGCTGTCATAAGTTGGGGTCAATCACAAGAGCTCTGCTTGCCATAGATGACTACTTCTGGGTAGCCAGGCTACTTATATTATGTAGGCCAGATGCAGCAGGTCTAAGTGCCCACACTGGGCTGTTTCTCACCGTTGTGAGGAGAGAAGGAGAAGAAACCATTTGTGACAATGCCCCCTCTTGCCCCTGCGGGTAAACACATACCTCAAATGAGCCCATATGGAGATCTTCGGACATGCATACATGATACAGTATTTTAGTGCTTGTCAAGACATTGTAATTTGTGAATGTTTATTATTTGAGTACAACAAGTGTGTTATTGCGGTTTGACCACTAGAGGGGGTTGCAACACCCTAAACCCCACACACAAGTCCCTGGTGCAAACACACATTTTATTATACAAAATGCCTTATAAAAATGCTTAGAGGGTGGTACAACACAATTCTTTCTTTCTTTCTTTCTTTCTTTCTTCTCCTCCACACCTCCCAGGTGAGCTTTGTCCATCCTCCACACTCGACTCCAACACACCTGGAAGAAATCAAGCAGCTTCTTTCAACTTGGGCCCGGGAGTACATCCGGTGCTAGGGCATATCTGGTTGGAAGTATTTCCGGGTCAAATGGAGGCCCCACAAATTAGGGCAGCCCCTATGAAACCCAACAGGGATTCCCCAAGGGACTACAGGTCCCAGCAAGCCCTACAGGTGTCCATGTGGGAATCCTGACCCAGGGATGCTGCCATCTAGCGTATAGGGGGAACCTGTTGTCTTGACAGGTTATCTCCCCATTGACGTTCCATCACATCGGCTTCCCGGCTGGGTATCATTTTTCAGTCCAACCCTGCTGGGACCCCATCGTGTCCACTTCTGCACTGGCATCTTCTGCCACCCTCCTGGCTAAGGCAGGGAACATCCTGCCACTCTTTCTGGCCATTTACCATGTGAGCCTTCTGGACAGGTAAGGGAAGGTTGTCCATCCTGGCCGGGGTGCCAAGTGCCATCCTTTACAGCTGTTAACACAAAGAATAGGGGGCTAAGTAATATACAAACAAGAGCACTGTAACTTACAGGTAGATGGAGTTAGAGAAAACGTTTGGTAATCCAAAGTTATTCTAAAGGGGGAAAAAAAAGAAAAAAACCCTAAGCCATTTCAAACCATCATACAAAGTAACGGGTGATCAAGAGGTGCCAGAAGATCAAATTACTGGGAGCAGTTTCTGATAGTGAGTGGAAGCCTGTTCCACAGTTGTGTAGCAAACAGAAAGAAAATACAGTAGGTTTATAGGGTCAATACTGTCATGTGTACAGAGCACTGTGAAATTACTACTTGCATGTACTAATGAACATACATGTTGCCTCTCCCTGAAGTTTTAAGAAATTAGTTGGCAGGAGAAGGCCAAATACAGAGTTTTGGAGAGAGAAGTTATGATCCATGAATTGCAGATCTGAGACAAAAATTTAAATTGATCCCAGTAACAAGGCAAAAGCAGTGAAAAGAGTGGATATTAAGACAAAGTGGGGCAGTTTGAACAGTACAAGAAAACGGTTCTTGAAATGTTTTTCTGACTTTAATAATCTATCTATTTTCTGTACACATATTTGTCCAAATTAGTGACATGAGAAGCCCAGGTCTGGAGTCAATGCTTGGCATGCTTTCCAAGTGCTTATTTTCAGTCCCTAGGAAGAATGTCCAAACAGGTCTGGACCAGGTCCATAGTTTCCTTTCAGTATAAAAGAGTGTTCACCAAGTGACCTTCACTAAGTCAGGAGTAACTCTTTTCATGTATACCACATTCATTTTTAGGAACATTGTATTTGGATAGACTACTCCATGCTGCATGTTGCTCAGACATTCAAGTAAGAATTTCACTGTACTCTGTAAATGTGACAATAACACTACTATTACTAGTATTATGTTCTATTTTATATTTATACAGGATTAGTTTCCTGACCATTATGAGGTAATGAAGAGAAGAAACAACTCAAATGTGGGGTGCTGAGTCATAATAGAAAGCACAAAGCAAATTGTGGCAAGAAAAAGGGAAACAAATAGCACTGCAAACACAGAGAGAACACACCAAACATTTTGACACTTTCTTTCAAGTAGTGGATTCTAAAACCTTTCCTCTTATACAACACGTAATACCTTGGCAGTTGATGTGAGAATCCATGGATGAAGATCTCTTGAAATTTTGTTCAATCAAACACCCTTGACAAGAGTTTGTGTTGGTTTACATGTGTCCTTCAGACATAATGTAAGCCTACATGTTCATGATGTTCAAGACTGTGTACCAATTTAGAATTCTGGAGTACTTTTTGTGATTTATTAGTATGTATTTCAATATTGCCATTCTTTCCAGTCAGTGCTGTCAGGATAGGATTCAGCTCTAGCTCCACTAAACCGCAAATTGGATTAAAGGAAAATTCCATCCAAAAATGTCATTTCTTATATGCTATTTATTTCATGCAGTTTGCAGTGGTGTCCAAGAAACATTTTTAATCTCATGTTTTCATGCAGAATAAGAGAAAGCAGTTTATGACATAATGGAAAGTAATAGTGTCCCATTCCGTCCAGCAACAAAAGATGTGAAAACTGTCCATGGAAAAAGAAAGCAAATTTGATGTTAACTTTGTGTCACATCTATTTGTATGCTTAAAATGTGCAAAATGTATACATTTTTTGCTAAAATATTATTGATACTTACTTCTGGAAAACTCACCGTACAAGATAAACAGGAAATGCGCATTCACATAATACTGTGCGTTTAAATTGCAGATAGGACTCTTGACCAATGAATGAGATGGATCACCACATTTGCGCTATTCCAGTGCATGCACACCCTCTTTCATTCAATGCGATGGAAGGCCCATAAGATACAGCAACTGCAAGCATTTAAATGAACAGTAGTTCAGTAGTGGCCAAGCCTTTAAAGTGAATACAGTGACAACTATAATTTGTGTGGTTGTGCCAATACATGGGGGTTTTCATCGTTAAGGGATGCTGTACCTCATAATGTTGTAAAGAAACGTTGGTGGAGGATGAAATTTATTGAGTCAAGTCCTCTATTAACGAAGGGTGCAGCGACACCCACTATTGTATACGTGGATTCCTTCAGCCTATAATTGTGGGCAAAGATTAAATATAGGCCCTGTAAAGGAAGGTAGGGGTCTGTGACTGCAAGGATATCTGACGCCACTAGGTTGTAGTAAGGCCTAGAGAGGTAACAGGTAAATTATAATAACTTATGGTATTATTCTATTTTTAAAATACCTTTTTGGTGATTCTTTGGTCTGCTTAGACTTTTCACTGGGTGTGTAGTTAACTTGCATCCATACCACACTGGACTCTTCATATTTTCTGTTGTTTCATTTTTTATTACAGAAACCAGATATAACTGAATGGCCTAAATATTATAGATAATTTCATACTTACTGTTTCTCTAAATGGTGACAAGGTTAGTGCTACTGTTTCACAAATCCTGCACCCACTTATAGCCTGTATGGATTTTGCATGTCTCTCTCTCTCTCTCTCTGTGTCTGATTTTGATTTTCTTCCCACATTCCCAGGACAAGGGTATTTCATTAATTAATGATTCTAAACTTGTTCCAATATGAATGAGAGGCAGGGTGCGTGAGTAGGCGAGGCAAGTCGTGTCCAGGGCTGATTTCTGCTTTGCATCAAATGCTGCCAGGACGGATCCTAACTCCTCTAACCCTGGCTTGGATTAAGTGGCTTTAGGAATATTATATTACGCTATTTGTCTTTGAAGTTAAAATATTAAGTATGTCCATACAACTCCAGACTTAATGTATTTTAAAAGCCTCAGTATTTAGTATAAGATTTTTTGAAAATTACTCTGAGGGCTGAATAGAAAAAGTCTTACCTTGTCCATCTATTTTTAAAATCATGAGTCCAAAAAAGAGTTAACTCATGAAGACATAAGAAACAGAGAACAAATGCAACACATATATTGAAGATATTAGATCCATGAGGCAGCAGCAATAACCAATACACTTGTTTTAACTTTACTATTTTTGTGAATGTATTGTCACACACGTGAGAATAGAAAGCATTCGAGGGGCTTATGTATTGTCGATAACTCCATGCTGAGTCTTGAGGGGACACTGTTATTCACATCCTGTTTTTCTTAATCTACAGATCTGGGGCCTCATGTATAAATGGTGCATATGCACAAAAATGTTGCGTACTCCCATTTCCATGCTCAAATAGCGATGTATAAAACCTAAACTTGGCGTAAAGCCAAGCACATTCTCACGCTAGCTAAATGCTTGGCATATGCATGTTCTCCACTTGGTTTTGCAAACTGGCGGCACCCAGCGTCAAAGCAGTGCTTTTGTTCCAGTGTGGTTTCCCTTTCTTTTTTAGATCCACATCCCCAACGCAGCTTTATCAGATACACTGAGATTAACCGCATATTGTTTATTACTTTAAGGCATCTGATTGTAATTAACCTGTAACAATATAATGGTCCATGGAATGGCCAAACTATTACAAGTACCATAGCTGCTTTAACGTTGTTACTCTCAAGTATTTATCCCACTGTATCTGAGTGTGGAATCAAAGCTCTCAAGCAGCTGATCAGAAAGAGAATTATCGGTATACAGCATCAAGCTCACGCTGCCTCAGCCATGCTGTCGCTTGAACTACTCTAAAACGGCAAACACTTCAAAACCTGTCCTGTACGGACCTCGTGGTTCAGAAACAGTTTCATCCCAAGAACTATAAACACACTCAATCAGTCCATCAAGTGCTCCTTGTAGAACTGTTTGTACGTATTAGTACAATTACCTCACTGTAACCTTGCGATACAGTTATAATATTACACAACCTGCGCCACTTTATAAAGCACATATTTACATATGATGACGATATAATTTTTAAGATGAAATGCAGCAAAATATATTTATTATATTATACAGATAAAATGTTAACATCATTTAAATAATCTATATTGTTAATAATTAAACATGTGAGGACATGGTGGCGCAGCACTAGTGGCAATCTGATGTCTCGTTCAGGGATTGTTCCTGCCTCGCGCTGTATTCTTGCTGGGGCTGGTGTGACACTGAAAGGATGGATGGATAGAATAATTAAACACGTACTATGAAGATATTTCAATGTTCCTTAAAAATTTTGAAGAATCTGCGTTCTAAGCTTACAGATGGTTTTACATCCATTACAGAGCTGATTGTATGGCGATTGGTTACTTGGAGAAAGAAAAGGAAGGACACGAATTGGGGGTTAGTACGTTTGAAAGAGACAGAACTGTTGCAATAAATGATGTCATCGAAGGTCTTGCGTGAGGCAGTCTCCGGACAGGGTGCCAGCTCGTCACTATCACTGCGCCACCGTGTTTCCATGTTTAATAACATACTTTAATTCTTATCATCATGAAAATGACATCACGTATACATCTCAGTATTTTAATTATTCAGAGAACTGTAATATCACAAATGTAGTGGATTCTGTGTCCAGTCGGAAGAAGAGAAAGCCCGTTTAAGAAGCACGTAGTGATTCATACACATAGAGCACATAGAAGAACACATACAAAACAAAGCATTTAACGTGTTACTATACTTATGATGGTATTTGAGAAACTAGTAAATTAAATGATTTAAATATTAAGTTTATGATGTTCTACTTTAATGACAAAGTAAACTACATGATTAAAGTGGAAATTTCGAGATTAAACTTGACATTTTGAGCCTTTTTCCCCAATGTATCCCTATTTTTTTTTTCTTTTCTCTGTACCCTTATATGCTTTCATATGACACTCAGATGGTGGGCTATGGCTCGCCTTTTCACAGTGACTTTGATATGTGACAACTTCTTTTTTATTTCGGGCACTGTGCAATTTTGTGAACTTGAAGTTTCAAGTTTCTCGGATACTCTATGTCACTCAATCAACTTCCTTTTGTTTTTCATACCACTGTTTAAACCAACAAATAGTATGTTTTTCCTTGCCTCCACTTGGTATTCGCTGAAATTATTCTGTTGTCCCCCGTGCATTTGCCAGAATCTTTTCACGGAACGCTGAGCTTAAGAAATATTTATATTGATTTGCATATTCAAAGAGGCGTAATTCTGGGAGGAGACGGGGCGGTACAGCAGGCATGTGCATGTGCGTTACTTTCCACACTGACCGGGATTTATGGAGCGGAAGAACATGGAAGTTGGCGAACGCACAGATTTATGCATCTGGATTTTTTTGTGCGTACGCACATTTCCGCGTTTGTCCTTACGCCATGTTATAGTGTGAATTCTACGCACTGCATTATGCATGAGGTCCCTGAAGCTCCAAATGCCTCTTAGTCCCACCTCATCCTGTCAAGAAGCCACATAAACGCAACCTTCCATCATGGAGTCAGTCAGCATATGGATATGTGTCTGAGAAGATATGTTCAATTCTGGTTTGCTAAAAAAATATTATTTTCCAACAATATAAAGAGATAAAAAGGCTGGTGTCACAATTTTTTTTCTGTCTATTGTTTATTCTATTACAGTATGCAGAGATCTGAGCTTGCCAATCGGAAGTTTTACTGATACCGAAATTTAATACAGGTGCTTATGTGTGCAATATGGTTATAACTTTATTGATTTTTTGTGAATAAATCTTGTTTTTTTAACAAAAAAGTCTATTTATCTTATTTCATTGTTAATGTTGAAACTTTAAAGACATGTTAAGCAATTAGGCTTTTGGAACCTAATAGTAGAATATTTGGATAGAGTTAGCTTGCTCCACAGCCAAACTGTTTCCTTGAGTGTATGTATAAAGATTAAATTTGAGAATACATCTTATATATAGTATGTTTATTTAGGTCATGCTGGTATTTGGATGGCAGCCTCTTCAAATCCCTTTACTGCTGTAAGGGATCTTACTTCGTGGGCCCTTAACCTGAAAATTGCTCCAGAGATGCAATAGATTGGCCCACCCTGTGCTCTGACTGCTAAAGGTCATGCTAAAAGACAGTTTCCCCCAGGGACTAACAAAGTATATCAAAATAAACCAAAATACAAAAATCTTTCACCAGAGTAATCACAAAAAAATACAAACCTGGACAGACTGCTTCCCAAAATGTCAAAACCCAGAGTCATAACACTAGTAAAAAAGGGTCTATAACTCTGAACATCAGTCTTAAATTAGGAAGGAGTGTATGCTTCTGAAGACACGGGTTGCCCTTTCCTCATTTAAATTGTAGCCGACGACTAAGTGAGCGTTAATTATTAAAAACACTAAAATGCATAATAAAAAGTATTATTATGAGGCAAACAATCAGTTGGACATCTTATGTGAACTGAAGATATATGGTCAGGGGCAAGTCAAATGTCAAAGCCAGACAAACAATCAAGGAAAAAACAAACAAGAACAAAGACAAAAAGACAGTTTAAAAGACAGAACTGGATTCTAAGCCAAAAAGAACCTAATGCTAGGATCTAGCTGGTTTAGAGGCTATCACTAAGGTTTTAGATTGGAATATACACAGTTGGCTACTGAACACACTGCATGTCACAATATTTATACTAGAAGTTCTGGTAAAGTCATTGACACAAGTCCCACAAGAACTGAAGTTGGAAGATGACAACACTAAGCCAAAATGTAATCCAGGAAATCTCTCTATTACAAAAAAAAATCCTGGGAGAGAAAGACGGGAGACAATACGTGATCTTCACGTGAAGATCACGGAAGACACTTAAAAGACCCATGAGACGAAAGAGACTGGCCACGGAGCGTCTCGCGGCGACCTTAAACATGAGACTTTGTGCCCAGAGATTGATCCAGGACCGTCTCGCAGGGACGTAGAACATGAGATTCTTGCAAGACATGCCCTACTTACAACCAATATCAAATATGACCATGTGCAGCAACACACTCAGTCGTGCAAAGACTTTGAGCACACACAGATCCAGGGCTCTCAGCGCATATAAAGCATATAAGGACAATACATTATAAATGAAACGTCGATGACTAAGCGAAGAAAAAAGCAGTGCGGAGAAAAGACACTCAAAAGTGTTGGAGAGAAAAAAGAGAAAAAGAATAATCTAGGTGCAAATTCAGAAAATAAGGAAAGTAATAATCAGCCCGGAACAAGTGGAATTGAAAAAAAAGCACATCTAATCGGGCTCAGAATTAAAAGACAAAGTAGAACTTCATAAAGGCGTTCAAAAACGTTGGCGCTATACACATGCAGAGCAGGTAAGAGATTATGAAAGCAGTGGAATTCGAAAGGCTCAAAAAAAAAGTTGGCGCAATACAAATTCAGAGAAAGTTAAAGAATATGAGGGCAGGAAAATTAGAAAGTATCAAAAAAAGAAAGTAAAGATCGCAGTAGCGCAAACAAATGGAAATTATTACTCGAAAAAAGGGAAAATAATCACCACAGACCAGGTGTCATTAAAAAAAGCAGGACAAAGTAAGGTCAGAAATAAAAGACAGAGTAGAAAACAAAGTAAAACGTCATAAAGAGGTTAAAAAACAAGGGGGCCAAACACATGCAGAGCAGGTTAGAGATAATGAAAACTGGAATTCAAAAGACTCAAAAAAAAACATAGGTGCGATACACATGCAGAGCAAGATACAGAAAATGAAAGTAGAAAAAAAACAAAAGTGTCAAAAAAAGAAAGTAAAGATCACATCAGTGCAAAAAAAGAGAAATTATTACTCGGAGAAATAACAAAAAGGCAAATAGAGATTGAATATATGGACAGGTGATATGTCAGAAGTATATAAATATTGTAAGGCTTTGAAGTTTAAGTCAGAGAATTTCAAAAATGGGGTTTACTTCACATGCATTTATTGGTTACTTTGCAAAAAAAAAATTATTAACTGCTGATGATGCAGATTGTTTTGTCTGTGCTGAAATTCCAAACAGAGAAACCTGTCCTGAATTATGGTACAAAGTCATTAAACACATGTCTCACTGACCTCATTTAAAATATTCAGCATACTGGCACTCGAAAGATTCCAAATACTGTTTTTAACAAAGTTCTGAAATAAAAGTGAAACTAATGAATAGCAACAATTCAAAGAATAAAAAATCTTAAAAGTGTGTATCCGGAAAACCAAATACAGGGGTTGGCGAGCGAAGCGAGCAAGGGGCAAAGCCCCCTAATAAAATAAATTTAAAAAGTAACACAAATCAACCTTTAAAACAAAAACTAAAATAAAAACTATGATCAGAAATTAAATATCTATCTATAAAAGCCCAAAACTTGACACAATCACAAATAAATATGATCTAATATTACATTCAGAATTGCTCACAAACAAAATAAAGAATTGCCTGCAAACAGAACAAAAAAATGTTACAAATAGGAGGTGGAGGCACAAACAGAGCAAACACAGTTGTAGTCAGGGACAGGCAAAAGGTACAGAAAACCTGAACTCCTAGTACACAATAACAAAATCAATGTCAAAATAACAAACAAGAGGTCCTAGCATTAAATTCTTCTTTGAAGAGACTTAGATTTTTCTAACACTAAAGGCAGCAAGAGAGAACAGTGAAAGGAAAGAGATCCAATACAAAGATGTCAGAAACTATATGCCACCATCTTTTATAGGAGGGATATAATGATGTCACATGACCAGCAACAAATATATCAACTGCAAATATGGCCAAAGTCATGCAAAGAATTTCACAATATGTGGCGTCTATCCAAAAAAAAAACAGGACACAAAATGGCTTTGTTATAAAACAAATACGATAATATGAAAAGCGCAAAAACAAATTGTATGTATACAAAAGGTACAAAAATGAGTGGTATAAGTTCATTCTTACATATTTGGTGACTAATATCGTTACCCTAAAATGTTTGGGGTACTCTATAAAAGGATACACTTTTTTGAAAGTACTGCTGCTGAGATAGATTCCACCACTTACTAAATCTATGGGTTTATGTAAATGTTCAGTCCTTGAGTTTGAACATATAAACAATATGTTCAATACTGAGGTGACCATGTACTATTCTGTGGTTGCAATTTGTTTAATCAGGGTGTACAGTATTCCCTCGCTATATCGTGCTTCAACTTTCGCGGCTTCACTCTATCACGGATTTTATATGTAAGCATATGTAAATATATAACGTGGATTTTTTGCTGCTTCGCGGGTTTCTGCGGACAATGGGTCTTTTTACTTCTGGTACATGCTTCTTCAGTTGGTTTGCCCAGTTGATTTCATACAAGGGACACTATTGGCAGATGGCTGAGAAGCTAACTAATCAGAGCATGCAGTTAAGTTCCTCTGTGCTGATTGGCTCAGCGACAGAGCACCGAATTCGATTCCGCTGCATTAACCAGGAGGTCTCATCTTGCTCATTCAGCATCAACGTGTTTTGCTGTGTAAAGATTTAACTTTTGTACTCTTTTGTGTTTATCTTTCTGTGTAGTCAAGCCCTTCGTTATGGCTCCAAAACGATCTGCTCCTGCTACTGCTTCAGGGGCCGTGCCCAAGCGCCAACGGAAGATGCTAACGATTGCCAAAAAGGTAAAAGTTTTGGATATGTTGAAGGAAGAGAACAGCTACACCGCTGTAGGATGCCATTACAGCATCAATGAGTCCACGATTCTTTTTATTAATGGCTGTAACATATGTGATATCGGAGACGCTCGATATCTATAAAATAACATTCAGGTTTTACTGTATATAAACAGTGTGTTTACATACATAATTTCAGCTAATCTTACCTAATATCTAAGAGAATATAAAGCGTTTATGCTGTATAACTGTGCGGGAAATGTTTATAAGAGTGTGGAAGAGTTTATAAGGGCTTAAAATATATAAAAATAACCATATGAACATATGGTTTTTACTTCACGGATTTTCACCTTTCGCGGGAGGTTCTGGAAAACAAACCCCTGCAATCGAGGAGGGATCACTGTATTTATTTTTTTCATTATGTCTTAGGTGGAGATCAGATCACATTTTAGAAATCACGTTCAGGGAAAAATCAAGACATTTTTAAAGAGTTCACAAACTTTGTTCTCCCAAATATATACTGAACTGTGGATATTGTAATCCAGACCATCCAAAAATGTCTCAATGGCCTTAAAATCAGAAGAGAACATAAGACAAGGCAGCACTTGCAAACAAGCATTCAATGCAGTTGTGACCACAGTAGCTGTGTATGGCCCAACAATGTCCTCCCCTAGGATTAGAAATCTAAGAAGTATCAGCAGATGCCCTCTGACAATTTGTCTTTGTCTGAGGCAAGCAGCTTGGAGCTTGTCCTTCATTGTCATCACTGATGTGGGCATTGTGTCCATTGGCACTTTCAGTAGCATTAAGGGCAAACCTGAAATTCTCTCTCAGGTAGACAAGTCTGATATGTCAGTCATGCGGTGGAGTGTTAAAGGCAACCAGATTTTGAATGGTCATTTGTACTGCTGATCTGATAAAACCTTATCGGCAAATGGGACACATTGGAGTGCCTTAATCCATATTGTCTTTCAACAATGATATATGCCATGTCTAACTGTGGCATACCAATGGCACTGTTTCTCTTGCTTCAGGAGATATTTGAGGATTATGGAATCATTGAGAAATGATTATCTTATTCCCAAAAATGCTGTGTTTCTTTTTTCCATTAAATGTTTAAAAACTCCTGATAGCTATATAACAAAACTACTTGTGTTCAAGAACTCCAAGGAGTATATCAAAGTCCTGCTGCTTGATCAGCCAAGGATGACACTAATGTTTCTCTTTAACTAGGAGGTCCAGTTCCAAGCTCAGCCTTCATAGAAATGGAAGTGAGAGCACAAGGACACAATAGCAGAAGAAACAGACTGGTGAGAATGGCAATGATTGACACCACTATTAAAAGCAAGAACTACAGCTTGAACATAAATAGATTCTGCTAAAATAAAAAGGATTTCAACTTCAAATTAAATGAAAACATTATGCTAAAATGAAAAGATTTCAACTTCAAATTAAATGTTTAAAAATAGCAGGTATCTCATTGCAGAGTTTAAAGGTGTTATAATTAAAAGGCAGTGCCTCCTACAACAGCTTTTTTATCTTTAAAAGAAGATTGCACTCTTGTGTCTACAGTTCACACTGTGGAGTATAGTCTTGCTTAAATCAACAAATTAAAGAAATTTGCTAGACAATCGTATTATTTCTTTATCTTTTTCAGTTGATTCTTTGTCAGGGTTGCAGCCACCAGGATATACATTTGAAATCTCTAAAATCTTTTGTAATCAGATACTAGCGATAAAGAAAACACCATAGAATAAATGCGTTTTAGTTCCCACTGGAATGCTTTGTTGAGCTAGAAGAAATCTTAGGGTATCAAGTTTTGCACTCTAACCAACAAAAATAATATCCCATAAACAATGGGATTTGTTGATTAGGGCCTAGAGTACTATTGGTTTTGGCACAAGAATTTGGCAGTCAATGCAAGTGCAGCTTGCTTGTTGTGGTGCTCCGAAATTATGTCAGTTCCTCAATATGTACTTCTTCTTGCTCTTGGAAGAATGCCCCTAGTTATTTTCCAAATCTATTTTCACAATGGAGCTTAAAGAGCCCCCCCCCCCCGGCACTCCAGGCCACCACCCCCCCCCGTCCCAGCTGAGGAAGTTGCACATCAAGTAACTGGAATGGTGTACAACATTCCCTGCCAGCACTAATCAAGTTTTAGAGTTTTGCTCAATTCCAATGCTAGAAAAAATTGAAAATGCTTTCCCAAAACCATAAGTACTTGAAAAATGTGGTTTTGGAAGCTTGGTCAAACTTTTTCATTCTGTTTTTGAAACGAGGGCAATATATGATTTCATGTCTTTTTCTTGAAATACCTTTAGAAAAGAAGGCTAGTCGTCTTTTCATTAGAGCTAAGACAACATTGAAAGCAGTATTTCTTGACAAGGTTTTAGACACTGAATTTGAACTTCAAATTTTAGAATATAACAACCTTTAATAAAACAAAGCATTATTCCCAGGGAAGGAAATGACTGCGGTTACAAAGTGTGGACTGCTGCCAGAGAGACTGGAACACCACTTTCTCTGAGGATCTGTTTATTGCAACAAAAACACTTGGTTAATGAACTGCTTAAGATCCACAGGAAAAGGTTATATCAGTGTCCAAATGAACCTCGGTACACTTCCAAGTTGGGCTCCAACTGTTAATCATACAACAGATTGTTTGGAAGGAGGGGGCTGTTATTGCTATCTGGCATGATGCAGACAGTGTTATTGCAAAGAGGGTGACTCAAAGATTCACATAGAGCATTGATGGTCTAATGGAAAGTTAATAAAAATATCTCGCTGTGCAGGGTATGTTGTTTCAGCACAATAAATATTTTAGGCTGATACACGTTGTAAAAGAATGAGTTATATAATTGCAACAATAGTAAGCACTTCATACAAAAGATTGAAAAAGGTGCTCTTTACTAACATACAGCTGGAAGCAACATGCATGTCGATTTAATAATCTCAGGGTGGTTTTCCATAGCTATAAATATTTGTCACGAAATGTTACAGGACCTAAGATTTTCCTGAAGGCACTTTATGGCTTCTACAGGATGCCTAAATGGCCTTTTGGCTGACCCCTGAAGCAATTGTAGTTTTGAAAGTTGACCACCTCTTAGATGGCTGGAAGTCTCTTCTTTGTATTTACCCTTCACCACACATTTCTTATGCTGACTTGTACTTGAGGCTAAAATTACTCATATGAAATTTTGCACTGGGAGCAGAATTACGCAAAGCTCCCTTGGTAATGGAGTCACATATTAACTCAGACAATGCTAATAGAAACATATAGTTAGACAGGTAACAGAAAAAAGAAATAGGGAATAGGCACAAAAAACAAAGCTGATCTGCATAATAAGCACTAATTCAGAAAAAACAGTGGTAGCACGTGAGGGGGTAACCCTTATCAGTCACACAAGATGTTTCTCATGCTATGGTCAAGGGAACCATTGGGGGAGTCTTTAGTTGTTCTTTATTCTTTATTTCACCTTATACAATTTCTCGTATTAGTAATTTGTTAGTTCTCGCATACCCCTTAGGGTCAGAGCGCAGGGTCAGCCATTGTACAGCGCCCCTGGAGCAACTGAAGGTTAAGGGCCTTGCTCAAGGTCCCAGCAGAGTAGGATCTCTTTTGGCAGTGACGGGGATTCGAACCGGCAACCTTCAGGATACCAGCGCAAATCCTTAGCTTCAGAGTATGATTACCAACCATATATCCATTTTAATCCCCGCTGGAGAAACCACCAAAATATGCCTGATGCCACTTCTATGTCACTAGCTTCACCCCTTCTATTTATATGGATAAACAATTATTTATTTCTTGTACAGCCGAAAAGGAATGTTGAAATTGGTTTTAACAGGCCCCCCAGCCCTGACTCCGTAAGAAGAAAAGAAAAACAACTCCGAAAAAAAAAAATGGAGGAAATCTCAGGAAAGGCAATTCAGAGAGAGACCCCTTCCAAGTAGGTTGGGCATGCAATGGATGTCCAAAAATCAGGTAAATACAACACAAAAAACAGAACACAAGTAATCCTGTTCACAGAGCTAAATGGACAATCTATCATTGCCACCAACAACAATGAGCTTGGTGTTCATTATTTGAACAGCCTCTAAGGAAGACAGAAATCTAAAAAAGCGCAGTTAAAACTCTAAAGATGGCAGGTAGTGCCCCTTTTCGCTGTAATTCTACCTTTTCCATTCCAAGGATTAAAAGCAAATTCTCTTTGAGACGCAAACACTTTACCAATTTAGTTTGTGTTCATTTACACTATATAAAATTAGTTGGCAAAACAAAGCTTAAGTCATGGAACTTTTTACTGGTCATTGAAACACACTGGCTGTAAGGAATGGAGATAGTCCAGCAAGAAAGTGATACTACAGCATTTACCAGAATCTCCTGCAAATAAGTGAATTAACAGAAGAGTTGAGGTAAATGTAAATGGATAGCAAGCCAGCTATCTACTGTTGTACATCTGAAAAATTGTTCTATTTAGCAGGACCTGTTACTTAGATGTTTATTGGTGGGTGCATATTGTGCTTAGTGTCTTTGCCATTCACGTGGGAGATAAATGCCTTTAGTTAATAGAAATGCTGGTGATGGTGGGTTCTAAATGATAAGACAGGGCATGTGTTCTCACTATACATACTGTAAATGTCCTGGAGTGTAAAATCACTATATTTTGAAACTACAGACTGCTTACATTAAGTTTTATTTTTGCTCTAATGAACCAGAATGAATTAAAAGAAAATTTAACCACAAGTGTAATTCAAATTGGAAGCATTCTCTCCTATACATTCTTCCTGTAATGTACCAGTAATTTAGAACTTTAATGCATCTGTTTCACTCACTTTATAACTTAATGGTAGAGGGAAAGGAAAACAGTGCAGATGCTATAGGATCCAAAGCTGTTTTTAGTCACTTTACAGTATAATTTGAGAACAGATAACAAAGCTGAGGTGTGTAGAGGATTGAAATACTTTGAGCAGAGTCATTCATCACAAGGACAGCTTGCCATCAAATGTGTGTAATGCCATATGTCCCGGAGCCCCCATGTGGAATTTCAACATAAAATAATGGGCCATCTGAAGGACTGAAGAACAAACGAGAAAGAGTGAAATGATATAGGAAGTGACATCACAGACCAAGACACATCAGAAAGAGATAAAGAGACCATTTTGTCTGAATGTTGGCAAACATAACTTATGCATCATATTGATTGCTAAATTAAAACACTGCTCAGGACAACATCCATATAATTTCCTTCTATTGTTATTCTACTATTATACTTTAATAAATAGTACATTGCTTTTACATTTCTATACTTTGTCTTTATATCTTGAGTGATTAAAATATATATTAGGGCACATAGTGAGGGAAGATTGCTGCCTTCTTGCTCATAATGTTATCAAGGCTGAGAGGTCGCGCCTCAATAGAAGAACAACTACGGTAAAAGTAAGAACCCTTAGGTTGTTAAGTGGCGCACACAACCAAAAGGGTGTTGATGCTTCGTGTGTTTCAAGGACACCTGTGTTGGTTGATGCTGGTGATAGTGAGTCCCGATGTGTACTGAGAAGAATTGAGGCATTAGTCATATGTACTTATGTGGAAGGGATCCTCTTTAGAATATTATAGAGTGACTGGCAGTAGGGAACCACTCATACATAATTACGTGACTAGGATTAGTATGTGTGTATGCGTGAGGGAGGGAGGGTCCTATGTTGTATACTACAGAGTGACTGGCAGTAGGGCATCACCTATTTGTAATTGAGTAAATAGGATCTCTGAGTGTGTGTGTTAATCTTAAGATATGTGAATAGGTGAACCTACTAATGAACTTAGTAAATTTTATTCAGTTCACGATAATATACTTACATCACGTAAGCAAAAATTTTACAATTTCCCATACATCTTGTTATTTTTTTAGGTTTTTGCTTTTGCCTTTTAATTATTAGAAATGTCTTTCCCTTTGGCATTCACACCTCTCTGACCACATATTAATGCTGAAAACTGTGTGGGGCTCCACCCGTAGCCCGGATGGTTGCCCCAAACCCTACTGCATTTCTCACTATATAACACTAATTACATAATAGTTACATGGTGGGAGGCTCAGGGTTAATAAAAAGGGGGGCTTCAATGGAGGGAGGGGTTAATTTAGCATTCTGTAAGCTCACTTTATAATTCAAGTATCTCGATTCTTATATTTTTGACCTTATTTGCTTAGATTTGTTTCTGTTTAGTTCTGATCCTTTTATCTCACAGCATACCACCTCTGTCGGTTGCAGATGTTGTCTTGCTTTAACATTCTCAATATTTTGCCTGCCTTGTGTTTTTAGACCTTTGATTAGTGCTGGCTGGGTATATAGTTTGTATTTGAGATCATTTTCTTTGGATTCTAGACTTTGTTAATATACAACCTTTTATTTCACTTATTCATTGTGTCTTTTGTACGCATTTTTATACGCATTAACTAATGTGTGTTCTATCAGCCTGGCTTAACATCATCAGCCCCTGAGAAGGAAAAGCAGAGTCATGGAACTTCACTGAGCGTTTATCTACAGATTAACTGGTGCGTGCTGGACAGTTTACAATTAATGGGGGTCTGAATTTACACTTAACGCTCTGACTTGTACTTCTCAGACTCTTAAACAGCAATAGAGTGACATATACAAGACAATTTATTGTAGTATTTTAAGACCTGTCCACTCAGTGTGCTATAATTTATTATAACAGGCTTGTGCCCTGCCCAACTCAACAATAAAAACATCTTTTAAGCCATGTGGATCGATGATATTTTTTTGAGTGGCAGAGGTAAAGTACCTAAGCAGCAGACTGAATCTCTGTCAGAAAATAAAAGAAGGCTTATTAAACAGTATGTCTTTCTGAAACAATAAACATTAATCAGGGCAGCAGCAAGAACTTTGTGACTTTGTTAACACCAAGGACACATAAAAGAACAAAGTGACTAGACAGGGAGAGAAATCAAACAGTAAATGATGAAATATGCCAGGGACAGAACAACAGTTTTTTAAGAAAAATAAGACACCCACTGCAAGCCAAATAAGCAGGCTGTGTAAACCATGAATTGTCACTACTACAGTAAACAAGGCAAAACACGAAAACCAGCTAATGTCTATATGGGGGGCAACTTTACCTAGACAAACAAGAAAGGGCAAGCTGGAGTTGGTCAGTGGCACCAAGCATCCCATGAACCACAGTCAGGCTGGGTAACCTTTGCTCAAAAACATTAACAATACTACAGAAAGTGCACAGTAGCAACACAGCAAAATAAGGTGACTGGAAACAGAGGGTTTGCTGGGAAAATTCAACAAACATATACAGAAACAAGACAGACAGGCCAGCAAAGAACCAGCAAGAACATCCAGGCATAAAACCATCCATGAGTGTATATTAATAGCATTTAGTCTTCAAACAGGATAGTGCACATACTGTAGTTGGCAAACACTAATGGTGTCATTGATGTGAGACACCAGAAATGGCAAAAGAAAACCAGCAAATTCTTTAATTCAGGGTCACAGGGTACCACACAACTTCCTATAGTCTTCAATCAAACTTAGTATGCTTATCTCTGGGATATAGCGGGAAAACTGGAACACATACTGTAGGTTATGATTTATGCTCAGATTATACCATTTTGTACTTCTACATTTATTTTTATCATTTATTTATTACTATTATAATTTTAGTATTGTTTGATGATGGTTGTTGTGATTCAGGCTTAAAGAACTTTAAAAAGGGCTTGAATACTTCAAGAAAGGCAGAAAGCCTAAAATAAGGGAAAGAGGAACCACAAAAACCCCATGCAAAAATAAACTAAACTTGTACAGTTTGCTTAGTTTGCTTAATGACTGCATTGGGAGGTTACAGGGATAAAGAGAAGAATTGGGAGACAACTGGCAAAAGTTTTAATCGCAGAGTTGGAGATCTCAAGAGCAAGTTTACAACATGAAATTAAAAATACTTTATGTAACAAGTGAGTTAAAAACCAGTGAAGAAGAAGAAATGGAGCCAAAATGAAAGATGTAAATTGTACACAAGAAATAATTTGTAACAAGTACTCGTAAACCTTATGTTTTAATTCTTTTTGCAACTCCATAAACTTGGACAACGAGGAAATGTATGACGCTGACCCTTACAAAACAATACTTCTCTTCTTACCTCTCATATGCTAGAGTAAGATCACCTGATTTATTGCCACATTTTTTCAATCTTATACAGTGTGGCCCACGAAAAAGTGGCCCGCCTCCACTGAGATGACTGCATTAACGGGTGAAGAGAAAAATGATCAAATATGGTACTCACATTTACAGAATATGGTGCAGAATATCTCCTTGCGCGTCAATACATCTCTACAAGGCAGGCAACACGACTGCAGTCACCTATCGGGCGGCAGACGAGACAGGGGTCGTCTCGGTTGAGGCAGGCCACTTTTTCGTGGGCCACCCTATATAATAAGTTAGAAAAAGTACACCTTGTGTAACATTCAGATGTTTGATAGTTAACTGTTTTCAACATTGGAATATTGTTAAGTTTTGTTTCTTTTACTTCAAGAAAGAGACATATATCACATTTTTGTGACAATGAGCCATATTATAAAATAACCGTGATGACAGAATATAATGAAATGTATTAGCAGAGTACATACAACACATGTTTTTAACTGGGTTTTCAATATCATTTAGTTAAAAATCCAAGCCCAAATATGCTGTTGTGGTTGAATTAGCTATAGGCAAATATCAAGAAGTATAAAATTGCATTTTTGTACTGTTGTTAACTGTTAATTGTGGAAGGACGATGGCTAATTATATTTCAAATTTCTCAAAAACATTTTTGAAAGAAGTAGCCAATAGAGGAGTAAAATCTATAATGAAATCTCAAGCTAAAATTGTTCACTGCAATGGACCATGAAGGATAGCAAGTCATTGTGGCGTTTTGTTGACAAATTATAGTGTCAGAGTAATGCTGAATAATTAGAATCTGCAGATAATGCAGCCATGAGATTGTTTTGGATGTAATGCAAACACCGAGTACATTCACTGAATGTCGACAGGTTACTGAGCCATGCATCATGTACAGAGCTTGTTTCCTCTTCATATTATTTCAAAATAAATTAAGTGACTTTTTGCTTTCCTTACTTTCAGTTTTATAGTTAGAAAGATCATGTATTTTTCTTGGCATGATCTCAAGCAGCAGGAGATGTGTTAGCATGGCAGCAGTTAACACAAGCTGCTGATATGTCAGCACATTACCTGCCATGCACACGACTCTGCTGCAGTTTCAAAAATGTGCATTGGAGATCTGTTTTGCTATTATGAACAGCTATAGGATGAGTTCAAAAGGAGAATCTACAAAATATGAATATTAAAATTACTTCTCTGAAGGCAATTTTGCAGCGGTAAATTAGTCAGTAATCCAGGACACAATGAATGTTTTAAGACAGACAGTTTTGTAAACTCACCAATGCTTTAACTGAGATTATTTTTTCCAAATTCTTTTTTAGATATCTCAACATAAATGTATCTTTCTGAACAAATTTCCTTGAAGAATAAGTGCACCAAATTTTATTGAAACCAGACAACTGGGAGCCAGGTTTTTTCATGTAGACACATAGTCAGACATGGCAAACAGAGTAGGTGCTTTTCACTTTTTTCTGAAGGCACCTAAAAAGGCAACTGCTGCTCCAAGCACTCCTAGTGTTTCCTTTTGCTTGTGGTTTGTATTCACCACAAAGCATAAATGGACTTAGAAATCCTTATGATAGAAACATAGACAATCAAGGATCTCTATGAAAGATAAAAACATCACAATGTGTAGTTCATTCTGAGGAGGCCATGTTAGGACACAAATATGAAATCAAGAGGCAGCCATTTCTATTCTAGTACTGTAACGCCGCTTGCTGAATTTGCTGGGCCAAGCATCCCACATCAGTAGGTTTAGCCCATTCTTGAGCAATTCCATGAATCTAGGAAAGAACTGACTTACTCGAATAGCACTGCAAACCAATTGTAATATGAATGTGTCAGGCAGTTGTTATGCAATAGGTGGGTTTAGTTTTACGAGGTGAAACCGCAGCATGATGTAGAGACCTAATATATTGTACCAAAAAGAGACAAAAGATGATAGATCTTTGGGACACCTGAGGGCAATATTGTAAAGAAAACGCAGGTATTGACGCATTCAAAAGACAATAAAACATCATATAGACATGAGCCTCCAAGATAGACTGCTTATGATGGCGGAGCATCCAGTATTATTGGCTCCTGGCAGCAAGAGGTCAGTGATGAGGTGGAGGAAGTGATGTCAGAGATGTTATGGTTGTCAGTCTTCCAGTCTGCTGAAAGAGGAAGAGGAAAGGCATCAGTTGACAGCATTCTCTGGCTTTCCAACAGGAAATCACAATTTTCTGAGCCCTTAGACTGTCCCCCATGTGCACAAGTGTGACTGTATATGAAAATGTCAATATACAGTATATCCATGTATGCCATTCATCATGTTTTCAGTTTAATGTCCAAAAACACAGGTTGACATTTTCAAATTTAAAGCTAGTATTTGTCATCTTAAATATGTCAAAAGCATATAATAACTTTAGTTTTTATGCTTTCACACAAATATGTATTTTTCAGAAAGAAAAATGAAACAATACTATATATGGCTATAGTTCTCTGCTAGCTAAAGTAACCACAGTCTTTCAAGTGAATATTTGGTAGAACACATCATGGTAAGTAAGTGATGCCTGAAGTATTCTATCTTCAGTGCAAACTAAGAAAATATGTCTACTTCCCCAGTGATTATTACAGTGGTTAACAAACAGCGTGCATTTGGACAAGCACAACATTCCTGCACCAGATACTGTGAAATTTTAAACACAGGGGGGCTTCTGTCCAAGTTCCAAGCTCTTAGTTAAAAACAAATGAAACTTTGCCTTTATTTACATTTTAATCACCAAAGGAGTTAGGGAAAATCACTGAGGTCTAATGATATGTAGTAACCTTTATCAACACTCTGAGCTGGTGCCATTTTTCCATTTATTTCATCTTCTCCCTATGGATGACTTTTCCTGTTGATTCCTTGAATAAGCAGCATTTAATGAATCTGTCTTCTCTCTACCTAACTTAAGAGCAAAGTCAATCAAATCTTTATTTATATACTGTACATAATAGCGATTATAGTATTTGGACAGAATGAGTGATGACATGCCAGCATCTTAAAAATGGGAGTGTTTGGGATTATGGTATATTTTGGTGTGCACACCAATACAGGATCAATTCATGTAGTAATATATCACAAATTGAAACAACACATTAGAACTGCAAGTCCTGATACACTAGACAGCAGCCTCATTGGGTTAGGATTCCCGCATGGACACACGCAGGGCATGCTGGGACCTGTAGTCCCATGGGACAGCCCTGTTGGGTTCTGTGGGTGCACCGGGTGGAGCTGCTGGGATTCATGATCCCTACTGTATTGAACCGAAAGTGCTTCTAACAGGCTATGCCTTGGCACCATAAGTGCTCCCTCTTCTCAGATGAAATGAGCTGCTCTGCCTCAACCAGGCAAGTTGGAGTCAGAGGTAAAGGATGGACAGAGCCCAATTGGGAAGAGTGGAGGTAGGAATGAGTGAGAAGAAGAGGAGACTTGTGATTGCGATTGTACTGTAGTTAAGGTAAACTTCTGTTAAGGTAATTTACTGTAATAAATATTTTATTTGAACCAAGGACCTGTGTCTAGAGTTTGGGATGCAGCAAGACCTACTACAGGTCAAAGGTCCTACAGACGATAGTGCACACAGCAGAGACCTCCCTGCCTTCTATTAAAGACATGTTTAAAAATCACTGTATCCGCAAAGCCTATAGCATTGTGAAGGAAAGCTCCCATACGTCCCATGGTCTCTTTGTCCCACTTCCATTTATCAGAAGGTTTTGAACCATTTCTGGCAGGTTCTTCAACAGCTTTTTCTTCTAGGCTGTATAGATGCTGAACTCTGTGCTGTCCCCACTGCCCTCAGGTCTACTGCCAGTAGTTTATTTATATACAGTACATTTGTTACTACTGTTGTTTTTTTATTATTGTTGTTATATATTTATTACTATGTATTTCAAGTTATTACCATCTATTCACTTAACTATTATTTACGTTTTATTTATTTACTTCTATATCTATTTATAGTATAGTATAGCTCTTTACTTGACTTGCACATGTCCTGTGTTTGTACCACAGCCCTGGGGAATGTTAATTCATGCCACTGTGTGCT
Organism: Polypterus bichir lapradei; assembly: GCA_026402145.1. Taxonomy (NCBI): domain Eukaryota; kingdom Metazoa; phylum Chordata; class Cladistia; order Polypteriformes; family Polypteridae; genus Polypterus; species Polypterus bichir. The sequence continues at coordinate 2,737,454 of JANRMT010062809.1, forward strand.
TCCATAGAGTGTATGGATGGTTTGACAATAAAGCAACTTGATTTAGCTTGATTTTTTGTCTTTTTGCTATCAGAAAAATTCTTACAATGGGCTACAGTTAAGTAAGATACTGATCATCTTAGCTATGCAAAATTACAAGTTTTTTTTTTGCATTAATTCAGAAAGGTCTTTGATATACCAAACCACTTACAAAATATTACTCAAGGCAATAATTCATTAAGTGATTCTGTTGTGTTATAGAAGACCATATTGGCAGGCTCAGCCTGGAATGGCATCACTTTAGTCTCTGTATTTCATAATGGTTTGTCCAAAGTATTAAATGATAACGTGGCAAGTCATGAAGTAAGGGACTCTTTGGAAAAAGAGAGAAGCCCGCATTTAAACTTTGGCTGAGAGAAACAATGAAAGTACTCATAAGCAGTTATTGAATATCCACTTGTTGTTAAAGAGGATAAATAAATCTCTCTATTATAAAAAGAAATCATTAGACAAGACTTTTTGCCAAGAGATTTTTTCAAGTCCCGAGAAATGAGATTATTGCCAAGAGATTTTGTCAAGTTCCATCCTCCTCTCAACCATTTTCAAACACGTCTACGGTCCACTCAGCTCTCATTTGTCATACACAGTTCCTGCGCTCTCAGCTCTTATAACGTTTTACGTTTTCCTCATTTAAAGTCGTTTATGAAAAGTCGTCAGTTACGCTATGAGAATCTGTGGTCCCGCAACAATTAAAGCTACTGAAAGTTTAATTTCGAAGAAATCACAATTCAGTCAGGTTTATATTTATGATCACGGAGAAGCGATGCAACATAGAATCGAAAGAGTTAAATGATTGGACTTATTAGAAATTCTACAGCCAATAATGGATACAAATACATGCGTTCTAAACTATTGCACTTTACATGAAATTTATCTGCAAAACACAGACAAAGAAGTTTTCTTGGATTTCTATATGAATGTGAAGATCACAGTCGCATTTATGATAAACAAACATGTGATGAGTTGTCAGCGATAATAGTTTTCAAAGATGGTGATATCAAAGACAGAAGTTTGAAAAGTATTTGCGTGTTAATTTCAAAGCCAAACAGAACAAAAACGAATAACTCAATGCATACCTCTAACGCAACATGAAACATAATTTTATTTCAATTTATTACGTTTTACTATTTTTAACTAGTGTTACTCGCTGTAATGTAAAATAGTTCTATTATGCATATGTAACAGTTCCCATGAAAATAACAATCTGTTTAAATTGTACATCTGCTTACCCATATGCGAGAGGGACGCGAAGTGGCTGGCTCATAGCGCCTGTCCAGGGGTTGGAGAGCGAAGTGAGCAGGGGGCAGAGCCCTCTAGTAAATAAATAAATAAATAAAATCCATGTAAAAAGCAAAATGTCCCCCTGGGGACATATTGTAGCAATGCTACTAGTAGTTAGAACTGCATCTCCTAGCAGTCCTTGCATGGGCTGTTTGGGTCAAAGGTGGCCAGAGGGGTTTAAAAAGAGGGCAGGTGTCAGGAAAGAAAAAAGGTTGTTTTTGTTGTTGTACGTTGTGTGTTGCATTTATCTGTTGGACTGCCTGCCGTTAATTCAGCCATATTTAATCACTGTGTTCCTGGATTGTATTCATTTGTTGGGGTTTGGATCGTCTGTCTACCTGTGTACTGAGGACTGTGTTTGGATTCATTGGCTTTCCCGCAAGAAACGGAGCGCTCCTGAACCATCCATCCATCTTCATCCTTTCAGCAACTACCGGTAGGACTGTGCTTTCCCTTCCCTTTCAACATACAGATCTTTGGACTTAATCTCGTCATTTCCCATTTCATCTGGTTTGGTTTTTCCATGGACTCTGCTGTGTGGTGTTTTTGTTTATATGTTAAATGTAATATCGCCGAAGGGGTCAGGGGTGGTATTATTGTTTGCATTTAGTTAATTTAATTTCATTATATTCTTTATTGTTTAATGTTCCCAGCATGCTTTATTTGGTCTCTGTAGCGAGTGTGTGTGGGTCGATCCAAGGCTGGGGTTGTCCCTGGGATTTCCTCCACTAAAATAAATAAATCACCATCACATTGACAGTGCGAATCTTAGCAGCACTTGACTGCTACAATATAAAGTTCGATCTATCTATCTAACTATCTATTTAACAAACCCAATGGAAGTAGGGAAGTTTTCTATTACCTTTTCTAAAAGGGTGAAGGATATTCAAGAAAATGTATGTTTTTATTATGGGGGAGTCTGGGTATGTGAAGTCATGTTGCAAAAAGCTGCAGGGAAACTAAAGTGCTTGCCACTTAGAGAGATCAGAGTAGTGGGCACTGTTAAATATATAATATGAGACCCATTAAGACCTCCTAGTGCAGAAACATGGGTGATGCGTCCGTCAAGGGTTGTTTGTCCACTGTGAGGCAATGGATGGTTAGCTGCATCACCAAAAGCAAGTTTACAGCGCCACCACGTAACACATCCGTTGGCCAAGGGTTGAAATGGGGAGTACTTTAATTCAGCCACTGACCTGTCCTGCTTTTTCTTTTCTGTCTCCTCCCCGTTCCAGGATGACCCAATCCCAGCAAGGAGGACTATCAGTTCCTGAACTGAAGAAGGGAGCCAAAGCAGGACGACTGGTACTGTCACTGCTAGTTTGTTGTGTCAGTGTGAAGTGGTAGCCCCCCTTTTCAATAAATGCCCTTGCAGTTCCTGTTTTGAATTGAATAAAGCTGGTTTTCCTGAAGCCCTTGGACTTAGCCTCGTCTTTAGGGTGCAAGACAGTGAATCATGTGTCACAATATTTTGGGTGATTTTTTTTTTTAATTCAGTTGTTACTGAAAGATTTATTAGTGTAACATATTTGATTTGTCAATAAAAATCATGCTATACACTGTTGAAGGGGGGCCTAGTGGATCAGGTTTTATAATTTAAACAATGGCACGGAGCACAAAGTCAGTTGAGCTCTTTTAGTTTATCCTTGGCTTTCTCAAAATAATCCTGTCTTTGACTGGAAAAATAAAGAACTAGTTAAATTAGTTTACTGTAAGTCTTCTATATTTTAACAAAGTTTTTAATTCCTTTTAGCAATCTTTCTATTGCTAGGTTATATTACTGCTTCGCATCTGCTACATGGGTTTTTCTAATTTATTTAGCAAAGAAAAGAATTATGGGAATATAGAGAAGCAGGAGCTCCAAAACCTACTAAAAGGGATCGATCTGCCCCTAATACAGAAGCCAAAGCAATGGACACTTTTACAAAAGTGAGTTTGTCAAAGAGTTCTATTTGTTTTTCAAACAGTCCAGTAAGTGCTGGCTCCTCTGCCTCCTCCTCTTCCACAGCACTCTGAGCAAACTCCGTTTACATGGTTATTAGGACCCACTGTCTCGGTGGTAATTTCTTTTCCAGACTGTTAATATTTATATATCCTCAATTTCTCTGGTTTAACTCAATATAGGGATTGTGTCAGAGAGATTTTTAAGAGACTTTGCAATTACTAATTGTCTGCACCACTGGAAACACCCGAATTCCATAAACCATCAATAGAATTTTCTTGGGGTGTCATTTCTAACATAGAACTGAGAATGGCCCGTATAAAAATGAAAGTTATTTAAAACAAGACCAAAGATTCCTTAGTTTTGATATTTATAGAAAATGATCTCAATGCATTGCTAACCCCAAATTACTTCTCTTTCTAATATACTGTATGAACTAAGGCAATTTGTTTGGCCAGAAAGCCTTTATTCAATGAAAAAGTCACTTTATGTCTTCTATTTTTAAGACATCCCAACTGCTCATTGCAGTTTTAATTAGAGGTTGACACGACATATGTAATGGTAGGATCTGGGCTATCACAGTGCTTTCCTGACACTGGAAAGTTGCATTGTTCAGCCTTTTTATCCCAAAAAATGCCTTCAGCGCAATAGTATTATGATGTGAACAGTCAGGAATTGCTAGTCATCATGCTGGCATTATACAAATGGAGGCAGTGGCTGGAAGGAACACAAACATTACTCATAATTTCAATTAACTACAGAAACCTTACTGACTTAAAAACGGCTAACAGCTTACCTTTGCAACAGGATAGATGAGTTTTGTTCTCAGCAGGTTTACTTTGTAATTTCCTACCATCTAGTTGACAATAACACTAAAACACAAGCACTAGCGCTTTAAGTTGAGATTAAGGATCAGGATCTTCAGTCACCCCAAACTTTGTTACTTGCTCAGATATTTCTGTGTGTTACTGATTTGGATTTTAGTATACTGTAGATCTCAAAGAAACTTTTTGTTAGCTAAATGAACTTAGTCTTCAGAATCAGACTGAAGTGACAAATTATTTGTACCTGACAAGTATAGGGCACAAGTTGTCTACTGCAGTCATGTTCTAAGATGATTGGAAATCATTGAATTCAGGAAATGAATGAACTTGCTATGGGTCATTCTGATGGTACTTGTCAGGTCTGTCATTAAATAATATGTCAAAGTCGTGCTGTAAATGTAATAGAGCAAAGTCAGTTCACTGCTGCTCAGCAAACATTCTCAATCCATTACCAATAGCAGATAATCAATACACATATATCTATGAATTTGGTAACTGAGCTAATCCTTGTAAGATTTTATAGCAATTTTAGTTATGGTATACTATTCCATGTCACTGCCTTCTCTCATGAAGTTGAAGAATCTTTTCTAAAGGTGACAGTTAAACATTTCTAACAGAATAATCTGTTAAGCATTTTCAGGACACCCTCACAAATGGTCATGCAAATCAGCACAATGGTTTAAAGATTAACCTTACTGACAAGTGGTGCTCAGCCAGTTGCCAAAACAAAAGATGAGAATCAAAGTCAAAACCAAGCATGGGTCAAAGTTAGAAAAACTATTGAAAAGTGTTTGAAAAACAAGTTTCTTATCCACAAATTGGAAAGCCTTTTCTGAGACTGATCAGTAAAATCCTGGCCAGTCTTTTTGATTATTTTGAGGCCTGTTCACCTATTTGTGCCATTTTTGTGTTTTTGCATCATTACTATTTTTATGTATGTATTATGTGTATATTTGTGTTAATGTATTTGTGTTTAGTTATGTGCACTTTCCCTTAAAATAGAATATTGGGGATGGGACCAGTATATCAATCAGCTTGAAGACTTTCTTCTACCTATATATTCGATGCAAACATTCTGGCCCTCAATCAGCAGTTGATGCTGATAAGAAGGAGAGAAGAAAATGCATGTTTTAGTATTGTGCTGATATGGAGGCAGCAGCAGTGAATGAGCAAATGTGTCAGGGAAAAAAAAAAAAGAACAAATCTGTATTTTTCTGTTCAAGAGAGGCAAGTACCTGCAATGGAATCTTTTGCAGCGAAACATCAATGAATTCATACTTCCTTTTTCTGTTGCCACCGACTGCAAGAAAGTTTGCTGTTCTTATATTCAGTTCTATTAATTTTACCTCAAGGCATGGTGGTTCAGTGGTTAGCACTGCTGCCTCACAGCTCAGGTCACTATTTGGTCACAATAACCGGTCCAGTATAGCTGGCAGTTGCTTTCCTAGCCCTCAACGACACTAAATACAATCAAAATTAGTGCAGTTTAATGCATCAAATGCATTTTGAGTTCCTTAACATTTACACGATTTCACTAAATTCGCAGCAAAGCAAATTCAACAAGCTTTGTTCATCACTACAAGAAAGTTTGTGAAGTAATGTGCCATTGCAAGTATGAATGGATTTTCTGAGTTTTGAATATGTTTGCTACTGTTCATTTAATTTTACTGTTGGTTTATGGACTGGACTTACTTTAGTTGCTTTTTAAGACATACCTGTTTCATTTTATTTTTTGCTAATTTTGTCTTAATTTTCCCTTGCTTTGCTATTTTTATTATTTTGTATTAATATATTTATAAAGATTCTTCTGATTTATAAAGATTTTTTGGCTATATCATTTAAGCCATAGGTTTTTATGGGTTCCTCTTTCTTTAAGGGCATGCATTGATGCATTTTGGACACTTTAAAAATCTTGTTTCCCACTTTCTGGGCCTGGACAGGCCAAAGTCTTCCAGTAGAGTTTCGAGTCTGGCTGCCTGGGGTTAGGCCTGTTTTGGAAGGCAAACTCAGTGAATTCCTAGTCTGGCTTGTATGTAATGATGTCTTAATGCCCTTTATATCATTTTTGCTGCTGTATTCACAACAAACTGAACAGTATTTTGTTGTTTGAACACTGGAGTTTGTTTTACCAAATAGGAATTAGTTTGTATAGGCAGGCACTCACGCTAACTCCATACAGCAGGCTCATATTAGGGGATATCTGTATTATAGCTCCATTTTCATTTAGCACTGGGATGTTTCAGAAATTTGCTACAGCACGTGTCTCATGCCTACACACACACTCACACACAAAACACCAGATTTTCCTTGTCAAAGTAAAAGTTGCACTAACATAACTCTACTGTTCACCAGCGCAAAGTGAATCTGCATATAGTTTTCAGCTGGGTGCTTGTAAATATCTCGACATCCACATGGGACAAGTTACACTGGACTTCTCCAGATCAAGAAGGAGGCCACTAATTGTTCCAAAATCAATGTTGTAGATAGAGGAGGGATTTACTCTCCATTTTGAACACCAATCCCTAGTGCTATAGGGTGTAGTACACCCAGATATATTCTGTTTATATTCTTCCATTAACAGGCAGTGCCATTGTCCTCCACTCCTTCACCTTTTGAATAGTAGGGCTGTCCTTAAGTTCCAAATGGCTTCTGCAGACTAAACCTGACTCAGCTACATGGGACAGTCAGTCAACAGGCACTTGCTGGCAAATAACAACTCAGAACATGATCCTTTGGACAGGATGATCTGCACCCACACCCAGTAAAACATTCCAAACATTACTGCATTAAGGTACTACAACATTTATAATTATATAACTTTATGTATAGCCATGAACCTTTATTAAAATAGGATACATTTGCATTAAGGTTAACCAAAGAAGTGCATTACATTGACACTCTAACGTACAGACAGACCTTTATAAACATGATTACCTCAATTGGTATCTCTAGTTGTCTTAAACCATTGGTGGTGCAGCCACTAAAGACTGAAGATCCTGACCCTTAAAATGGCCTAGAGTCTAAGATGTTTTATGCAAATGATTTTTATTACTGAAGGGGAAAATAGACTTCCTCTCTTTGTGTGTACTTGGTTGGGTAGTGACATGCTTCCATAGTAATTAAAGCAGCCCCTCGGAAATATTTGTTTGTTCATTTTCTTTACTAACAGAAGAAAGGCAGCGGTTTGCCGAGTATTTTTTCATGCTGTTTAAAATGAAAAAATACTAGTCTTGGTAGTGTTGTGTTTTTTGAGTATTTTGCCTTCATTATTGATGGAGTGTTGCATCCTGTATTGCTTATTATTTATTGTCTGCCAAAAAGTATTATCTATTAAAATAACTAGTTATGAACTAGTTACTAAATTTTCTTGTAGATAATCAGTATAGCACTAAAGTAGGAAAGTTTATGAACTTTCTATATTCTTTAGATCTTAGCCAAAATGTCGCTTAGCTAACACATAAGGGAGCGCATATGTTAGGTTTAATTATATCAAAGGGACTTAACATTGGCATATCAGACCATTATTCTATTTACCTTTTATGACTATTTATGATGGCAGCATAGTTAGCAAGGTATAATAATTTTTGAATATTGTCTAAAAAGCTATTTGTGAGCATGTGTGTTTATTTTTGGGTTAGATTTCTCTCCTTATTAGTAAGGAGATCATGGGTTTGCATCCCGGGTCATCCATTTGTGGATCGCTTAGAGAAGGGAGAAAAGCTCTATCTATATAAATGTAAAGAATTATTGTTATTCATAACTTTTGAATGTAGCTCATGTCCTCAGGTTTTAGTACACTAGAAATTATGATCTTTAAATAATACAATGCCTACTTGGAATTCTGATTATAAGTATGATTTCTCCCAAAAAGCTCTTGTCTTTCCCAGAGCCAATATTTCTGCCAAAACTCTTAAATTCTGGCTGCCTGTCAGTCTGTTCCAAACACCCAAGGGGGGATGGATGGACTTTTGGCCTTGAAACCCCTAGGGGTTTATTTTCTCCAGTATCCTGACATCTGAGTTTTTGCTTTCATCTGACCATAGTACTTGTTTTTTGAATTGAACTCTGATGTTTCCCATTATAATTATTAGAGACTTAAAAACTGCCAACAGTACACATTAATTTTATTTAGATTTAATTCTGTTAAGGACTCTTCCATTGTTACTTTCTTTCTTTTTTATTTGTATATTCATACTCATTATTATTCTTTTACTTTTGTAAAGCACTTTGAGCTACATGTTTTGTATGAAAATGTGCTATACTGTATAAATAAATGTTATTGTTGCATTCCTGTTCAGAGATTTTCTTTTGTTTTTAGGTGAACCAAATTTTGGATAATTTTTTTCTACCTCTTCCATTTTAGCCATTTTTCCAAATGTATCCCTCAAGCAGCACAAGGTTTTTTGTCATTAAGGACCTCAGGGTTATTTATTGCTGTCAGCTATACGAAGGTCATGATGCGCATGGAACAGCAGTGTTATCAGTAGCAGTGAAGAATTAAATGAGAAATAAAGAAGCTATATAATATAATATATTGCATCTTTCAGGGTTTCCTCTTCAAGGCTGCTGGAACTTGGAGCACACCTGATAAGGACAGTACATCAAGTAAGTTGAATTATTTTATTTGATAGAAAACACAAAGTTGTGCATTTTAATACATTTTTGTTTATCGTAGCATTTGAAAGAGGCTACATGATATATGTTGATTGAACATGCAGGTAACTTTTTCACTGTACTCTGTACTCATGACACCACTTTTAGTGGTACTACAGCTACTGCAGCTACCACATCTGCAGAGCAATTTACCTTCTGTGAAGTCAACCCAGAACATCATCAATATTCAAATAAAATTTAACAAAATGGGATATAATCAGATCTGTGTGCTTTTGACTGTTATCACTTCGTTTTCTTATAAATTCACAAAATCTGTAAGGCACCATCAGGAAAAGCTAGATTTCTTCAAAGAAGACGCCCACATTTTAGAGGAAACTGTGAAGTTAAGACACTGCATGTTATTAGAGATTAAAATCTCCTCCATAATCAGCAATACCTCAACTCTCAGCACGCCAATCACAACACAGTGATGAAAAATGCAGCAACATTATATTCTCTACACTGGCAAATTGGAGAATTTCTTTTCAAAATCACAGTTAAAAAGCCACCCAAGTTTATGAAAGCTAAACCTATGCTGAAGGCTATAGAAAGCTCACATTAAAAAACACAGACTTGGTCATAAATAAAGCAGATCAAAAGATTGTGTTTCTATGTACAAGATTCATCATTTTGGAAGGTTACAGTTAAAAAAAAAAACAAGTTTAAACAAAGCAAAGTTCTTGAATGCAGAGTGTGCCTTAAAATCCTAGTCACCCACCACCTAGGATAACAAGCAATGACATCCAGACAATCTGTGGCAATAGCTGGTAACCAGCTAAAATGTGTAACTCTCATGTAAAATGAATATATTTAGCTGCGTTGCCGGTTCAAATTCTGTTACTTCCAGAGGGGATCCTACTTAGTTGGGCCCTTGAGCAAGGCCCTTAACCTGAAAATTTCTCCAGGGTTGCTGTACAGTGGCTGCAATCTGACTTCCAACAGTCAGGCGAACAGACAATTTCCCCTCAGGGATTAAAGTCGTACATTAAATCAAAAATCAAAAAATCTGGCTTGTTTAAGACAAACGAGAAGCTGCGGAAGGAATATATAGATCCGGCCTACCTTAAATCCGTTTGCACCTCTCCGCCAGCGTCGTTTGTCCTCTAAATGTGCCAATAAAGACAAGCTGCAAGCAGCCAGCTATTCCATCCCCCCACCGACTTCTCCCAGCTCATGCATTGATTGATTATCTGGGAGTGAAGTGCAGTTTTAGAGTGGAAATAAGAGATCGTTATTTGGAACACACGCATTTCATGTGTGTTCCGTTTCTACAGTAATCTGTGTAAACACATTTTTAAAACAGAAACGTTTTTCATATTTTAGTAGTAAATGACAAAATATAGGCATAAACTATATAATGTATGAAGCCTGAAGTCCAAAGATCAAGTAAACACTTTCAGAAAAGGTTCAAGGAAACGACAACAGCTTCCATGGCGTAGCAGTAAGATTGGCTGACTTGTAATCAAGAGTCCCCGGTTTGATCCCCACTCACTCCTATATTTGCCGTTTTTTAGTAGTGAGCTGCTCTTATTAATTATTATTCATTCAGGTGTGTAATAGAAACCACAGCATAGAGAGAAGTGTGTACATTGTAACATTGTGTGCTACAACATGCTGGTGGTGATCGACGCACGTGTACTGTGCAAGCTCCCTAGTGGAGAGGTGCGAACGGATTTAAGGTGGGCTGGATCTACGAGTTTTTTCGTAGGCTCTGGTAATTCTAGTGTTAAAGATATGCTGAGAAAAATTGAGGAACACATTCAGGAAAATGCGTCTAAACTGAGAGAATTTGCCGATCAGCAGGAAGACGTTAAGCAGACATTCACGGCTCGAATTGAAACAGCGGAACACTTTTTATGTTTTAATTATAATTGTAGGCGTATATGTGTTGGAAGAAATTAAAGCAGTTTTTTTTCTATTCTAAAGGAGACTGTTTAACATCATACCCTTGGTTTATTGTTATTATTATTATTGCATTAGGGTTTACTATGCTGATGATTATATTTTATGCTTATAGTCTGTTAATGATTATATTTTATGCTTATAGTATTTAGACTTTACCAGCAATAGATATCTCTACTTTTTAATCCCTAAATGCCACTGCTGGGGGGCTTGTTTTGTTTTGGACGTGCTCTGTCTCTAGGTATGTCAGAGGACTGGGACTTTGTGAAGTGGGGTCCAGCCTTGCGTGGGGAGGCAAAATGGGGGGGTGGGGGAATAAGGGGGGGGGGAGAGAGCAAGCTATATCTAATCTATTATTTTAATCCTTATAATGATAACTACCAATATAACAATAGGCTGCATGACAATAACTCATGGGAAAATTGGAAATTAAGGTTAAAGCTGTCTCACTTCCAGTTAAGACTACAAAATTACATCAAAAATTTAGAATCAATGTCTCCATGATGGGACAGTTAACTTTGTGAGCTGGAATGTTAAAGGCCTGAATCATGAATTAAAGAGAGAGAAAGTATTCTCTCACCTAACATGTTTAAACGCTAAAATAGTATTTTTACAGGAGACCCACTTACTAAGCAAGGATTAGTTCTGGCTGCAAAAAGACTGGACTGGCCAAATGTTCCATTCTAGCTTTGCAAAGAAAACTAGAGGTGTGGGAATTCTCATACATAGAACAGTCTCATTTGTGGTATCAGATGTAGTATCTGATCCTGAAGGGAGATATGTGATTGTCATGGGCAATTTATTTAACTGTAAAGTGATTTTGATAAATGTTTATGCACCCAATGTCGATGATAGGGAATTCATGCAAAATGTATTTGCATTCATTCCCAATGTGAACACTCGAAATTATAATGGCTGGGGACTTTAATTGTGTTTTAAATCCACTCTTAGATAGGTCTCCTGTCACAGGGGGGATGACATCTAACACTGCAAAGACAATTGCACAGTTTTTAACGGACCACAACCTATCAGACCCCTGGAGATTTCTAAACCCTAACTCAAGAACATATTCCTTCTGCTCACCAGTGTATCATTGCTACTGAAGAATTGAATATTCCTTTATAGATAATAATTTCTTGCCTACGATTAAATCTTGCAAGTACGACGCTATTGTTATTTCCGACCATGCACCTCTGATCTTGGAGCTAAAATCATTATGCCCCACACACTCACCTCGCAGATGATGACTTAACCTACTTCTATTAGCAGACGAGAACTGTACAGAATTTATATCCAAACAAATCAGTTTCTTCCTAGAGACAGATACATCCTCAGAGGTCTCAGCAGGAATACTCTGGGAAACTCTAAAGGCCTTCTTAAGAGGACAGATTATTTCATATCTTTCCCACAGAAATAAATTAGAAACCAATAAGGTATCAGAGCTAACCAGCGAAATTTCTAGAATAGATGAAGAGCATGCCAGGTGTCCAACTGAGGCTCTTTATAGGAAAAGGCAGGCTCTGCATTCAGAGCTCAGCCTCTTGACAACCAAAGAAACTGAACAACTCATTTTTAAATCAAGACATCATTACTATGAACATGGAGAGAAAGCTAATAAGCTCTTAGCTCAACAAATCCACAAGCAAGAAGTTTGCAATACAATCCCAGCAATCACACAACATGAACGGAGATAAAATCATTGACCATAAAAATATAATGCACACTTTCAGAGACTACTATAAATCCTTATATTCTACTGAGTTTAAAGAAGACAACACACAATCTAATGCATTTCTAGATACATTACAGAAACCACAAATAGATACTTTTAGTGCAGAGGAACTGGATAAACCTTTGGCGCTGTCAGAAATGCTAGATGCTGTAAAGTCACTTCAAAGCGGGAAAGCAGCAGGCCCTAATGGCTACCCTGTAGAGTTTTATAAGAAATTCTCCACTTAGCTAGCTCCCCTCTTATTAGCAACATTTACAGAAGCTAGAGACAATCAAATTCTACCTCAAACATTTGGCCAAGCATGAATCACAGTCTTTACTAAACAAAATAAGGACTTATTACAATGTACATCATACAGACCAATTTCACTTCTGAATAATGATGTTAAGATACTCTCCAAAGTCCTAGCTAGAAGGATGGAAAAAGTGCTGCTTTCGGTAATATCACAAGATCAAACTGGATTTATTAAAGGCCGACACTTAGCTTCCAATCTTCGACACCTGTTTAATGTAATATACACACCAGTAAAGTTAAACACCCCAGAGATATTATTATCATTGGATGCAGAAAAAGCATTCAACATGATTGAATGGAACTACCTTTTCACTACATTAGAGAAATTTGGGTTTGGCTCAAACATTGCTGCATGGATCAAACTACTGTATACCAATCCAGAAGCTTAAGTTTGTATTAACAACATTTGTTCAGACTACTTAAACTAGAATGTGGTACCAGACAAGGATGCCCCTTGTCACCATTGCTATTTGCAATTGCCATTGAACCACTGGCAGTTCACTGTTGAAATGCTTATCAGATAAAGGGGATTATCAGAGAAGGACTTGAACAGAAAATTTCTCTGTATGCAGATGATATGGTACTGTATATATCAGAAACACAAAATTTTGTGCCTGCAGTCTTAACAGCACTTACAGAATTTCAAAAGATCTCTGGTCTCAGAATTAATTTGAATAAAAGTGTACTCTTTCCAGTGAATTCTCAAGAATTCAATATCAGATTGGACACCTTCCCTTTTATTATTGCAGATCAGTTTAAATACCTAGGGGTAAATATCCCAAAGCTCTTTATCAACAAAATTTCGCTGTCTGTATGGAAAAAATTAAGCAAGACTTGCATAGCTGGTCAACCCTTCATCTCACTCTAGCTGGAAGAATTCACGTTGTTAAGATGAATATCCTTCCTAAGGTTCACTTTTTATTTCAAAGCATTCCAATATACATCAATAAATAATTTTTTAAGCAATTAGATTCAACCATAACCTAATTTATTTGGAACTCAAAACATCCACGTATCCAAAGAGTGACCCTACAAAGACCTAAGGCAGAAGGTGGCATGGCTCTACCTAACTTTCAGTTTTATTACTGGGCAGAATTTCAAGATAGAGAATGTTTTATCTGTGGCACCTCTGCATGAGAACCACCTTTTTCAACACTCGCAAACACATGCAGTTTTTAATATCTGGAAAACATTTCGGATTAAATTGCTTAGAGATATTTATATAGAAAATATCTTTGCATTCTATGAACAATTACATTCCAAATTTAACTTTCCAGCTACACATTTCTTTCACCATCTTCAAATTAGAAACTTTGTCAAACAGAACCTGCCAGATTTCCCTCATCTCGCACCTTCCTCTATGCTGGAAAAAATATTGTTCAGTTTGGAGGACTCAGACGGCATTTCTGCAATATATAAAATTATTTTACAGTCCCTCCCTTTTAAAGACCCAAGAGGACACTGGGAAAAAGATCTCTCACTCAACATATCAGAAAAGGAGTGGAAGGTAGCAATGCAGAGAATTCACTCAAGCTCCATATGCGCAAAGCATACAATTATTCAACTTAAAATTATATATCGAGCACATCTGTCTCTCCTAAAACTCTCCAAAATGTTTCCAGGGCAGGATCCAACCTGCGAACGCTGCAATCAAGTTCTCGCCTCACTGGGTCACATGTTTTAGGCCTGCTCCAAATTAACATCATTCTGGATAAAAATTTTTAAGTACCTTTCAGACAGCCTTGGTGTCACAATCCCTCCTAACCCATTAACAGCTGTGTTTGGTGTTCTTCCAGATGGGCTTAAAGTGGAGAAGGACAAACAAATTGATTGCATTCACTACACTTTTGGCACTCAGACATATTTTGCTAAACTGGAAGAATTCTAACTCTCCTCTTTTAAGTCAGTGGGTAACTGATGTTTTATACTATTTGAAATTGGAAAAAATAAAATTCTCAGTTAGAGGATCTGTGCAGAACTTTTTCAAAACCTGACAGGATCTAATCAATAATATTTTAGAATAAGCTCTTAAAGCACTGAGGAAATAGATTCTCTTCCCATTTTGTTTTTTATCCGCCTATTAAACTCATCAATTTATGTATTTTGACCAGCTTTAAGTTTTACTCCGTTGGCATTCCTTTTCTTTCTCAGGATTGGGGGTTGGTTTGATTTGTTTTCAATCCTATTTTTTGTAAAAATTGAGTAAAATGGAATGATTACAATAAAATCAATAAAATTTAAATTTAAAAAAATCTATATCTTCAAATAGTAAAAGTAGAGTCTCATATGATCCTTGCTGATTCTTTTGGCCAGGCATCTTACAAGAAGGTAGGGCTTTTTATCTTCTGGCTGTATAGTTCTGCTGTCCCTTCTTCATTTCCATTTTGAACCTGTAGGTATTTCTTTTATAAGAACTGGATTGCTATTCCCTACTGTAGTCTATTGGTTGTGTATTGTGTTTCAAGTTGTCAGAGTTTCCCTTTGTTCTTGTTGTGCCTCATGCCAAAGAGTAGTTTATGCAGTTGTCCTTTATATTGCTTCTTTCCCTTCATATGTAACATTGGAATGGGCATTGAGGATAGGCAGAGCTCCCATTATGGGATGCATGTCATTAAAATGTCACTGTCAACTCCGACCCTTTGTAGGAGAGCACAAGTGAGTGCCAAACCTTCTAAACGAAATGGCTGGCTTCCCAGACCAGGTTTTTATACTTTTGCCTGCCGGGTGCTGACATCGCTTCTAAAACATTTCAGTTATCCTCATCACTTAAGTCTATTAGCCACACTCAGTTTTTTTTTTTTTTCATTTTGGCAAAGTCTCAGGAAAAGCATTCCCTTTGGGAATTATAATCTTTGATTTTTTTTTTATGGATTTTCACTCTTGGATGCTCTGTATTCAAGTGTTTAAGGGACTTATTTAATTATTACACTGAATAAGCATAGTGCATGTGTCTTTTTAAAACGAACAGAGACAAGAAAAACAAATTATCATGCGTGTTATATCACAGAAAGTTTTTCTACTCTAAAACAGGATCTGAAAGCACTGGACTCCAGTGTCAGTAAGAAATGTTACTATCTGCTAAGTTATTCTGCTGAAGTGCAAAAGTCACATGTTCGTTTATAGAGATGTCTTAAATGAGGCAGTGTAGACCTTTTAGTTTGAGTTTTTAGCATAAAATACACTATAGGCTGAACTGCAATAAACTGGAGTCTCAGGTTCCCTACATGCTTGCTCCCTGCCTTACACAAAAGGCTGCAATATCCACATGACTCTATAATAAAAAAGTTGGTTCAGACATGTCCCCATACTGACATAGATTTTCTCCAGGGACTTCAATACACTCTTACAGCAAGACATTGTGGTCTCACTGGTCATCTTTCTGCAGAATCACTCATTTTTTGTGGATGGCCTGCTCTTGGTAGATGGACTCCAATGGATATTGAGGAATTTCGATATTTTCTTCTCTCCATTTCCTGTCTTGTCATTTTCAATGACATCTTCATGGAATTGCTTGGAGAGTTCTGTTGTCTTTATCATGTAGATTGGGCCATGATGCTGACTCACCTCAAGTTGGCCCTGCCAGATAATGTGCATTTATGCAGCAATCAATTGAAACCCATTGACTACAGACAGGTGATTTCTATTAAACTAATTATGTGACTTTTAAAACCAATTGGCTGTGCCACTGATGATTTAGATTTGCCATGTTAAAGAGGATTAATATTTATGTGATCAGTTATTTAATGTTTTATATTTGTAATTAATTTATATCAATTTGAAGAGATCTATTTTCACTTTGAAATTAAACAGTGTTTTTCTGTTGATCAGTGTCAAAAAAGCCAAATTCAATCCAGCGTGATTCAATATTGTGTAACAATAAAATGTAAAAACTTCCATGTGTTGAATAATATTCATAGGCACTGTGTAAATATACTGTATATATACAGGTATATATACTATATATATATATATATATATATATATATATAGTGAAACCCTTTAAGATTCCCCCAGTGCTGAAATGTGGGTGACACAACCATTGAGGGCTGTTTGACCACCATGAGGCATTGCCAGTTTCACTATGTCACCAATGCAATTACGAGTTTGCAGCCTTGCCATGCAACACATCTGTAGGCTAAGGGTTGATGCGGGGGGTACTTTAATCTGGCCACTGACCTGGCTTGCTTTTTCTTTTCTGTCTCTCCCCCTACAGGAGGAACTGATCCCAACCACTGTAGTGAAGTGGTAGCTCCCGTTTCAATAAATTCCCTTGCTGATTTCTGTTTTGAATTAATAAAGCTAGTTTTCCTGAAGCCCGTGGACTCAGCCTCGTTTTTCGGGTGCAAAACAGTTTAATTTATTTGGGCCTAAACAATGCATTGTTTAATTTGTTTAAGTCAAAACATTTGCTCTAAAAATGAGTGCCTAATAATCCTTTTCCCCTTACTTTCTGTTTCATTAACTTGGTAAAGACAGACTCATTACTGCAGGAACTTTAGGTTAAATTAGTTTAATTTGTATTTTCTCTGATATTTTAGTGAAAATTAATCGAAATAATGTTCAGATGTTCTTTGATTTCATTACTAATATAGTGGGTTGGATAAGGTATTTATATAAAATAATTAAATAATTTTATTTCTGGTGTAGCAGGTATGAGTTATTTTTCATAACCATAGCCAAATGTGTGTGTGAAAAAGAAAAAAATAAATAAACGACCAGCTCATCACTAGTGCCAGTTAATCTGACTAGTAACTTTAAACTAGTTTCTTGTGAATGCATGTATGTGTCCAGCAATGGGCTGGCCCTCCTGTCCAGGGTTAGTTTCCGAGCTGCAGCTCTGCTTTGTCCTACAATTTTTGCCTAATACACATTAAAAAAATTAATGTGTAATGAGTAATGGCATAACGGGGTGCTTCATTGAAAAATTGTTAGTTGAGGTGACCTCACATGCAGTTTGCATTAATAGAATGCTTCTACAATAACTATAAATACTTGAACTGACATGTAGAAACACTCTTATGGAACGGAACTCTTCCCTAACACACTGATTAGGACAGAAGCGATGATGAAACGAAGGCTCTTAGTCGAGCTAAGCCATTTGTATGACATAATTAAGTAAAATCCTTCGTAATTTAATTAAAAAATGTTACCATATAAGTGTTCCGATTGTTTGCCAGTCTCTTCCATGCACTGTTGATATCATTGAGTGACCCCTATGAGTGCTGTACATACGTATCTCTTCAGTCATTTCAGCTGTCTTAATGTTACACGTCTAATCCTATAGATTTTTCTTCAGCTGACCCCACAGATATAGTTTAAGACACCTGTATATTCCAAAATATGACAAGTTTTGACTGCCTGTATATGCAGGTTTATTAAATTGGCCCAGTGTGAGTGTGAGAATGCATAGGAGGGTGAGCCCTGCAATGGACTAGCACCCTATTCAGGGTGGTTGGTTGCTGGCCTGCACCTGATGCTGGCACAATCGGCTCTGGCACCCCTCTACCTTGAATTGGATTGTGAAAATGTTATCTTAGGTTATGTTGAAGTGTCAAAATGAGCAAAAACTCAAAAGGCAATTGAGGAGACCAAAACAAAAAATACCAGCTTGGTAAATTTTGAAAAAAGAAAAACCAAACATGCAAATAATTTAGTCGACTAGACAGGAACAAAGCAGAGAGGTTCAAGAAAGGGATCCAAAAGTTCGAGATTGATACAAGACAATAAAAACAGGAACTAAAGAAGCTCACCATTTTTAATATTAAATAAAACTGAAAAATGTTTTTTTAATAAGAAAGTAGATAGTTGACATTTAGGAATTGATCATTTTCAGTGTTAAAATGCTCTTAAAATAGTCATTTTAGGGACAAATTTCACTGAAGTTTAATAGGGCCAATATCACAGTTTTGTCAAAAAATAACATTTACAACATTCCATAAAGTTCAGTGAAGAGAAACCAAATAATCACACTAAATAGTAGTAACATCAAAAATGGAACTACAGTAATATCATGTCATCCTTCTCTGGAACAAATACACGCTAAACCAATGAAAACAGGACATGATAGGATAGGTTTCATGTGGCTGTTTAATACAGTACTGGTGATAGATAGATAGATAGATAGATAGATAATAACAATAAAATGTCAAAAAGAGGAACAAAATTGTCCCAACCAGAAACAGAGGCAATGGTCTGAGGTTAAGTCATACTTCACACCTAATATATCTGAAGAGATTAAGTGTAAAGTTATTGTGAAATTCATTAAATATATACACAGTAGACACTTTATTAGGCTCAAAAACACAAAAGGCAAACAGCCAATCATGCGGTTGCAACTCAGTATGTACAACACACTAATGTGTTAAAGAGATTTGCATGTTGTTCATCTAAACACTAGCATTAGGAAGACTCCTTAATTTAAGCAACTTCGACTGTGATTCTTGCCAAATGTAATGTTGCTGGGATCCAAGAAACAACTGTCCTAATGGAATCTTCTCATATTACAGTCTGAGTTTACAGAGAATGGTGCAATAAACAAAAAACATCAACTGAGCAGTAGTTCTGCGGGCAAAAGTGTGGAGACAGTGGAGCTGTGAGGTAATGTAGGAGCTGAATTAGAGATGTCAGACATCACCAGGAAAGGCTCTGTTCTCAGTGTTCAGGAGCAGATTCAGCTTGGCTAAGGCTACGAATCTCCGATTGGCTCAGGCTGATAACAGAATGCTCTTGAGAGCCATCATAATACAGTGGGATGCAAAAGTTTGGGCAACCTTGTTAATAGTCATTATTTTCCTGTATAAATCATTGGTTGTTACGATAAAAAATATCAGTTAAATATATCATATAGAAGACACACACAGTGATATTTGAGAAGTGAAATGAAGTTTATTGGATTTACAGAAAGTGTGCAATAATTGTTCAAACAAAATCTGGCAGGTGCATAAATTTGGGCACCACAAAAAAGAAATGAAATCAATATTTAGTAGATCCGCCTTTTGCAGAAATTACAGCCTCTAAACGCTTCCTGTAGGTTCCAATGAGAGTCTGGATTGTGGTTGAAGGTATTTTGGACCATTCCTCTTTACAAAACATCTCTAGTTCATTCAGGTTTGATGGCTTCCGAGCATGGACAGCTCTCTTTAACTCACACCACAGATTTTCAATTATATTCAGGTCTGGGGACTGAGATGGCCATTCCAGAACGTTGTACTTGTTCCTCTGCATGAATGCCTTAGTGGATTTTGAGCAGTGTTTCGGGTCGTTGTCTTGTTGAAAGATCCAGCCCCGGCGCAGCTTCAGCTTTGTCACTGATTCCTGGACATTGGTCTCCAGAATCTGCTGATACTGAGTGGAATCCATGCGTCCCTCAACTTTGACAAGATTCCCAGTCACTGCACTGGCCACACAGCCCCACAGCATGATGGAACCACCACCATATTTTACTGTAGGTAGCAGGTGTTTTTCTTGGAATGCTGTGTTCTTTTTCCTCCATGCATAACGCCCCTTGTTATGCCCAAATAACTCAATTTTAGTTTCATCAGTCCACAGCACGTTATTCCAAAATGAAGCTGGCTTGTCCAAATGTGCTTGAGCATACCTCAAGCGGCTCTGTTTGTGCTGTGGGCGGAGAAAAGGCTTCCTCTGCATCACTCTCGCATACAGCATCTCCTTGTGTAAAGTGCGCCAAATGGTTGAACGATGCACAGTGACTCCATCTGCTGCAAGATGATGTTTTAGGTCTTTGGTGCTGATCTGTGGGTTTACTCTGACTGTTCTCACCATTCATCGCTTCTGTCTATCCGAAATCTTTCTTGGTCTGCCACTTCGAGCCTTAACTTGAACTGAGCCTGTGGTCTTCCATTTCCTCAATATGTTCCTAACTGTGGAAACAGACAGCTTAAATCTCGGGGACAGCTTTCTGTATCCTTCCCCTAAACCATGATGGTGAACAATCTTTGTCTTCAGGTCATTTGAGAGTTGTTTTGTGACCCCCATGTTGCTACTCTTCAGAGAAAATTAAAGGAGGAGGGAAACTTACAATTGACCCCCTTAAATACTCTTTCTCATTATAGGATTCACCTGTGTATGTAGGTCAGGGGTCATTGAGCTTACCAAGCCAATTTGAGTTCCAATAATTAGTTCTAAAAGTTTTGGAATCAATAAAATGACAACGGTGCCCAAATTTATGCACCTGCCTGATTTTATTTGAACAATTATTGCACACTTTCTGTAAATCCAATAAACTTCATTTCACTTCTCAAATATCACTGTGTGTGTCTCCTATATGATATATTTAACTTACATTTTTTATCGTAACAACCAATGATTTATACAGGAAAATAATGACTATTAACAAGGTTGCCCAAACTTTTGCATCCCACAGTAAGAAGTGTGCAAAATGATGAAGTCTGAAGCTGTTGTGAGGTTACATTTTTAAATACTGAATTATACTGTGAGAGCTGTGGTGTATAGTACAGAAAAGACCTTTTGAAAATAATAAAGAAAATAAAATGCTGCCAATGGTCCTCTCCGTCACTGTTTATTCCAAAGTGTAGGGGAAAACGCAAGAAGAAACACGGAAGAACCCTGAATCTGAGCCGCTCTACTGTACAGCAAGTGTACACCAGCATGTCTTGATATACAACAACTCATACAGTAAGTACTTTAAACAATTAGCATAGAGACACTCTCTGATCCTCTGTAGCAAAATCTGTTTGTGACACTCTGTTAGATGTAAAATTACAAAAATATTGTGCTATATAAGTCTGTTTTCCACTGTGACCTTTCAGGGGACCTCTTGAACCTTCTCTGAATTTTGAAATTCTAAAAAGTCCAAGTAAAATGGAAAACTTATGTTTTTTTTTTTACCAAAACTAACATATCTTTACAATACCACACCCCACAGCTGAGGCCTATCTGGCAAAGTGTCATGAGATTCGACTAACTTAGAGGTAGTACCGTAGGAGAAAGAGACTGATCCAACCAAATGGGACTGAGGGACATATCCCTTCAATGTCTACTGGGTGGAGATTTAACCTTAACAAAATCCTCTTGATTAACAACATTCTCAACTATCCAAAAAGGAGATGGATGAAAGGTGTGTCCTTCTTTTTTTCTATTTTATTGAATTTATTAAAAGCAAGTAACATTCCATAAAAGCAAGTCAAACTTGATAAAACTAAATTAATTTCATCTCCCAGCCATGAGAAAGAGAGGAAGGCCAACAGCCAGAGTAAAACTTGAAGAGTAGAAAAAAGGGGGAGAGACTAATTTTCCCCAGTATAAATGCCTATTCTAAAATTGCATTAATTATATCCTGCCAGGTTTAAAAAAAACTCTGAACAGATTCTCTAAGTGAGAATTTGATTTTTTTCCAATTTCAAATAGTATAGAACATCAGTTACCCACTGACTTAAAAGAGGTGGGCTAGGATTCTTCCAGTTTAGCGGGTTAGAATATCTATACTAATAAACGGCAAAGCCCTCACTGACTCACTCACTGACTGACTGACTGACTGACTGACTCATCACTAATTCTCCAACTTCCCGTGTAGGTAGAAGGCTGAAATTTGGCAGGCTCATTCCTTACAGCTTCCTTACAAAAGTTGGGCAGGTTTCATTTCGAAATTCTACGCATAATGGTCATAACTAGAAGCTATTTTTCTCAATTTACTGTAATGGAGTTCAGCTGGAGGGGCGGAGTTTCGTATGACATCATCACGCCTCTCACGTAATCACGCATTACGTAGAAAGCCAGGAAGAGCTACAAAACGCGCTTTAGAAAACATGCATTATATAATTAAGAAGGCAGCGAAACAATTAGAAGCGAGCGAGTGACATATAAAACCATATTCAGCGGCTCATGTGAACTGACGCAGTGCGCAGACAAAAAGTAACAGTTCCAAAGAGTGCTGAACAAAAACCGAATTACACTGCTACGCTCAAATAGATAAACCACATGCCGTGGCGCGACAGTAAAGCATTCGCCTGTAGCGCCCACGTCCGAGGTTCGATTCCCGAGAGGGGATGCACTAAGTATGTACGCGCGCTTCTCGATTTATTTTAACCTCGCATCCCCTTAGTTTGAGACGTATGAAAACGCATGCGGTTAATGCAGAAAGACAGATCAACAATTCACCTATTGAAGCTTCATGAATAATGGATACTTTATTCGCGATCAATAATTGTTTTGGTAAAGCCATACTCAGTGTATTCATTAGATGAACGGTAAAAAAGTAAGAGCGAGGGGACGGTAACTTACTGAAGCATACAAGCAAAACCACAATAGCACGCGGGCTCGATGTACTGACTTGCGCGATCACATTCCAAAAAATATTTCTTTTCAAGTTCTATTTAGTCCATATGAGTCAAACTCAAGGCCCACGGGCCACATCTGGCCCGGCGTGTAATTATATCCGGCCCGCGAGATCATTTTATATACTGTATTATTGTTATTAATGGCCCGGGTATATGAAGCGCTGGTAACACAATAAACTACAGATCCCATAATGCAGCGCTTCAGCTGCCTTGCCGAACACTTACCGCGTTGCTGCAAGTTATTGCAAAGCTAGCCCACACGATGCCGAAGAGAAAAGTTGATTCTGAAAATAGAGCCTTTAAAAACCAATGGGAGGCTGAGTATATGTTTACTGACATTGCCGGTAAACCCGTGTGTCTCATTTGTGGAGCTAATGTGGCTGTAATTACAGAATTTAATCTTTACAACGACTGACAAACACAGAATGTAACTTGAACACAACACATCGTACAAATACGACCCTGATTGAAACAAATAATGATAATCGAATCCTTGATCACAGCAACACTCACAAAATAATTACTGTATATTGACAATCATGTTACGTTATTTTTAAAATGTTCCCTTTTCTTTTTCATAGCTTCTTTAACACACTACGTCTCCGCTGCGAATATATATATATATATATATATACCCCGATCTACATACTCTCAAATAAATAAGCCACACACCGTGGCGCAATTGTAGAGGCAAAGCCTCTATCGCCTACATCCGAGGTTCGATTCCCGAGAGGGGATGTACTGAGTATGTACGCGTGCTTCTCGGTTCATTTTAACCTCGCATCTCCTTGGTTTGAGATGTATGAAAAAATATGCGATTAACGCAGAATCATGTTACGTTATTTTTAAAATCTTTCCTATTCTTAGCACAAGCACAGCTGAGAAGCTTCGATGCATGTACTCCATAACAAAAAATAACGCATTTAATCACACTTTCAATTCCAAGCAAAGGGGAACTTTTGTCAATGCATGATTTCCTGGTACATCGATTACACTGATGCACACATCACAGCTACAAAAATGTTACACTCGGAATGAAGCGCGTTC
>JANRMT010062809.1:2771483-2802891 GCA_026402145.1 Polypterus bichir lapradei
ATATCTATCTATATATATACAGGTATATATCTATATATATATATATATATATAGCAAAATACCCGCGCTTGGCAGCGGAGAAGTAAAAAGAAAAGGAAACATTTTAATAATAACGTAACATGATTGACAATGTAATTGTTTTGTCATTGTCATGAGTGTTGCTGGCATATATATATATATATACACACACAGACAAACACATATATAAACATATATATACACATCATATATATATATATACATATACATACATTTATACATATACACATATACAAATATAGACATATATATACAGTATATGCATATATACACATATATATATATATACACAGTTATATATATACATATACATATATATATACATACACACACATACATATATATATATAGCAAAATACCTGCGCTTCGCAGCGGAGAAGTAGTGTGTTAAAGAAGCAATGAAAAAGAAAAGGAAACATTTTGAAAATAACGTAACATGATTGTCAATGTAATTGTTTTGTCACTGTTATGAGTGATGAGTGTTGCTGTCATATATAAAAATATATATATATATATACAGTAATCCCTCGCTATATCGCGCTTCGACTTTCGCGGCTTCACTCTATCGCGGATTTTAAATGTAAGCATATCTAAATATATATCACGGATTTTTCGCTGGTTCGCGGCTTTCTGCGGACAATGGGTCTTTTAATTTATGGTACATGCTTCCTCAGTTTGTTTGCCCAGTTGATTTCATACAAGGGACGCTATTGGCAGATGGCTTAGAAGCTACCCAATCAGAGCATGTATTACATATTAAATAAAACTCCTCAATGATATACGATATGTTTGCCGTGCGGTGCTTGATTGTTTGCTTGTCTCTGCCTCTATCTCACCCTCTCTGACATTCTCTGCGCCTGACGGAGGGGTTGTGAGCAGAGGTGCTGTTTGGACAGAAGCTGTTTGCCTAGTGAATACGGAGGCACCTCTAAGAAATGCCGCTTTATCGCGGTGCTTCCAAAAGCACACTTATTGATTTTTTGATTGTTTGCTTTAATCTCACGCTCTCTCTCTCTCTCTCTCTGACGTTCTCTGCGCTTGACGGAGGAGATGTGAGCATAGGGGCTGTTTGCACAGAAGCTGTTTACTTAGAAGATACTGACGCTCCTCTAAAAAATGCCGCGGCAAACTTAAAAGCACACGTATTGATTTTTTGATTGTTTGCTTTAATCTCGCTCTCTCTCTCCGACGTTCTCTGCGCTTGACGGAGGAGATTTTGAGCAGAGGGGCTGTTTGCACACAGGCTGTTTACTTAGAAGATACTGACGCTCCTCTAAAAAATGCCGGCAAACTTAAAAGCACACGTATTGATTTTTTGATTGTTTGCTTTTCTTTGCGAGCGCTCTCTCTCTCTCTCTGAAATTCTCTGCTCCTGAAGAGAAGAAGATATATTTGCATTCTTTTAATTGTGAGAAAGAATTGCCATCTCTGTCTTGTCATGGAGCACAGTTTAAACTTTTGACTAAAGGGTGTTATTTCATGTCTAGAGGGCTCTAATAATGTTAACAGTGTGGGAGAGTTTCTAAGGGCTTAAAATATATAAAAATAACCATACAAACATATGGTTTCTACTTCGCGGATTTTCACCTATCGCGGGGGGGTCTGGAACGCAACCCCCGCGATCGAGGAGGGATTACTGTATATACACATATACACATATATATACACACACATATATATACATACATATATACACATACATCCACATATATATATATATCTACATATACACACATACATATACATACACACATATATATACACACAAATACATATATATACATAAACATATATATACATACTGTACATATCTACATATATACATCCACACACACACACACACAACTATCGTATATGTTGAAGTTCTATTTAAATTTTAAATAGAAGGAATTTTTATTTAGTCGACAGAATATTATTCCGGAATAAATCAACTCAAACCTTAAATAACTTATAATATTTTGCTCTCCATAAAAAATATATCCTGTCTAAATTATACAAGTTAGAAATAAAGTAAATGTTAAAAGAACAAACATTCAAATTTCTTTACTCTTATGTAATTTTATATAAAAAATAAACTTAAATTTTAAATATCCCAAAAGATTTTGCTCTCCATAAAAATATATCCTGTCAAAATTATACAAATTCAAATATGAACATGGTGCATAACAAAACCTGGAAACATAAATAAAATGTGTTCTTTTCAGCAATAACAAATCAAATCATTCAGTTTATGAACAAAGTGCGTATTTGGGAACACCGTAGTGTCGACTTGGTTCAACATTACTTGGCAACAGGGAAAGTGGGGCAAGTTGCACTGGTGCATTTGTGTCTCCCATAAAAGTAGCTTCACTTGAAATCACTTTGTGATTTTGCACGGGTAAAAACGTCTGCTGAAGTGTCAGATTCTTCTTTAACTCTTCTGCTTTCTGTATCTTGTGCATTGCATTCAGGTCTTTCAGGTTATCTTGATGTTTTATCTCATAGTACCGTCTTAGATTAAATTCTGTAATTACACCCACATTTGCTCCAGAAATGAGACACACGGGTTTACCGGCAATGTCAGTAAACATATAAAAGCTTCCCATCGGTTTTTAAAGGCTCTATGTTCAGAATCACGTTTTCTCTTCGGCATCGTGTGGGCTAGCTTCACAATAACTTGCAGCATCATAAGCTAGACTTGATTAACGCGGTAAGTGTTCGGCAAGGCAGCTGAAGCGCTGCATTATGGGATCTGTAGTTTATTGTGTTACCAGCGCTTCATATCCCCGGGCCATTAATAACAATAATACAGTATATAAAATGATCTCGCGGGCCGCAAGTTACATTCCGTGTTTGTCAATCGTTGTAAAGATGACAGGTTTCATTCATTGATTCGTTTCTTACTGCATCAATAAACAGCTCGTCTTCTTCTTTATCTGAGACCTGACACACTGCATGCACGGCTTTTTTTTTTTACACTGTCTTCCTTTAGCGGGACATTGACTTTTTCCACCGTGTGCTTTGTTTCCGCAGTAGCTGCATTTATGAATATGCTTGTATGTATCAGACGCTTCATATTTTTTTGCTGCCTTTTCAATTGTGTAATTCGGTTTTTGTTCAGCGCTCTTTGGAACTGTTGCTTTTTGTCTGTGCACTGCGTCAGTTCACGTGAGCCGCTCGGTGTACATGCATCGAAGTTTCCCAGCTGTGCTGGTGCCATGGCTGTATCTAATGTTACCGAAGTCCCGGCACTTAAAACTTTCTCTCGCAGTTTCGCTGAGTTTGTGCCAAACACCACCCTGACCATCTCATCTTCCTCTGCATAAGCACAGTCCTTCACCCGTGAATATTTACTCGTGGCAGTGTTTCTATTGGATTGCCGCTGACGGACGGCCTTATATGGGCAGGCACTAAATTACAAACGCCAGCGGCAGCCTGTCTATGAACTTAATTTAAAGTTTAGGTTTACATCGTGCTTTGTTTCCGAAGTAGCATAACTCATGAATATGGTTGTATATGTCACTCGCTCGCTTCTTATTGTTTCACTGCCTTCTCAATTATATAATGCATGTTTTCTTCAGCGCTTTTTCGGCCTCTTCCTGGTTTTCTACGTACTGCGTGATTATGTGGGAGGCGTGATGATGTCACATGAAACTCCGCCCCCACGGGTTTCAAGCTCATCTCCATTACAGTAAATGGAGAAAAACAGCTTCCAGTTATGACCATTACGCGTAGAATTTCGAAATGAAACCTGTCCAACTTTTGTAAGGAAGCTGTAAGGAATAAGCCTGCCAAATTTCAGCCTTCTACCTACACGGGAAGTTGGAGAATTAGTGATGAGTCAGTCAGTCAGTGAGTGAGTGAGTGAGTCAGTGAGGGCTTTGCCGTTTATTAGTATAGATATATAAACATGAACAGCAGGAAAGCGACTCAGAAAGAAACGGAAAAGAAAGCTAAAGCTTCATTCAAGCCTAGACAGGCATCAAGTCCGTGTTCAAGGTATGGCCTTTCAGAGACTGACCTGGAACAGACAGTTGAAAGCACAGATTTCCAGGGACCTGCCACTGCTGCATCGTCTCTAGCTGACAGTGAAAGTGGGAGCGAATGTGCAAGTGAGTCAGGTCACAATTGCTCATCGATTTCAGAAGATTCATTGAAACTGAAAATGGCCTTGCTTTCCACGTTGTCATCGACTCCTCATGAGCCGGGAACATCAACTTTAACTGGGCATACCACTTCACCAGCGGAGCACAGAGAAGACAATCTGTACTAGCTGAAAGTAATGATCACCGCAATGGCCACTGCCACCGCTCAAGATGTAAAATAGCTCAAGAATGATTTAAAGAAAGATATAACGAAAGAAATTAACGATATAAGGAAGGAAATAAAGGACATACATAAGACAAACGAGAAGCTGCTTCAGGATATTAAATACCAGGAAAAACGTTTCAAAAATCGCTTTGAGGCAGCCTTTAAAAGTATGCTAGAAAAAATTGAGGAAAAAATACAGGAAAATGCATCTAAGTGTGAGAATAAACTAAGAGCATTTGGCACTCAGTTGGAAGACGTTAAGCAAACATTCATGACTCAAATTGAAATAGCTGAACTACTGGCATCTACCGCTGATCGAAAAGCAACGGCTGCAAATTTTGAATGCAAACTACTTGGAGACAGACTTGCTACACTGGAAAATGGATGCAGATGGAATAATATTAGAATCAAAGGTCTCCCTGAGAATTGTGAAAGTCAAAACCCACTAAAATTCATAGCTGAACTATTCTCTAAAATAATTGGAGAGGACATCAAATCAGACACCGAGACAGCAGCAGCTTACCGCATAAGGGGATCAAATACTTCTAAACCTAGGACTCTTATCGTGCGTTTCGAAAAATTACAATCTAAAGTACATATAATGTTACTTCTCAGACAGAAACGAGATTATATTTGAAAATAACCACATTCATATGTTCCCTGATTTCTCACCCTCGACAGCTGCTAAATGTGACGCTTTTTACAACATTAAATAGTGCTTACGGAAAGCCAAGATCAGATACAGCCTCTTGTATCCTGCCAAACGGAAAGTGGAAATTTAAGGCAAGCTCTGCATTTTTACTTCTATGGAGGAAGCAGAAAAAGAGCTAAAAAAACTGATCCCGACACTTTTTTGAAATATGATCATTAGTCGTATCCTGTCCTGGCATGGCAAAAAAGATATTACTGGCTGATCCGCTTACAGTGATACTGTTACTGTAATTATACATCATTTTATCTTCTAGGCCACTTTTTGTTTCTGCTTTAATTACAATTATATGCATATATGCATGTATGTGTACATTTTAATTTTTTTTTTTTAAGGAGACTGTATAACATCATACCCTTGGTTTATTGTATTAGGGCTTAATATGCTTATCCAGGGCTACTGTTTAACATCATTCCCTGGGTTTACTCTCTCAAGACTGTTTAAGATTATATCTTATGCTTATATTATTTAGACTATTTTGTAAATAGACAATATACATTTCTATTTTAATCCTTATACACTGCTTCTGGGGGGCTTGTTTGGTTTTGGATGTGCTCAGTCTCTAGGTACGTATGTCAGAGGACTGGGACTTTGTCAAGTGTGGTCCAGCCTCACGTGGGGAGGCAAAATGGGGGGGCAGGGGAACTAGACAGGGAGAGAAAAAGAGCAAGCTATTGCTAATCTATCCTTTTAATCCATATAAGTGCCAACTAAAGAGTGACAATAGGCTTCATGGCAATAACTCCTGGGAAAACTGGAAATTAAGGTCAAAGCTGTCTTATCTTAAGTTAAGACTACAAAATGACAACAAAAGTTCAGAAGAAATGTCTCCACGAGCGAACAGTTAATGAAAGTATTCTCTCACCTAACAGGTCTAAATGCTAAAATAGTATTTTTACAGAACCCATTTATTAAGCAAGGACCAGTTTCGGCTGCACAGAGACTGCACTGGCCAAATATTCCATTCCAGCTATACAATGAAAACTAGAGGTGTGGGAATTCTTATACATAGAACAAACTCAATTGAAGCATCAGATGAAGTATCTGATCCTGAAAGGAGATATGTGATCTTCATCAGTAATTTATTTAACTGTTAAGTGATTTTGATAAATATCTATACACCCAATGTGGATGATAGGGACTTCATCCAGAATGTATTTCCATCTATTCCCAATGTGAACACTCATAAAATTACAATCACTGGGGACTTTAATTGTGTTTTAAATCCAGACCTAGATAGGTCTCCTGCCACAGGGGTGATGACATCTAACACTGCAAAGACAATTACATAGTTTGTAACTGATCACAACTTATCAAACCCCTGAAGATTTGTAAACCCAAACTCAAGAGCATATTCCTTCTACTCACCAGTGCATCACTGGTACTCAAGAACTGATTATCTCTTTGTAGATAACAATTTATTGCCCACAACACTATTGTTATCTCCGGCCACACCCCTTTGATCATGGAGCTAAAATCATTATGCCCCACATACTCATCTCACAGCTGGTGTCTTAACACACCTTTATTAGCAGACAAGAACTGTTCAGAATTTATATCCAAGCAAATAAATTTTTTTATACAAATACATCCTCAGAGGTTGCTGCAAGAATACTCTGGGAAACCATGAAGGCTTTCTTAAGAGAACAGATTATCTCATATCTTTCCCACAGAAGTAAATTGGAAACCAAGAAGGTATCAGAGCTAATCAGTGAAATTACTAGAATAGATCAAGAACATGCCAGGTGTCCAAATGAGGCACTTCACAGGAAAATACAGACATTGCATTTAGGACTGAACCTCTTGACAACTAAAGAAACAGAACAACTCGTTTTTAAATCAAGACATCATTACTATGAACACGGAGAGAAAGCTAACAAGATCTTAGCTCAACAAATCCACAAGCAGGAAGTTCACAATGCAATTCCAGCAATCACCAAAAAAGACAGAGACAAAAATCATTGACCACAAAAATATAATGCACAGATTTAGAGACTACAATAAGTCCTTATATTCTACTGAGTTTAAAGAAGACAAGACATAATCTAATGCATTTCTGGATGCATTACAGATACCACAACTAGATATTCTCAGTGCAGAGGCATTGGATAAACCTCTGGCACTATCAGAATTACTAGATGCTATTAACTCACTTCAGAGTGGTAAAGCAGCAGGCCCTGATGGCAACCCTGCTGAATTTTATAAACATTTCTCAATTAAGCTAGCTCGTTTTATTAGCAACATTTACAGAAGCTAGAGGCAATACAATTCTACTTCAAACTTTTTGCCAAGCATTAATTACAGTCTTTCCTAAGAAAAATAAGGACCTATTACAATGAGCATCATACAGACCAATTTCACTTCTGAAAAATGATGTTAAGACACTCTCCAAAGTCCTAGCTAGAGAGATTGAGAAAGTGCTTCCTTTGGTAATATAACAAGACCAAACTGCATTTTTTAAAGGCAGACTCTTTGCTTTCAATCTTTGAAGCCTATTTAAAGTTAACATATTCACCCACAAAGTCTAACACCCCAGAGATATTATTATCATTGGATGCAGAAAAAGCAGCTGATAAGGTTGACTGGAACTACTTTTTCACACATTGGAAAAATTTGGGTTTGGCCCAAACATTTGTGCATGGATCAAACTATTGTATATCAGTTCAGAAGCTTCAGTTTATATTAACAACATTAATTCAGACTACTTCAAACTAAAATGTGGTAGTAGACAAGAATGCCCCTTGTCACCACTGATTTTTACAATGGCCATTGAACCACTGGCAGTTCACTGTCAAAATGCTTCTGAGATAAAGGGGATTATCAGAAAAGGACTTGAACAGAAAATTTCTCTACATGCAGATAATATGGTACTGTATATATCAGACCAAATTTAACTTTCCAGCAACACATTTCTTTCACTATCTTCAAATTAGAAACTTGGTTAAACAAAACCTGACCAATTTTCCTCACCACCCACCTACCTCTATGCCAGGAAAAATATTGATCAGTCTTGAGAACTCAGACAGTATCTCTGTAATATATAAAAACATTTTACAGTCCCTCACGTTCAAAGATCCAAGAGTACAGTGGGAAAAGCATCTCTTACTAAACAACTCGGAAAAGGAGTGAAAGGTAGCAATGCACAGACTTCACTCAAGCTTCATATGCACAAAGCATACAATTATTCAACTTAACATTATATATCAAGCACATCTGTCTTGTTTAAAATTGTCCAAAATGTTTCTAGTAGGAAGGATCCAACCTGCGAATATTGCAATCAACCTCCAGCCTCATTGGGTCACATGTTTTGGGCCTGCACCATATTAACATCATTTTGAACCAAAATCTTTAAATGACTTTCAGACATCCTTGGTGTCACAATCCCTCCTAATCCACTAACAGCTGTGTTCTTTCAGATGGCCTTAAAGTGGAGAAGGACAAACAAACCGTAATTGCCTTTATTACACTATTGGCACGTAGACTTACCTTGCTAAACTGGAAGAATCCTAGCCCACCTCTTTCAAGTTAGTGGGTAACTGATGTTATATACTAATCTGAAATCGGAAAAAAATCAAACTCTCACTTAGAGGATCTGTACAAAACTTTTTCAAAACATGGCAGAATCTAATTAATAACATTTTAGAATAAGCATTTAAATTGAGGAAGCAGATTCTCTCCCCTTTTTTTATTCTATTTATTCATGTATTAATTTATCTATTTACTTATTTTTACTAGTTTAAAGTTTTACTCTGCTGGCCTAGCTCTCTTTCTCAGGGGTGGGGGTTGATGTTTTTCAAACCTAGTTTTGTTAAACTTGGAATGTTATTTGATTTAAATAAAATCAATAAAATGCAAAAAAAAAAAAAAAAAGCTATTAACTTAACAAATGAGCTTGATGGGCTAAAAGATCTCCTTTCCGTAGTGAAATCTTTTATGTTCTTATGTTCTTAAGACAGGAAAGCAAAGAACTTCATGCTGAAATGGGCTGTCTTACGTGTTTCACTTACATTTTTTCATCGAATTTCCGGAATTTATTTGGACTGTTAGATCCCATTTGTGGTTTTTGGAGTGCTGAGTTTTCTTTTTGTTATAAAGGTAATAAAATAGTTTTGCATCTTCCTGCAATGCCATCTTGAATTCCATGAGTGCCACCATTTTGTGGTTATTGTGGCAGCAGTTGCTACAGAGTTGCTAGGATTGCACACTCTGAGGTTCACAATGTATGACATCATTAGCAGAACATGATAAAGGTTGGTATCAAGCATTTTCAGACTGTCTGAGTTGAAGCAGAAACCTTCACAAGCTTTGAGAAGTTTCTGGATGAAACATTTTGAGAGTGTATCCATTAGCTAAACAACATGGAACGAATGGTCTCTTTTCTTTACTCAAATGTCTTATGTTCTTAAGACAGGAAAGCAAATAACTCCATGCTGAAATGGCTATCTTCTGTTTGGAGAAGATCTTAATGAATAAGAAGTGTTATGATACGTTTAAGTCAAGTCAATCAGACTTTGTTCATAAAGCACATTAAAAAGAGCCTAAACTGAATCAAGTAATGTACAAGATAAACTAAAAGAAACAGTTAAAATATATATACACGTCATAAAACCAG
Source organism: Polypterus bichir lapradei (assembly GCA_026402145.1). NCBI lineage: Eukaryota > Metazoa > Chordata > Cladistia > Polypteriformes > Polypteridae > Polypterus > Polypterus bichir. The sequence continues at coordinate 2,781,134 of JANRMT010062809.1, forward strand.
AGTCATGACAAACCATACATAAAAGATATATTCCAAATACCCCCCAGACACACATACACACCCTTAATCATGAATGTACATGAACCAGCATATACAAACATAATATTTAAAGTATCTATCTATCTATCTATCTATCTATCTATCTATCTATCTATCTATCTATCTATCTATCTATCTATCTAACATCTTATTGGGGTCAAAGGCCAGTGAAAACAAGTAAGTCTTAAATGATGATCTAAAGGTAACTGATGTCAGGACAGACCTAATATAATTAGGTAAGCTATTCAAAAGTGGGAACGGCAAACACAAAAGCCCAATTCCCTCCTTTGCTTTAACTTCAAACTTGGCACCACTAAGAACATCTGGCAGGTAGACCACAATGTTCTCATTGATGTGTAAATTTGAAGGAGTTCCAAAAGGTGCAGAGGGGACCATTACTGGATTTCAAAACCAATTCTGTAGCAGACTAGAAGTGAACGGAATGAGGTAAGTACTGGTAAGATGTGGTCACACTCGCAAGAGCCTGTTAATTGGCAAGCAGTAAGTAGTCCTCTGGACTAGTTGCAGGCATTGTAACGTTGCCTGATCAATACATACTATACATACGGTGAGTTGCAATGGTCCAGTCGTGATGTTATAAAAGCAAGAATGGCCTTTTCAAAATCAGTAAAGGCAAGAAAGGCCTTTACCTTAGCCAAAAGTGTCAGCTGGGAAAAACTACACTTAACCACAGAATTTATCTGTAAAATTTGAAGGAGCTGTCAAAAATCACTTCCTTACTGAAGATTTATGATATATGGTGAGTGATCCAAGAACAACATCAGGGTCCCTCAAAATGTTTCTGCTTAAATTCTATTTTCATATTAATTTCTTATTTGAACTTTTAGGTTCCTTTTTGGGTTTTTTTTTTGGAGTACTAAGTTCAAAGTTTCCATTAGTTCTGTTATTTTTTAAAAGTTGTATTAAATAGTTTTGCATCTTTCTGCGAAACCATCTTGAATTCCATGGGTGCCACCATTTTGTGGGTATTGTGTTGGCAGTTGCTAGAACGGGACAGCCAAAGATTCACGATGCATGACATCATGAGCAGGACAGGATAGAGGTTGGTGTCAGGCAGAGTTTCAGTTTGTGGATGCAAGACAATTAAGAGATTATATATTTGGATTTTGACAACTGGTTTTCTTGGTCCCAGTAATGAACATTTCCCATACTTTTGACAATGCTTATCTCCAAGTGTCTTATCAAAATTTCTTGTTACGGTATCTATTCTAATTCAAGTCCAGAATAGATCATAGCAAGTTGTAACTCTGGCTTGTTGACCAAAACAGTCAAAATAAATGCAATACTGCTGATAGTAACTGCATTTTATGAAGGGGGATGCTTACACAATCAATTGTGGGTGGGGGTAGGAGGATAGATTTAAATGGTACTCAGTTTCACTTTCTAAAATTGCTTAATATTATTTATTTTCCATTAAAAAAATGTTTCAGGAAAATAATTGCCAGGCATAATACAAAAACCTGTATCTACATTTCCAAAATGTTTTAATAAAAAATATTATTGTAGCCCAGAGGCTGGCTGCTATAAAGGCAAAAATGAAGGAAGATGAAACAGTAACGTCTGGAAATGATGTGCAAACAGCAAAACCACAAAAGGGGAAAAAAAATTATAAATAGAGGTTTTGGCAGACTTTTTTATAATGATGTCAGCCCCCAAAGAGCCCAGAAAGAATCATTTTTAATAACCTGCCTCCTGACTAGATTTGAAAGGCCTAAAAGAGCCTTTTTACAACACCCTTGACATACAAAGCTAACTCTGACCTGTGTTCAAAAGAAGATAATTTAAAGGGACTTGTTAAAATTAAGCTTTGCATGAAGTGAAATGTGAATCATATTTCCTTCTGATCTTATCATTCTCTGCTTTATTTACAGTTATCACATAGCTGGATCTAAAAGTCTTTTATATTTTTATCTTCTATTACAGTTCATCAGAAATTAATTTTAGTGGGTGGATGTTACTATTCTCAGAACCATTTCCTTTACTGGTGGACCTTTATGTCCTTTCAAGTGCCATGTTTTTTCAGCAGTTAACCTGGCACTGAAGTTAATGAATCGTGTTTACCTAGGACAGTCTGGCTGTACACATCTATAGGATTTTGCAACTAAAACACATAAGATATGAATCTGAAATAAAAAAAAACTAACAATCATATAGCGCAAAACAATAATACTTTGGGAAATCATTAAGCACCTGTGTGACTGTCAAAAAGTATCTCCAGTTTAACGCAATGTAGACAGGTAAGGTAATTTATAACCATGTTAAACACACATTGAAATTTAGTTTGAAATTTAAGTCTTCAATTATTATTACTTGTGTTGTAAATGTTTTTAGTGTTATTTTTGTGACATCAGAATGACATTTTGTTTGTTTCTGTGTCACTACCATTTTGTGGACAACAATGCCACCAGTAGCTAGTCATGTTGACCAATGTTGTGTCAGTGCCTTATGTCATTATGCCACTGCTATACGTGATGGTGGTGTGCTCCAGAAGGTGTCCAAACATTGGATTGAACCTTAGGAAGAAATTACTAGCACTTAATTAAAGAATTATTAGGGTCTTGCTGGGCAAGATCGTTTTTTTTTTCCTACACGTTCTGCATTAACATCTTGTTTTTTTTGTTCTTTTGTGACTCCTGTTTCCTGTGTTTGACCATGACCTGTTTCTCTTAAGCTTTGTCTTGCATGTGCATCAGTGGAACATTCTCCAGACTCATCTGAGGTATGCAATACCATCCTGGGTTGAGAGAGGTGCTGGCACTAACTGTGTCCTCTTTTGTTTACTCCACACTACCAGGAAGATGCCCAGTGAGGGCAAATGACTCTGCCACTTCTGGTCCCCCACCTATAAATCACAAGGCCACCAGAAAGATGCATCCCCGCAGGATGGTGCTGCTGTCTGGTGACTGATTGGAACCCAGTTTCAACGCCTGATGGCTTCTTTGATTTCAATGGACATTTTCTGGTTTATTTTTGCACCACAGAGTGCCTGATTTTGTTTGTTGTTTCCATTGATTCAACAGGGAAGACCAGGTTGCCGTCCCAACATTTCTTCTTTGAACTTGTCTTTCTTCACTCGACCAGGGCTTCTTTTCTCTTAAAACAGCATTAATTCTCTGCCACTTAATCTAAAAATAAGTCAGTTTTAACAAACCAGTCAAATATGACCTTTGCAGGCTTCTGACCAAATGAAAGGCCGAGCACCACATTATCTCAGTGCCCTAATTCTGAGCTCGACTTTTTCCAAGGCCTTCTTCACCTTCAGTCAGTTCTGCATTATTTCTTTTGTTCTAATTTATGATTTTTTTTTTTTTAATTTTTATTTTATGTTCATGGTCATGATTAAGGTTTAGTTCATTGCTCCTTTTCATGTTAAGCGTTAAAAAAATTTAGAGTGAAGAATTACATTTTTAAATTCTATTTTGAGTTTTTAATATAATTTAAGATTTTGTATTTACTGACTTCTTTTGTTGCTCCTTTTGTTTTTGTTTCTAGCTTTGCACCTTTCTTTTCTTCTCATTTCTCTTCTGTGATTTTGAATTTTTCTTTTCTTGTTTACTTATTTGACGAGCTTCTTTTGTTTTCTTACTTAAATTGTTTTGTCTTTTGTTCCTTTAGATTTAAGAATTACCAGTTTCTACCATATTAGCATTACTGTGTATGTGTATGTAGGCACCACAATCTTTTAAATAACATCGATTTGTTTTTGCAACTATAGATATGCTATGACAAAATGCCTTTCAGATCACTGTCTGTGTGGAATGTGCATGTCTCCCTTGGTCTTTCTCCCAGTTCTCCAGTTTACGTCTTACTGTACATCCCAAAGATCTGTCAGCTACCTTAATGGATAATTTGAAATTGCCTACTAAGTGAGTGGTTGACTATAGGCAGATGAGTGCATATGTGTGTCTGCGTGCCATGCGATGATCTGTCTTAATTCATTCCTTTCTTTTGTTCAGTACTAAATGGACTGACCCCATCAACCTGAAAAAGGTTTAAATGAAATGAGTTTAGAAAATGGTTAGAGATGGAGGTATGCCAAGGCTGGTTTGTAATTTTCAATATCATTCCACTATTATGCATATACCATAAAAAGAACATTCAGTTGTATCCACATAAAACAGAACCAAATAGTTTTCATATTTGTAGTTTTTGTGGGTAGTTGAGATATATGCTGTGGAGTCAGAATTAACATGGACAAAAAAAAAAATAGGCCAAGTACTTCGATTCTTCAAATACTGGCACATATTCATGTGTGTTTATACAAAGCTTTCATGATATTAGATTTGTTGAAGAATGTTTTAATTCTTGAGTGATTTTTCTCTAAATTTCTCACAAAATGTAGCTATAATGAGGTAAGCAATACACGATTGTGCCCATGATCAAAATGTACACTATCACTGAGAATGTATGAATGTTACGTTTTAAATGTACAGGTATTAGATTTTCTCATTGATTTTCCAGTTTTTTGTGGCTTTTGGATGCATGATTATTGAATTAAAGGGAGTTTGCTGTATTCTCTGTTATCCAGATTGTTTATCCCAATACATGTGTTGATTACCTTAAGTTAAAAACTTATGAAACTTGGAACTTATTTGCATTGTAGTATAATTTAAGTTTAAACTAAAACTAAAATTAATTTTAAAAAACATCAGTCACTTCACATCGATATGATTTGAGTTTTTTTCTTTTTTTGCATTTTTTACTGTTTTCTATAACAAATTGCTCAGAGGTGCCATACTAAGTTAGTAGGCCTAGTTGAAGAACCAGCACACAGTGTACAGTATTAACAAAGATTATACTGTGCAAGAATGTACATAAAATTATGGGATTTTCTGTATACAACAAATGACTTCATAGTCAAAATAGTTTGAAACACTTCTTAAAATACAAACATTCTGCTTTAGCTATCTTGACAGAAGCTCTGAGCAAGTAGTTATCATTTAGAGGATTTAAGAAAAACATGAATAAGACGTTCACTAAATATAAGGCACACAAATGTTTCAATAGTTTTAGCAAGTGGGATTCTCCATTTTGACCCAGCCGTTTGCAATCTGGTGTACACTGTTTGTAGGGTAGATGACTTTATGGAGCTCTAACAATTAGGATGAACAGGCAGAGAGTACTTCTCTGCAATCCCCACTTAAACCTACTTAAAACTAATAAAATCATGTAAACCAGCTTTTACAATACCCTGCTTAGCTTGCTGCACATAAATGTGGTTAACCACCCACCAAAGAAGACACGGGACTGTAGCCACATCTGGAAACATATTAATACAATTAAAGGAAGTACTATCACTTGCAAAATGAAATCAGTTAATATTAAAAGCATTTCATCTATAATATGATGACAACTAAATAGGCCAAATGGCAATGCATGCTTTTTGGCAATTTGAATAATACACTAATCCATATTATACTGTTAATATATGACAATAATGACAAGAAAACATAATGAATACAATATAATATGTATTCTGTACGTTTAGAGGTACAGAATGATAGTTTCAAATTCATTATCTGTGTGGAGTGTTTATGTTCTCCTAATATCTGTGTGTTTTTCCTCACCTTCCCAAAGATGTGCATTGTAAGCCTTTTGGTGACTCTAAACTCTGCCGGTGTGAGTGAGTGTGGGTATGTGTGCCCTGGCATAAAATTCAGCTGTTGATCTACAGCATGTTTCTAAAGCTGCCAGGATAGGTTAATTTCTAACTAGCTTATACAGTATGTGCTTGAAAGGAGGTCGATATTACATAATATGAAATTGTTCCATTTTATTATGCTTTTAAGTGTAAAACAACCATTCCACCTTAAACGTAAAAGTAAATATGTTACCATTAATCAAAAAATAAGCATTGCAAGTAGAAAACTATTAAGTTTCAAATCTCTTTCAAAATTAGATCCTCAACTGGCCTCACAAATTTGCCCACAATGTGCTTCTAATTTATTCCTCTTATCGTCTCAAATTTTTTCCATTGATTAGGCATGTGCATTTTTAAAAAACAATCAAACATCACTACAATTTAATCAGCCCCTAGTTTCCTCACTTGTTTCACCTCTCCAAGACACATATCCAAAACATAAACTACAAGTTCATGTCACATGCTGCATAATGTAGAGACTCGTGTAAAAACAGTCATTTTCACAACCTGTGAGCACCTAGAAAAATGAGATATCCTTGTTGAATCCAGGTTTGAGGTATTCAACCATTTTGGTTTTTTTATTCTTCATCTTGTTATCTTTGCAGTTATACAATAAGAATTAGAAATTATTACTTCTTTCTCAAATGGAATTCCCCTGTCAATGTTGCTTATAAGTGTCTGGGTTTTCAAATTTTGCAAGGTATTAATTAATTTTGATTCATTGTCTGCCTTGCTATGTCTTGTTATGATTTATTTTAAGCTCAACTTTAGAATAACCATGATCTAAAGTGCTTAACAAAATGAATAATGCTACAGTACTTTTAAGCGCTTTTTTATTGAAGATATACAAAATTGGGATTTTATAAGCAGGTCTTTGGTAACTGTGTTTCTTCTATGACTTATTTTGCCAATATGTAAATGCCAATATCACTCTCTATACTCCTGCTTCAGTGTAAAGCTAACATGCACCTAAAACAAGTAGTACAGTTTCTGAGATTAACTGGTATCTGGTTTTACTTTCTGCTAAGGAATCTAACAATGGCTGATCACTTTGCTCTCATTTAGTGTATATGTTTCTTGAACATATTTTACAGAATCTGCTGTGCCACTGACTGGAAAATATGCAAATACATCAAAACACTACGTGCTTCATTCTTTTCTACTTAATAAAAACTCTTCTCTGATTAAAATGAACATTATCTGTTGTCACAAACATGCGATTAGAAGACATTTTATTGGCATTTATGAGCTTGAATAAGTACATGTTCCCACCAGACCAGGGATTGGCGCTGCCCTCTAACTCCTCTCCTCTTCTCCTGCAGAACAACAGATGACGCATCAGCTTGAAACCATTTCCGATCCTCAGAAGACAACGTAATGTCACTTCCTGTTCTGGCCCCAAAAACCCAAGACGTCATTTCCAGTCCCAGGATGCCACTCTACTATTATGTCTCTTCCTTTTTCTGATCATATATGACAGCCATTTTGTTTGTTTACTCATTTCTGTTTTGGACTTATGTCTGTAAAGACCTATTCCTACCATAACTTCAGTGCAAGTATACGGTGTGGATCCCCAACTGTTTGTGTACTTTCTTACACTGTATAAAATTTTACATTTAAATGAAATGTAATCATTTTAATGAAGTAAGCCATCCTTACTTTTAAACTTTCTGAAATGAGAAAATTACAGCTACTGACTAACTTTTGCACTTTCACCTAAAGTTGTCAGTATGTTTTTGCTCTAAGAGCATCAGTATAGCTTGTGCAGTGAGGCATTGCAGCTTACTAAATGCACAACAGCTCTTTACATGCACTTTTACCCAATGAGATTGGTCACCTTTAAAAAAGGCCTTGATTCAAAGCTTAATCAGCAGTAAAACGAAGGCCACACTCATTTTTTGTGCATTGCATAATACCTTAAATGTCATAAGATGCACAGAGATGCCAGTGTGGTCAGACACTGTGGATTAAGCTGATCCACTGTTTCCTGATTGCAAGGAGGATTTCAGCAGAACTGAAGAACAGAGGAACTTTCAAGATCTGGCTGCCTTCAAATCAGCAAGACCAACACATCAGACTGATTAATTTGTGACACCATTTTAGATCTGCCATCCCAGAATTCCTACACCAGTGACTGAACAGTGAGGGCTTTAAAGGCCTTCTGCTCTCAACTTGTAGCTACTTGACCCTACAGCAGTATAATGCTAGGTTACACACACACACATCTGTGGTCAAAATCATCCATCTCTCCTGCTATCAATCAACACAGAACCTTTAAAATGCCTTGGACTGCCACTTTCAGGGATGTGACACTCCCTGCTAATGGTCGGCGGCTTCATCAGTGACCACTGTAGGAATGGAGTAACATCCCACCACTGCAGATCCAGAGGTTTATTGGCTCTGTGCACTGAATCTCACAGTTCCACCTGCCTACCGGTAATCTAAGAGGAAAGGATGAGGAATAACTGATAATACAAAGGAGAAGGAGAGGAACAGAAACATTTCTGGAAGGACTACCTAAAGAAATTGTGTTTTTGTTGGCTGAACCATCTCTATCATAATGTACCAATCGGCCACAACATTAAAACCACATGCCTAATGTTGAATAAGCCCCCTGTGTGCCAACAAAACAGCTTTGACTCATCAAGGCATAGACTCCACAATACCTCTGAATGTGTTCTGTGGTATCTGGCCTCAAGACGCTACCAGCATAGCCTTTAAGTTGTTAAGTTAAGGTGGGGCCTCCATGGATCAGACTTATTTTTCCAGCACATCTCATAGTTGCTCAATTGGATTGAGAACAACTTGAACTCTTTGTCATGTTTCTCAAACAGTTCCTGAACAATTTGTGCAGTATGGCAAGGTGCATCATCCTGCTGAAAGAGGCCACTGCTATCAGGGAATACTGTTGTGATGAAGGGTTAGACGTGGCCTGCAACAATCTTTAAGGTGGGTGGTATGTGTCAAAGTATCATCCACATGGATGCCATAATCCAAAGTTTTTCCAGCAGAGCATTGCCCAGAGTATCACTGCTTCCACCAGCTTGCCTGCTTCCCATAGTGCATCTGCTGTTGTCTCTTCCCCAGGTAAATAATAAATACGCATCAAAACATCCACATGATCTAAAAGAAAACATGATTAATAAGACTATGCTACCTGCTTCGATTGCTCCATGGTTCAGTTCTGAAGCTCACCCATCCATTGTAGGTGCACTCAGCTTGGACAGGGGCCACCATGAGCACTCAAACCAGTCTGTGGCTATGCTGCCACTTGCACAGTAACCTGTGCTGCACTGTGTGCTTTTACACCTTTTCTTATGGCCAACATTACGTTTTTCAGGAATTTGTTGCACCCATGAACCTATCACCGGTTATTGATCATTGAACCATTTTTGGTAGGTACTAACCACTATTTACTGGGAATACCACACTCTCATTTTGGAGATGCTTTGACTCATTCACCTAGCCATCACAATTTGACCTTTGTCAAAGTTGTTCAGATCCTTATGCTTGCCCATTGTAATGAGATAACCAATGTTATTGACTTCACCTATTAGTGCTTTTAATGTTGTGGATGATCAGTATATATACTGTGAAAACTCTCTATTTATCATTTTACACATATCATATCATATAATAACATTCTTTAACCCAAACAATCCAGCTCTTGGCCACAGGAAGCCAGAGCCTATCCTGTAAGCAGTAGTGTCAATGCAGCAGCCATGCCTAGACGAGGCACCAGTAAATTTATGGGCCTGCTTACTTGCATGTCCACCCTCAAAGTGGGTGAATTTAGAGATACTACCAAGCCCTAACCTGCAAATCTTTGGGCAAGTGAGAAGTTAATATGTTACCTGGAGAAAAACCCACTTAAATGCACCTAAATTTATTGTATTTGTGAATTTATACAGACCTTTGACCTTGTCAGTAAGAAGTGTGCTAGATAAAATTCAAATGAACTGAATTGATTTGAAGTTCATATGTGCTTGTATATTACAGAAATTTAAATCAACATATTGTTGCAGAAATAAGCAGTATTGTATTCCTTGTAGCAAAGCCACATATCATTATTTATATACTATATATAAAATCAAAAGGGTCGTGTTAGTCTGTAACGTGATTACTCGCAAATCAATGTGACTAGAAATTTGGAGAGGGTGTTAATCAAAAACTTATGATGAAATAAGTTCTGGAAAAGCAAAAAATGAGGTAAGCCTGCACAACCTGTCTTTCTTATAAGAAACTGCATAATCAAAATAAAAAGTAACATGACAGAGAGCAAAAGAAGAGCAGTGACTTCTGCAGAGCAAGAAGCAAATTGCACAAGCTGATTATGTGATAGGAAGATGATGATCTTGGTCTTAATCAAAACCTTATCATATGATACACACTGGTGAAGTGAAAAATGTGGTTAGCAACAACCTCCATAAAGTTATTGGGGTTTGCATCTTTCTTATGGCAAACTGCACTGGCAAACTCATTAGAAGGTGACATAGTAAACTGATTAGAAGGTAACATGAAGGTGAAAAAGAAGAGCAGCAACATCTGCTGAGAATTAAGCAAATTGCAGAAGCTTATTATGCTATAGAAAGAAGAATGACAGTGCCGGCATTTGCTGGCCATGAAGCACATGAGGCATGGCAACCTGCTAGTAATTGCAAACTACAGGGTCTGGAACCTTGCAGTTAGGAGGACTGGAGGTCCGCATGTTTTCTAGTATTAATATAACGTGAAGTGACTTCCCCATTTGATGGAGTATAAATGGCGGAGTAGCAGATTGGCTACCATGCACGTGTGGGCAGGACTTCCAGGTTTCTGAAGTAACTGCTTGCGGAACCTGCGCAACATTTACAAAGTGTTCACACAGTGAGTCAATATTGAGTTTGAATCTTAAAACTTACAGCATCCAACTCTTCCCTTGGTCAGCTTGGTCACTTTGACTGTCAAAAAGCAAGGTGCATCACCATACATTTAAAAGCAATGATAATAAGAAAGAAAAGAAAAGAAATGAGAGGAGCTCATTCAACTGCAGTAGTAGCCTATAGAAATTAAGTGAAAAAAGCTTGGGTGAAGCTGAAAGTACATCATGGAAACTTACATGTCAAAAGCATTTGCCAATGTGGTCTGTGCATCTTGAAAAATGAATCAGAAACCCAGACTAATAAAATCTGCCACATTATCAGAGTCACGCTATAGTTTATAGACTTCAGTAAAGAAAAGCCTCATTTACTCGGAATGTGAAGGATGACTGCTGGCTTTCCTGACTGATAACATAACTTGATATGTTTACTACTTTTCTGAATGCTTTTAGAGACCTGCACCAGTGTTAAGCTTGAAGTTTTATTGTCAATGCATCTCATTATTCTGCCCCCCTAAAACCACATTTACAACAATACTTTTTGCTGAATTCTGCTAGAATATGGGCTTATTGTTCTGTTGTGATGATGAATTGCAGAAGTCTGTGTGATTACACTTTTTGCAGTCTTTCCACATGTGTTGATTCTCTTCACTTTTATTACTATTTTTATATTTTAAACTAAATCAAATGGTAGACACTGGAGGCAGTCATTGGCCTGCATGAAAGACATAACTTTTACATTATAACTTATAATTCAAAACAGATGCTTCTCTGTGTTATACATGGCTGAAATCCCAAACTGTTCTGGTCAATGATTTAAGCAGGAAAAAAATGTCATCCAATAATGTCAAAGCTAATGAGTCTAAAAGGAACTGTAGATTAATATTTTTACTTTTTTACACAAATAGTAGAAGGGTCCTTGATGGCTCTAAACAGTGATGCACACTTGGCACCAGTCTTTGACATCACACATATTTTGTTAAACAAGTCTCCAGAGGACAATGTTGTTTAGCACTGAAGCTTTCAAATGATGTTTTTTTCTTGTTGTTTTAAGTGGCTGGTATATGTAGAGCCATTAATTGCAAGATGTTCTGTTCAACTCATTATCTAATTTTCTAATGAGTTAGCCTATATTTACCAGTCATGAAGCTAGATTGATGTTTAAAAGTTTTACATCATCATTACATAAATATAATAATAGCTTTAAAGTAAGTGTGATGGAAACAGGGCACCAGTCCCTTTTATTGAGGACCCAGGAGTATTTCTAGTGCCAGTGTTTCGCCATAGAAACTACTTCTGAGTCATTCTGAAGTCCCAAATACTAGGGAGCGTATCTCCCTTGCAGTGCCCCATGGGGCACCCACAGACCCCAGCAGGGCCACTCTGCCAGACTACATTTCCCAGCATGCCCTACTGATTTCCTATATCCAAGGCTGCTGCCATCTAGTATCCTGGGGGAATAACCAGTCCCCAGCAATAGTTCTTTCCTGTCCTTCCTTATTTGGCCTGGCCGGGAAAGATGCCATAAATATAACCTTTCAGGATGTTTTTCCATCCACCTGGGTGTCCTGTCCAGATAAGGGAACTCTTCCTGTGGCTGAGATGTCCGTCCATCCACTTGGTGAGTCTCATTTGGGTAAGATCCCTTTCTCTCTCTCGGTTAGAATACCTTTCCATCCACTTGTGGCCTCCCGTCCGGGTAAGTAACCTTCCCCTCTTCTCTTAGGGATGCAAATCCATCCCTTGTGGCAGTTACATTATGTACTCTAGATCTATTTCACTAAAGCTAATAGCAGAGTAGAATTTCAAACAGCAGCATTAAATACAAAACTCAAAGCAAAATAAAAGATCCCTTCCCTAGATTTTTCCTTGAAGTTCATATGAGAACCAGGGCTCCAGGCATTATTAAATTACATTGTGGTCACCCTTCCATGTTGCATTTTGCAATCTTTGTAACTGTATTTCTGGTTGTTTATTTATTTTAATGTTATAACAATGGTTTTACTGTGGCACAGCTTTAATTTTTGTTTTGGATGTAGGCACTGCCATTTTGTAATGTTTTGTAGTTGGCAACGACACTCATTGTTAACCTTGTGGCTGGTTGTAGTTGCCTGTGTGACATTTTGATCCGAGTGGTTTGGTTCAAACACAAATAAAAAATGGTCATTGTATTGGAACAGTTAGTGTAAGGTGCATAACTAAAACAGAAATAAAGCAGTCAGACAGGCAAGAAGCTGGGACTGGACAATGTAAAGTTTATCAGGGACGGACCAGCCAGGAAATGATTGAAGTTAGCTAGCTGCACATACACAAAACCGGACTAAAGTGTACAGCAGAGCACAATAAGGACTGGCTGGCTACACAGAGAAATCAAGACATTTTAGCTGCTGTTTTTATGTGTTCAGAAGCTGCATACCGTAAATTAACAAATGTAAACACAATGAGAAGGGAAAAAAGTACAGCTAAGTAAGCAACTGCACTACAGCAAAACAACATTAAAGGCTGTCCTTAGTAAAAAAAATAATTTGTTTAAGACACAAAACACAACATAGGCACTAGTCATTATTGAGAGCAGCATAGCTGGTTTATATAGCTACTGCTTGGGAAAAACAATCAGTCAGACAGCAACTAAGAAACAAACAGGAACAAGACACAGAGGCGGATAAAGAAGTTGTCATGTAGTGTTGAATTGTTCCTCTGCAAAGGCAAAAGCAAAAATGAAAAAAGTTCTTCCTTCCTTTCTTTTTCTAGAGTTTTATTTTGCAAAGTAGGTTTTTAGCAGCAACAATAAGACAAGAAACAATGCATAGTGCAACAAGCTATACCAGGCTTTATGACTAGTTAAGAAAAGACAGCCAAACGACAGAATTATACAAAGCTTGCAAGAGGTTGCTTCACTTACCAATTATTCTGTGTTCACTTTGAGAATTTTAACAATCTCCAAAAAGACCAATAAAACACTACAATCAAAAAGTCATTACTGTAGACAAAAAAAAAAAGAATAGGGACACTCACAGTCTTCATCTATGGAGAGGGCATAGTGGCAACTGTCCCCGTCTCCTAAAGTTAGGGGGGCGTAATGTCTCAATCCTAGAGCAATGCTAGAGAAAATTCACAATGGTAATAATGAGTTGAGAAGTCCATACCAACCATGTTTGACTCTTTATATTGCTACAGGCTACTAAAGCTACTTTCAGACTGCAGTTAAAGAAGATCCAAAGATGCTTTGAGTGGAATCAAGATGAGCCACAACTGGTCGAAACAAGATGTGAAGGAGTGTTATGTAAAACAGCTATGTGGCAATTCCATAATGTCAAGGGGAAAATTTCATTATATACAGTGGTGTGAAAAACTATTTGCCCCCTTCCTGATTTCTTATTCTTTTGCATGTTTGTCACACAAAATGTTTCTGATCATCAAACACATGTAACCATTAGTCAAATATAACACAAGTAAACACAAAATGCAGTTTTTAAATGATGGTTTTTATTATTTAGGGAGAAAAAAAATCCAAACCTACATGGCCCTGTGTGAAAAAGTAATTGCCCCCTTGTTAAAAAATAACCTAACTGTGGTGTATCACACCTGAGTTCAATTTCCATAGCCACCCCCAGGCCTAATTACTGCCACACCTGTTTCAATCAAGAAATCACTTAAATAGGAGCTGCCTGACACAGAGAAGTAGACCAAAAGCACCTCAAAAGCTAGACATCATGCCAAGATCCAAAGAAATTCAGGAACAAATGAGAACAGAAGTAATTGAGATCTATCAGTCTGGTAAAGGTTATAAAGCCATTTCTAAAGCTTTGGGACTCCAGCGAACCACAGTGAGAGCCATTATCCACAAATGGCAAAAACATGGAACAGTGGTGAACCTTCCCAGGAGTGGCCGGCCGACCAAAATTACCCCAAGAGCGCAGAGACGACTCATCCGAGAGGTCACAAAAGACCCCAGGACAACTTCTAAAGAACTGCAGGCCTCACTTGCCTCAATTAAGGTCAGTGTTCACGACTCCACCATAAGAAAGAGACTGGGCAAAAACGGCCTGCATGGCAGATTTCCAAGACGCAAACCACAGTTAAGCAAAAAGAACATTAGGGCTCATCTCAATTTTGCTAAGAAACATCTCAATGATTGCCAAGACTTTTGGGAAAATACCTTGTGGACTGATGAGACAAAAGTTGAACTTTCTGGAAGGCAAATGTTCCGTTACATCTGGCGTAAAAGGAACACAGCATTTCAGAAAAAGAACATCATACCAACAGTAAAATATGGTGGTGGTAGTGTGATGGTCTGGGGTTGTTTTGCTGCTTTAGGACCTGGAAGGCTTGCTGTGATAGATGGAACCATGAATTCTACTGTCTACCAAAAAATCCTGAAGGAGAATGTCCGGCCATCTGTTCTTCAACTCAAGCTGAAGGGATCTTGGGTGCTGCAACAGGACAATGACCCAAAACACACCAGCAAATCCACCTCTGAATGGCTGAAGAAAAACAAAATGAAGACTTTGGAGTGGCCTAGTCAAAGTCCTGACCTGAATCCAATTGAGATGCTATGGCATGACCTTAAAAAGGCGGTTCATGCTAGAAAACCCTCAAATAAAGCTGAATTACAACAATTCTGCAAAGATGAGTGGGCCAAAATTCCTCCAGAGCGCTGTAAAAGACTCATTGCAAGTTATCGCAAACG
The DNA here is from genome assembly GCA_026402145.1 of Polypterus bichir lapradei. Taxonomy (NCBI): domain Eukaryota; kingdom Metazoa; phylum Chordata; class Cladistia; order Polypteriformes; family Polypteridae; genus Polypterus; species Polypterus bichir. The sequence goes on from JANRMT010062809.1 coordinate 2,796,383, forward strand.
CTTGATTGCAGTTATTGCTGCTAAGGGTGGCCCAACCAGTTATTAGGTTCAGGGGGCAATTACTTTTTCACACAGGGCCATGTAGGTTTGGATTTTTTTTTCTCCCTAAATAATAAAAACCATCATTTAAAAACTGCATTTTGTGTTTACTTGTGTTATATTTGACTAATGGTTAAATGTGTTTGATGATCAGAAACATTTTGTGTGACAAACATGCAAAAGAATAAGAAATCAGGAAGGGGGCAAATAGTTTTTCACACCACTGTATAGGGTTGTCTGTTTTCAAGACTCTCTCAGGAAATGCACACTAAAAGAGGTTCATTTCAGAAAATATGTAATAATTGGGCGATATTGACAGGCTTTCTTTTTTTTGCATTTCACGTTTCTCTGAGTAGACTGAATCTGTGTTACATGAGTGAAAAAACATAGCTCTCTATTTTAACAGGTAGCTTAAGGTGATGGTAACAGCACAGTCATAATTTTAACCATAAAGGCCTATAAATCATAAACATATAAATTAAATGCTTGTCCCTGAGATATACTGAATAGCCCAATATAATTACAAAACTCATTTGAGCTGAAGTGTAATGATTATTTGTAAACACTTACCTATGATGTCTGTTTACTGTATCCTCACCAACATATGCAAAAAATGGAATTTCACCATCCAATCAATGCATGATATCAAGGAATATTTCCACCAAGAGATCCACCATGAAGAGCATTTTTGGCATGCCAGGTGTGAATGTAAAGAGTGTAATTGAGCTGGTCATAGATGGTGGTAAGCAACGGAGGACGATATTTTCAGAATTTGAATGCATATTTTAATGTAATAAGCCCATGTGACAGATGTTTATACTTTGAATAAAATTAGTCATTAGGAATGCATTCAAAGCCTGTAGTTGCATTCTTGTTTCTGTGCCGATTCTTTTTTTATCCACACCAGTTTAAGAATTATTATTTTATTTTTATTGTTGTTGTTAGATTATTATCTATGTCGTAGGCTGTATTTTCTTGCTCCATCCCCATGTTTATCATGTTTTGGACCTATGGGGGTAATAAACCAGAAAATAAATTGTAAAACAAACTTTATAAAAAGGGTACAAGCACATGTCAAAAGGTACTTAAAAATTTAATAATAAAATGTCAAAAGGACAGAATCTGGGATCTCCAAAAAAAAAACAAATAACTAACTAATGACAAAGTCACATCAAACAATTTTACATCTGTCTGATTATTTGCATATTTCCTTAGTTATGTAGCATCATTCTTTCCCTCTGCATTTGATCAATGATTTGTTTTTTATCCCACAAGTCTTTGTATTTTAAATGAAAGAAGTTACTATCACATTCCATTTTTTTATTTTGTTTTACTTTTTAAAAACCTTGTTGATTTGTATTGGAATGTACTGAAAAAGATAAAACTATTTTAGAAGGATATTCCTTTTAACAATATTAATTATCCCAGTTAATAATGTATCAGCTTAAGGCAAGTCCAGTTGATGAGATGTTCATTTAGCACATACTGTTAAAGGTTACATTTGGTATTGGTATTTGGTAATTTTTCAAGTAAAAGTTATTTCTTCACAAATATGTTATACAGTATATGCGTTTTCCATACAAAATTGTGTTCTAAAGTTAATCACTTTCTAAAAATTTTAAAAATATCTTGCGTGCACTGGAGATTTACATTGGATGATATCAGGCACAGAGGAAGAACTTTAAAACTTACCAAATACTGTATGTCCATTTTTCAAGCCAAAACAGTTTCTGATGCATGTTTATGACAACAAAAGGGATCTGGAAACAATATTTTTTATTTCTATACTTGCAAATTGTTATGGACCTGTTCACATTTAAGCTGATCTGGCTAGACTAGACTTCTGCAAGTACATGGGGTCCACATCAATGACAGGTTGGACTTGTCTCATAACACAGAGGAACTATATAAGAAAGGCCTAGGCAGACCCCCTTTTTCTTAGAAGGCTGCATTCCTTTAACATCTTTAGTAACATCTTTTGCTTTTCCTTTGACTCTGTGATGGCCAGAGCAATTTTCTAGGTTGTGGTGTGCTGGGCTGGTAACATCTCTTAAAGAAAGGAACAAGCTGATTAAGAAGGCAGACTCAGCTATGGGACATACTCTTGACCCACTGGAGGTAGTAGCCAAAGGGGAGAATGAAGACAAAGCTGATGGTCTTTATGAACAGTGCTGCACATCCTCGCTTTGACATGCCATCTTTGAGTATTTTAAACCAATGAGTTATTCAGCAGATGCGTGTCAAGAAACTCTCTTGGGGCTCCTTTATACCTACAGCAGTATGTCTGCATAATGCCTCGCTGTGACTATGACTGCTCTTTTTATCTTTAGCTAAGTCAGAGGTTTTCTCTCTTTTTAGTAATTCCAGTGAGTATTTGAGGAGGGTTATTGCTGTTATATTTATTTATGTATTTTTATTGAGGTTATGTAAAGCTTCTCTGTAGAGTTTCTTTAAATTGCCCCCTTGGGACAAATATAGTACTGTCTATTTAGAAGAAATAATATGTTCTTGTTTAAATTAATTTTGAACACTGGATTTTTATAGAACTCTAATAGCAAATAGGATAGTGATACAAATATGTCAGTAAGATAAAACACTGTGTCAAGTCCTTCAGTACTTAAAGCTCCCCAATGTCCATTTGTGCAAGTAGATGGCGAAAGTTTCAATGGTAAATGAAAATAAAATTTGTGACAAAGGACATGTCTCTCTGGTTCCACATTGTAAAACAAAGCAATCAGGATTTGTGTTATTTGCATGCAATTAAGCTACTGGGTTGTAGTATAAAGGTTTAATCCATTCAAATATAATGGGCAGAAACACTAATTTATTAAATGCATCAAATAAGTCACACCCATTACCCTTTCTGCATCCAAAGATTATAAGAATTCAAAACTTTAGGGAACGTACTACAGAGATAATTTGCTGCAGAGGTTAATGTTACATAGATTTTACACTGAACTGTTGAGACAACATCTCCTGAAATCATTGTGAAATGCAAGGAGACTAGAAAAGGTCATGTCAGGCAGGTTCATAATGGGGAATGGACAAAGGTCAGTAGATTGTAATAATTAGCACACAAGACATGATGGCAAATTGAAAGAGAAGTCAGGAACAGAAGGAAGTCAAAAACCAAAAAGAAATTCAATGCTAGACCTACTTGATAAATTATCTAAGTTCTCTCTGTGTTTTTTTGATAGAATGTATCCACTGAGGGATGGAGCTGCTTTGCTAAGCATAAACAGAGGATGATAATAACAAAATACAAATTAAAGGTTTTCCAAAAAAAAGCTATTAGTTAATTAGCTAAAGTAATTAGTTCTCCAAAATTCCAAAATGAAAAAAACTACCATCTAGCACTTAACTTACAAGAAATAACGTTAATTTATTACTTGGACATGCTTTTCAAGGCCGATAATAATTCTCTTCTTTTATCAAGTCCAGAAAATAAATGCTGTCTCTATTCTTTTTGATGGAACTTTCGCCAAAATTTAAACATCAGTGTTTAGCTGGGAAATTGGTTTAATATATTTTTAATTTTTTGGGAAGAGGAAAAGTTGACACCTGGTGTTATCTTTTAGGTTTGAATTTTTCTCCTTTGGTTTCAATATACATGCATAACATTAATGGACATAATTTAACATATTTAAAAAAAAAAGATTTCAGAGAGTGTTAATGGTTTCTCTGGCTCCTTTATGCATGATATCTGAAATTTTTAATATCTCCATTTTATGAAAAAAATATGACATTCAAACAAGTAATATGTCATTATACTGCTTAAATGTGGTTCTTATCTATGTTCAGTATCTGCCTCTGGTCACATTGTTGATTTTACCAGAAGACTATTATGTATTTGATAGGCTAGCATTTTATTAGCCTTTTGTCTTTGTTCATAATACAGATAACATTATTAGTAATTGTAGTTCCAATAAACTGAATTTCTTCATATTAGGTCTGGTTGAACCGCTCTTTGTCTCATCCCTCACCTAGGACCAGTTTGCCTTGGGAGACCGTACCGGGCATAAAACCCCAGACAACAGAGCTCATAGGATCATTGGGAGTTGGGTGGTGGCCGAAGGCGGGGACCTTGGTGCTCCGATCCTCGGCTACAGAAGCTGGCTCTTGGGATGTAGAATGTCACCTCTCTGAAGGGGAAGGAGCCTGAGCTAGTGCGCGAGGTTCCGGCTAGATATAGTCGGACTCACCTCGATGTACAGCTTGGACTCTGGAACCAATCTCCTTGAGAGGGGCTGGACTCTCTACCACTCTGGAGTTGCCCCCGGTCAGAGTCGCCGAGCGGGTGTGGGCATACTTATTGCCCCCCGACTTGGAGCCTGTTCATTGGGATTTACCCCGGTGGACAAGAGGGTAGCCTCCCTCCGCCTTCGGGTGGGGGGGATAGGTCCTAAATATTGTTTGTGCATATGCTCCGAACAGCAGTTTGGAGTACCCACCCTTTTTTGGAGTCCCTGGAGGGGGTGCTAGAGGGCATACCTTCTGGGGACTCCCTCTTACTGTTGGGAGACTTCAATGCTCACGTGGGCAATGACAGCGAGACCTGGAAGAGCGTGATTGGGAGGAATGGCCCCCCCGATCTGCACCCGAGCGGTGTTTTGTTATTGGACTTCTGTGCTCGTCATGGATTGTCCATAACAAACACCATGTTCAAGCATAGGGTTGTTCATACATGCCTTCCAATGAGGAAGCAGAGCCTAGGGACTCGGAGGTGGGCTCCCCCATCTCTGGGACTGAGATCAGCGAGGTGGTTAAAAAACTCCTTAGTGGCAGGAACCTGGGGGTGGATGAGATACGCCCGGAGTTCCTCAAGGCTCTGGATGTTGTAGGACTGTCTTGGTTGACACGTCTCTGCAACATCGCATGGACATCGGGGACAGTGCCTCTGGATTGACAGACTGGGGTGGTGGTCCCCCTCTTTAAGAAGGAGGACTGGAGGATGTATTCCAACTACAGGATCACACTACTCAGCATCCCTGGAAAAGTCTATTCTGGGGTTCTGGAGAGGAGGGTCCATTGGATAGTTGAACCTCAGATTCAGGTGGAACAGTGTGGTTTTCGTCCTGGTCGTGGAACAGTGGACCAGCTCTACACCCTTAGCAGGGTCCTGGAGGGTGCATGGGAGTTTCCCCAACCAGTCTACATGTGTTTTGTGGACTTGGAAAAGGTGTTCGACCGTGTCCCTCGGGGAATCCTGTGGGGGGTGCTCTGGGAGTATGGGGTACCGGACCTCCTAATAAGGGCTGTTCGGTCCCTGTACAACCGATGTCAGAGCTTTGTCCGCATTGCCGGCAGTAAGTCAAACCCGTTTCCAGTGAGAGTTGAACTCCGCCAGGGCTGTCCTTTGTCACCGATTCTGTTTATAACTTTTATGGACAGAATTTCTATGTGCAGCCAGGGTGTTGAGGGGGTCCGGTTTGGCGGACTCCGGATTGGGTCACTGCTTTTTTGCAGATGATGTTGTCCTGTATGCTTCATCAGGCTGTGATCATTAGCTCTCTCTGAATTTGTTCGCAGATGAGTGTGAAGCAGCTGGGATGGGAATCAGCACCTCCAAATCCGAGACCATGGTCCTCAGCTGGAAAAGGGTGGAGTGCCCTCTCAGTGTTGGGAGCGAGATCCTGCCCCAAGTGGAGGAATTTAAGTATCTCAGGGTCTTGTTCACAAGTGAGGAAAGAATGGCGCGTGAGATCAACAGGCGGATCAGTGCGGCATCCGCAGTGATGTGGGTTCTGCATCGGTCTGTCATGGTGAAAAAGGAGCTGAGCCGTAAGGCAAAGCTCTCAATTTACCAGTCAATCTACATTCCTACCCTCACCTATGGTCATGAGCTATGGGTAGTGATCGAAAGAACGAGATCGCAAATACAACTGGCTGAAATGAGTTTCCTCCGTAGGGTGTCTGGGCTTTCCCGTAAAGATAGGCTAAGAAGCTCAGTCATCCGGGAAGGGCTCAGAGTAGAGCTGCTGCTCCTCCACATCAAGAGGAGTCAGATGAGGTGGCTTGGGCATCTGATCAGGATGCCTCCTGGACACCTCCCTGGCGAGGTTTTCTGGGCATGTCCAACTGGGAGAAAGCCCTGGGGAAGACCCAGGACACGTTGGAGGGACTATGTCTCTCGGCTGGTCTGGGAACGCCTCAGGATTCCATCTCTGCTCAAGCTGCTGCACCTGCGACCCGACCTCGGATAAGCGGAAGAGGATGGATGGATGGATGGATAAACTGAATTTGGTTGAGTGGGTGATCATTTATATTGATCATTTGCTGATGCCTTCTGATTAGTAATCTACTTTTGCGTGAAGCATAAGAAATTATGTCTTCCCTCAGGTATGCTTCTCATCTTTTCCAGTAATTTCTGGCAGACAGCTACATAGATATGTTAGTTTAACACACACACATATATATATATATATATATATATATATATATATATATATATATATATATATATGTATATA
>JANRMT010062809.1:2827891-2850957 GCA_026402145.1 Polypterus bichir lapradei
TATATATATATATAGTGATGGACGGCTGGCAGCTTATCCCAGCCGACACATCCAAGACACTAGATGGCGTCTTCCCTGCAGTGTAGAGGTACCCCCAGATTCACGCAAGGCATCTTGGAAAATGGAGTTTGGCTTCACAGCCCTGCTGGGTGCCATGGGTGCCGCCATGTGACGCTGCAGGGAGACTAGGGGATTGTTGTTTCTAGTATAGCCCGGAAGTACTCCCAAGTCACAGGGATGGAAGAACAAAAGTACTTCCGGGCTGAAGAAAAATATAACTCTTTATCTGACCCGGAAGTGCTATGGAATCATATGGACAGAAGGACAGAAGCACTTCCGGGTCAAGGACTATTTAAAGGACTATTTGAGTCCCAGCAAGCTGAGCTGGAGTTGGGTGGGAGTGTGACGGAGCTGCTGGGAGTGGAGGATTGGTTTATTGTAGTATATTGAATTGTAATATTGATTATTTGTGTATTGTGGTGGATGTGGTGCTTTAGAGGCACTATATACTGTAGAATAAAATTAAAATACTTCTTGGTGCTTTTAAACCAGTGTCTGCATCTGTCCGTTGGGTTTCACGGAGCCACAGCGACCCCAAGCGTCTACACATTGACAATATATATATATATACTGTATATGTCACACATGTGCGAATGGGAGGCAGATAAATGACCTGAATAACAGTAGTTCCATGTTAGACCAGGGAGTGGTGAGCTGCACTGACTTTCTCTCTCAATCCTCTGCTGACCATCCACGGGAAATCCTGCACTAAATTTCTCCAGTACATGGAGCTCTCCTAGACTTATATGTTAATTTTGCCTTAAATGTACAAGCAAAGCAGAATGCTGACTAACATCAATAGTGGCACTGCTGCCATCTACTGATATTGAGTAACAAAATATTGACATACTTCATGCAACTTTTTGTTCTAATATTATTGACATGAAGTGCACATTTACCTGTATGAAATGTAGTAAAATCCATTGCAACTTACTCTGTGTCCTTTTACAACAATAATTGTTCTAATTTACTGTCTAATTTGGGTGCTTATAGTGAGCAAAGAACAACAAAGGTGTTTCCTTAAAAATCATTGTTTCAGAGTGGAAAAAATTGCAATCTATTTGAACTAATTTTAGTGTGTTAGAGAGAGTGCAAAAAAATTTAGATTAATTAGGAACAGTGTGTTACATTTTTCCAGATAAAAAAAGAAAAGAAAATAACAATTATTTGTCTAAAACATGAGTCTGCAAATATTGAATATTGTGTCTTATACACAATGCATTTGGAAATATCCATCCATCCATTATCCAACCCGCTATATCCTAACTACAGGGTCACGGGGGTCTGCTGGAGCCAATCCCAGCCAACACAGGGTGCAAGGCAGGAAACAAACCCCGGGCAGGGCGCCAGCCCACCACAGCATTTGGAAATACTGTAGGTTTGTTATAACATATTGAGTAAAATAGGTTTCATTATATTTCAGATATAATCTCAAGACTATAAATTTCAACAACATGTTTTATAGTATAATTAAAGATAAGTCCACATTTGTTATATTGCAATATATTGTGACTATGTACATGGCAATAGACATTACTGGTCATTATAAAGAGCATGAGTGCACACCTAAGGTTTGGTTTGACCAGCTACATCTGAGTGATTGTCATGATCTCTGGAACAGTTTTCTGTGGACAAAGGAGTTAAAATTAGAATTTTTTGTCTGACTTGGGCTCTATTATGTCTGGGAGAATCTAATTCTATATTCAAAAGGTCAGACACACAAAGTTGTGGCTATAGCATGATTTGGTAGTGCTGAAACCATAAAGTTTGCTCTGTAGTAGAAGAACTAGTAGTAACATTGTGATTTGTACAGTGAATCTTTTACTAAAAAGACATTAAAGAACTCTAAGGGAGAAAGTCACAACATCTACATGTGAACAGAAGTTAAAGCACAGTGTGTATGTAGCAATACAATAATTTGAAACACACAAGCTGGTTAACAATTGATAGATAAAAAAATAAAATAAATAAAGCATTTTGGAATAGCTTACTCAAATTCTAGACACAAATCATTTTGAGATATTGTTATAGGACCTGAAATGAGCAGTTCACATTATAATCTGCCAACTTCAATGAAATGAAACAGTTCTTCATGAATAACCATCACTCCTTCTCCAACCTGTCATAAAACAATGATCAATAAATACGGGCAAAGTCAAATCACAGTATCTACTGCTAAAAGCGATATTGTCAACTATTGAGTGAGTACAAAGAAACAAATTTAACTTTCCACTGAGAGAAATAGGTATTAAAATTAAATAAGTATCAAAATGCTATGTTAGCTCCTGATGTTAAAAGGCTGGTTAAAGAGGCAATAACTCTAACTGTGAAACATATGTAATAAAGTAGAAAATCAGAGGTGAGTATTGTTTCCAGCCATATAAGACATTTTTTCCAGTAACTGACCTGGCATAAACTCAGTCCTGCGTGCGGACCACATGTCCCTGCAGGTTTTTGTTCCAACCATTTTTACCACAAGTGAGTCATATTACTTCTAACTGATCTCATTTAATTAGCTGGTCTGTTTGTTTTCTGTTATTCTGCATCCAGAAAAGCACATCAGTGTGTTTTTTTTACATTTATAAGACATTTAGAAATATTTGTTTCTGCTATACATTTAAATGCTTAATTGCCTTTTGTTGCTTTCTTATTAATTTGCAATTTGTATGGCAGCAAAACTGCACAGAAAATTGTATTCTATTCCTAATAATGACGTTCAACAATGAGAAAAGCAGACAGACAAACAACATCGAATGCTGAAAAGCTGCAACTACTGTATTTCAGCGTCAGATTCACTAATGTGCAAATTAATAAATAATGGATTAAAAACCTGAAAAAACTGAATGGAAATTATGATGATGAGAACCTTTAAAACCAAACACTAAATTATCCCAATGTAACATATATAGCTGTTTTTAATTAAAACTAGGGGGCTCCGCTCCCTGCTCGCTTTGCTCGCCCACCCCGTGTTTGGTTTACCGGATATACAATTTAAAGAGATTGTTATTTTCATGGGAATTGTTACATATGCATTATTTTCACTTTTACTTTAAAACTTTTGTAAAAACAATACTTTATTTCCGAACACAGGCGTGGTTAAATCGCTTTCTCGCAGGACATATAACGCTGCTCGTGTTGTGAAGGGGGGTCGGCTGAATGCACGCTAAGGAGATGCAGTCGGATCAGCTGCTGTCTTTCTGCTGCTGCTGGCAAGCTGCGTGTTATGTTTCTTACGCTGCGTGTCAATCATTTAAAAGCCTGCACAGCAGCTGCCCTTTTGCCGCTTCGTGTCTCTGCCACTTGCGTTGTGAAGGGGAGAGGGGTGGGGGGGCTGAACATACGCTAAGGAGAAGCGGTCAGATCATCTGCTGGCTTGTCACTTGTCATTATTTTAAGAGCTGGGAGCACATGAAATGTGTCTTTCAAAAGCATTCCAACAACTGCTAGGTTTGATGTCCATGAACTTGTTTTAAATGTTGTCTCACTGCCTTGTCTCGCGTAACGTTAAAGTGTCTCTCGCAAGATGTCAAATTGTCTTCCAAGAAGATCACGTCTTGTCTCCCTAGTCTCCCTCCCAAGATTTTTTTCATAGAGAGAAATGACCAAACATAATTTTGCAATTTCTATACTAACCCAAAACATAAAAAGTGGCAGATAAAAGCTTGCTTCCACTAATGTTATATAGAGGGTGAGGGAGACTCAGACAGTTGTTATACACATATCAGTCTTGTCCTTGATTCAACATCCCATATCCCAGACCTGTTTGCCATCAAGTGGAGTCATCAACAATATTTGTATTGTCGTGCTGACAGCTAGGAGTTACAGTAAGCTAAGAGTTCAATTTAAAAGAGAAGTTTGTTAAGAACCAAAAGCCAAGGAAACGCAGTAACCTAATAGGGTGGTGTCAAAGAATTAAGACCAAAGATTATGTTTAGTGTTTGACAGAACAAAATTACCAAATAGAGAAAATCGGTATTTTTATGGGCACAAGCCTTCACTTTCTGCTGGAAATAACAGAAAGAATTTCTAGCAAAGATGCCAAAACCACTGGTTATCACAAGCAATGACTCACACCCTCCACATGACACCCTGATAAACCAGCAGGACACCTTCAATACAATACTAATACTAATATGGTGCTCCACATAGTGATATAGGAGATCTTATTTACCAGGAGCCATCAGACTTGCTTAAACATCATCTGGTCAGAAAATATTTTTTTTCCATTTTAATTTGTTCGTTTTAAACAGATTATGGCTATGTTTACTTGTTTGTGTGTTTTTATAGATATTTGTTGTTTGCTTAAGTGTTTAGACTTGAGTGTAGTTTTTGTGTTTATCTTATTACTTTTATTACTGGAGAAGAGGCACTTAAATTTGACCGAGACCACCTAACTGTGGTGACCAAACTGTTCCACAAAGAAATGGGCAGACTTCTATAGCCTTCTTTTCAGTGGGTTGGGTAACTCCTAGAGAGGCACTTTAACAATGAAGCACATCAATAATATGGGGAATCTAGAAGAGCCTTAGTATGGAGTGTTCCATGGAAGGATGGAAGGAGCCGATATGTCTGACGACAGATTGAGGAGAATCTGCACAGCTGGAGGTAGTCAGGAGAGCCTATTTGCAGAGGAAAGGTTGAGGAAGCACCAGGAGTGTCAAAAGTCAGGACCATTGAGAAACCACATGTGGGAGAAGAGATCGAGCAGAATAATATTCGACTAATAGCTAGATTAGGTCTGCTAGGGGTAAGGTTTTGCTCAAGTTAGTGTTTTAAAAAATGATGATTTATTTAAGGGATGATCTGCTCATCCTGTGAAGCATCTCAGTGCTTGATATACAGTATATCACCTACTGTAACACTACGTTGAGAACAGGAGTTATCTTTTCTAATTAGAGATGAGACAAATACCTATGATAACTCTCTTTTGCACCCATCTGGCTATATATATATATCAACAAAGAATATGAAACCAAATTATACCTGGCAGATTAATTTACTGAGAAAGTCTTCCAGGTATTAGTAACACAAGGCAAGTGCATAGCAATGCAATTGTCATCCTAGTTCTGTAGCATTCAAACCTGTTCTGTGCTGGCTCAATATAACAGGATTTGTGCTTTCTTTAACATTGCGATGGACATCATTATGCTCATAGCTATTAGAACCTAGGAACATAAGAAATTTGATAAAAAGAGAAAACCATTCAGTCCATTAAGCTTGTTTGTTTAGCTAATAGCTATTAGAGCTTCAACAGTTATATCAGGACACTCCTTGTTTACCATCTACCGTCTTGTTTCTCATCCAACTGGCAACACGCTTGTTATTTTAACCACTGGTCTGATCGTTCTGTGCCAGTAAGTGTAGCTGAACACCCTTTCTATGTTTTTATCCCAAGGTACATCCTTATCAGTCCTTTTCAGGTCAGGACAGTCTACCCAAAGCAGTACAAAATCTAGATGTACTTTTGAAAAAAAATTGCAAACATAACACTTTTCTGCCAAGCTCAGGCCTGCTACACTACGCTAAATCCTTTCATATTAAGGCAAACAGAGAAAGTATTGTGAAGCCTTTAAAGCCATGTTCAAGTGACAATATTGTGCGTCTACTTTGTAATTACTTGTAATTTAAATGAAAATTAATCAGCAACAAATGTAAATATATTGAATTACAGGAAATTATTTCAGCAGCATTCTTCAATCAATTGATCAGTGCAATCTGAATGACTAAAATCCATACGCCTTTTTGTGAAATAATAAAGGTGGTTATTTCTATAGCATATTTACATATGCAGGATATAGTGCAAAGTTCTTTAAAAGATGTCAAAGAAATAGTTGCAAGTAAAGAAGAACAAATTAAAATTAGGTAAGAATAACAATGAATAATTAACAAAAAAATAAATAATTATGGGTTTATATAAAATATATATAGTTAGTAGAAAGGTAGCATCTTTATAGATAACATTGTTTTAAGTCTCTAAAAGATAAATCCAATGATAAGATCAGACACTACTTACAAAACAGAGAAAATATTCTAACTAACCTGAGTTTGAAGGGGCTCAGAAAAGCAGTGGATGACTGACTTGCCTGGACCCAAAACTGGATACACACATATTCAAAGGAAACACAAAGAGAAAATAAAGTTAAGGGAAGAAAGTGATTTTTAAAAGTATATTCTCATATGCAATCTATTAATTGCATACTTTCCATACTGAAGGTGGTAAAAGAGTGACAGAAAGGGGACAGAAAGGTTAGAATTTCCATGCATGTAAAACGTCAAACAAAAATATGGATAAGCTAACGTACAGAGGGATTTCATTAAAGATATTTTGTAAAGCAATAAGTATATTTTTGTTTTCCCAAACTGTTTGCTGATTTTGTTTTTTGTGGTTAAGATTTAAGGTCACTACAGAGAACGTTCATGAATGTTATAAATGTAGATATTATTAATAATTAGCACACTGCAAAAACGTTTCCTAGAAAGATCGATTGGAAAACGTGTTGCTTAAAATTATTTACATTGACAAGAATTGTAATCTGAAACCACCAAAATAATATGGACAAGATGCAGTGATTTTTAAATAATATATAAAAATATATACAGTATTATTCAGTTTCCCATATACTGTATTATGCACATCTCGTGCCAGACAACAGTCGAGTTATCATTACCTGGTCAATGTCTCCATCTACTGGAAGCTTTGAGGTTAGACGCATTTGCTAAGTGAACTTCAGTCTCAGCCGCCGAAAGCGGAATTACGGCCGCGTGGGCTTCTCTTTAAATTGTTTTCATTGGATGTATGCAAATCAGATCGTTTTTTAAACCCGCCCCCTCCACGGAAGGGGGCGTGAAGCTTCTTCGCCTTGCACAGTAACACATTGGACAGTCAATATCGTGGCGCGTTGTTGAATTTCGAAAACGTGCTTAAGTAAGTTAAGAGACAGAAAAAGAATGCAAACAAGAGCACTCTTTTTTCAGATGTAGTTATCTACATTGCGCTTTATGAAGAGTTCTGTGACCGCTGTGACAAGAACCAGATTAATATATTTTAGAAGTGTTACCGCTTAAAAGTATGTGGTCATGTATTCGCGTTTTATCTTGTAACCCTGTAATGCCTGACCAAAAAGGAAAAAACAATCGCCAGAAAATTCTAAATTTGCAAACTCAAGTGTTTATTGAACCTTTTCACAAAATGAAAAAAAATTGGAAATGTACATGTATGATAATTGTTTGGTATTATCGCAGGGCATTTATGGCAAATTATTGATCATAACATTTTTTTTAAAAAAAGGATATATAATGTTTGAACAACATTTGGAACTTTTTCAATTTTTTGTCAACAGGAAACCTTTTAGAAATTTTATTATATTTTATATTGAAGGGGAAAAAAACGGTTTCTATCTTTGTTCAAGCATAGCTAGATTTTGCTTTTCCCATAGATGTGATTTCCTGCGCAGTGCTTGCATCTCTGTTGGGTTTCACATGTTGGGAAGGTGAAGTTGCCCTGTTGTGAGGTGGTGTAGCTTCTGGTTCTGGAGAGAATAGTAGTCTTCCACAATTGATCTTGATCTTTCCTGCGCTTGTGAGAAAGGCACCAACATAAGCCTGAAACCAACATTAGATTTCTCTTTGGATTTTCTGCACCTTGGCAAACATCAAAATCATTAAAAAGCCACTTTCTCCAGCATAAACCCACATCTTGAACCCCCCATTTGTGAGGTTTTACTGGCATGTAAACACATAGGTGAGATTTGGATTTGTCCTTGAATGGCACCATGATAGCATCTGCCTCATAAAATTCTTCAGGAGGTATGGAAGGAAACTTTTCTCATAGTTATAACCATAGCCTGAGCTTTCATATTTTGTCTTTTTTTTTGCATCATCAGACACATCGAAGTTGTCTGAAAGTGAATCATTGTCAGCAATTTCAGTAATTGATCTTGATCACATCGCTAAATGTAGCAAGCTTTGTATCAATCTCTCAATAGCCTCAAACACTGAGCATCTGTACTAATCCCATTTGCAGTTACATACCATGAACTTGCTCAGTTTCTTTGACAGATGTCTCTATTGTTTTTCCCTGTTTCTGTACATTGTCCAAGTTTGTTTGATCTACAATTTCATGTAGCATTTCATCGATAACAAAATGCTTAAAATATATGTACAATGTCCAATCTGACCTATATGCTGAAACTTCATCAACATATTCATAAAACTCAATGCCTGGAGGATCAAATCCCACTTTTCTCCATTTGTACTCTTTCCTTTTCACTTTGTCCTTTACTGACTCCTTTGGTGTTTTTGGGCCCTCTATTTCTGTTCTCATCTGGTCTACACTTTCATCTTGCAGTTCTTCCTCATCACTGCTATTTGAGCTTCCCTCTGCAAGCATTGCATTAGGATTCTATTCCTCATCATTATCATTCTTATCTTCCTCTAACTGCTCCATGTCACTTGAATTGCCACCTACAATCATGTGCAAGGTATCTTTAATGCTATACTTTTTTGCCATTTAAGTAACACACCAAAATCAAATTGTTGTGTATTCTAAATTTGTTCTCTGAATTTGCTGAAAAGATAGCCAAGGCATTGTTTTAGTGAAAAATCAATCAGAATAATAAGCAAGAGATCCACTGCAACATTTAACTGATTATCATGAACAGGTTCCATAAACAGAAAATACACATGAATGTTTCCATTTCCTCTCTAAATATATCCTAAAATGACTTTTCAGTCTGTAATTTAATAATCAGAACCTTATTTTTCATTGTGGCAAATATAATGCATATTGCATCATGAAATGCAAGAAAAATTATGATGGGGGATTTATGGCTAAATTACCTTATATCAGTGGTTCTCAAGCTGTGGGGCGGGCCCCCCTGGGGGGCGTGAAATAACAAAAAGATGTGAAAAAAGGAAAACAAGAATCAAAAATATGAAAAAAACATCTGTTGAAACCAAAACAAATGAACTTAAACTACATTCTGATACTAGAACAATAAATGTAGAGTTAGATAAATGTTGATAAAAGTTAAGTAGGTATAATAAAATATGCATCTACATTTCAAAAAAATGTTGAGAGGGACGCGATTAAAACTGTTATGAAAACTCGGGTCGCAAATACTTAAAGGTTGAGAAACGCTGCCTTATATACCTGCAGTATTATATTAGAGACTCACATTTTCAAATTGATTTTACTATAAATTCTAGTATATAATAGTAATTAATTATAAGTTGTTTCAAACCTCTAAAACTTCATCTTGAAATGTTAATAACAATATAAATATTATTCTTGCTGTAACGTTTTTAAATTAAGCAAAGATTTCCCCAAAAAGATTGTCACTCTTCACATCGAGGCAGCCATTTCCAAAATAGCATTTATAAACTATATTTTTGCCTGTAGTGCTCAGATATTCCAGCAGATGGCAGAAGACATGTATCTGCTTGTGTGCAACTGGCTTTTCAGGAAAATTTTGAGTATACAGTGTATTAATACAAGGCTTGTCTCAGAAACATCCATCCATCCATTTCCCAACCCGCTGAAGCAAATATGATACAAACAGTGATACAGGGTTTGCACCTGATTTAATTTACATGGTAAACTGAACGATGCTGTATTGTGATGTCAGAACTTAATGTTAGTGCTTAAAGTAGTGTGAAGTTCACGTTCAAGTTTATTGTCATGTGCACAGTTAGGAAACACATTTCCCTGTACAATTAAATTCTTTCTTTGCTGTCCACACCAAATGACAAAACCAATGTATAAAGATAAACATAAATAATACGTTTCAGATAGATAATAAGTAACAGAGGCAGTATAAAGTATAAAACAGAATAGAATTATAAAGTGTAATTGTGCAGGTAGGTGTATGATGGACAATTCAAATACAGTTGTGTGAGGTAGGTAGAATGAGGTGGCCTATGGTTATAAACTCCAGTCAGTTATTCAGGAGTCTAATGGCCTTGGGAAAGAAAGAGTTCTTTAGCCTGGAATGCCTGCATTTCATACTTCTATACCTTCTGCCTGAGGGTAGAAGTGTGAAGAGTTCGTGTTGGGGGGGTTGGGGTCCCTTCGGATCGAGGCAGTTCTCCTGAAGACTCTGCAGTTGTAGATGAGGGCAGTGGGGTCCTGGTGATCTTCTCAGCAGTCTTTACTACTCTGCAGGCGTTTGTGGTCCATAGCAGTAGTGTTGCCGTACCACACGGTGATGCAGCTGGTCAAGTTGCTCTCAACATTGCACCTGTAAAAGTTGCCGAGGATCTTAGTCGACATACCAAACTTCCTCAGCCTCCTCAGAAAGTACAGCCGCTGTTGAGCCCTCTTGACCCGTTGTGTGGTGTTAAGAGTCCAAGTGAGGTCCTCACTGATGTAGACGCCCAGGTATTTAATGCTGCTCGCCCTCTCCACTTCAAGCCCTCGGATGAGGTTGTTGTCCTCACACCATGATGCCAGACTGTCCACCTCCCTCCTGTAGGCTGCTTCATCCCCACCAGTGATGCGTCCAATCACTGCGGTGTCATCTGCGAACTTCAGGATGATGTTATCTTTGTGGAAGGTGACACAGTCATGGGTGAACCGGGTGTAGAGGATGGGGCTGAGGACACATCGCTGTGGGGTGCCTGTGTTTGTGATAATGGTGGCTGAAATCTTATTACCAATTCTGACAGACTGGGGCCTGCCAGTCAAAAAGTCTAGGAGCCAGTAACAGAGGGTGGGGTGCAGACAGTTTATGGGTGAGTTTATGGGGGATAACCATGTTAAAGGCAGAGTTGTAGTCAACAAAGAGCATCCTGATGTAGGAGTCTTTGTTCTCCAGATGGGAGAGGGAATAATGTAATGTGGCCGCGATGGCATCTGAGGTGGACCTGTTGGGCCGGTAGGCATACTGCACGGGGTCCAGAGTGTCCGGTATGCTGCTCTGAATGTGGGCCAGCACCACTGCCTCAAAACACTTCAAGATGATTGGAGTGAGTGCTACCTGCCTATAATCATTCAGGCAGGTGGGTGAGCTTTTTTTAGCAAGGGGGACGATGATCGTAGTCTTAAAGCAGGACGGAACGATGCGCTGACTGAGGGAAAGGGTAAAGATGGAGCAGAGAACATCAGCCAGCTCGTTGGCACATGCTTTGAGAGCCCGCCCAGGGATGTTGTCTGGTCCTGCCGCCTGGGGTTGATCTTCCTTAGTGCTTTGTGTACCTGACCTGAAGAGACCATTGGGGAGGGAAGGGGGGGTTGTGTGGTCCAGGTGTGTGGGTGCCTCCACTCTGTGCTGTTGCTAGATGTCTCAAAGCAGGTGTAGAAAATGTTGAGATCATCCGGCAGACTGTCTGTGGAGCTGATTATGCTGGTGGTGGTCCTGTAGTCTGTGATGCGCTGTAGGCCCTGCCACATATGTCCAGAATCAGCAGTAGAATAGAAGCCCTCCAGCTTCTCTCTGTACTGCCTCTTGGCTGCTGTGATGGCTTTTCTTAGTCTGTACTTCGCAGCTTTGTACTTCGTCTCACTGCCTGATCTAAATGCAAGAAAGCGGGCACGCAGCATGTGGCGTACCTGACTGTTTATCCAGGGCTTCTGGTTGGGGAACTTCCTGACAGGTATTGTAGGCATGATGTTGTCAATACAGGTGCTAATGTACCCAGTCACATACTCAGCATAGTCCTGTATGCTGATAGAAGAGTCCTCTAGAGTGGCTGCAGCCCTAAACACATCCCAGTCTGTCAGAGCAAAACAGTCCTGCAGGGTGCTCTCAGTCTCTGGGGTCCAAAGTTTAACTTGCTTAATGAGGCTGTAGGCTGGGTACAAGAAGAGAGTTACAAGGTCTGATTCTCCGAAGTTGGGGCGGGGTGCAGCCCTGTATGCACCGCGCACATTACTGTAAACATGATTCAGTGTGTTCTTCTCACGGGTGGGAATGTTCACGTGTTGGTGGTATTTGGAAAGTATAGTCCGTAAATTGCACTGATTAAAGTCGCCAGCTGCAATAAAAACAGCATCGGGATGACATCATGGAATTGGCCGAAAGCTGCCACGGAGTTAGCTCGTGGTGGTATGTAAACAGCGGCCAGAAACACAGCAGTGAATTCCCTCAGTAGATAATAGGGTCAGCATTACAGCAGTCATCAAGGTAAGTAAACTGTAAGTGGGAAGAATATTTTTGGCTATTATAATTAATTAAACATACAAATAAATATATAATTAAATGTAGTCATACATATGAAATATTTGCGTTTTCTAATGCTTATATATATTTATATATATTATATTTATAAATCTCTTATATATATTTCTCTTCTGGTTCGTCCTGCTTCCACTTCAAAACCGGTCCCGCCCACAAGCAGCTGACATGACATTTCTCGATTCCTATTCGCCCTCTTCCAAACCCTTCCCCACGCTGCCTGCGGCTCCTCTTCAAAACCTGTCCTGCCCACATGCAGCCGACACGGCATTTCTCGAAACCTATTTGTCCTCTTCTAAACCCTTCCCCATGCTGCCTGCGGCCTCCTATACACCCCTATACCGCTTTTCTCAATTCCTATTTCTCCTTCAGACTACCGTGTTCCTTCCTCTTCAAAACTGGTTCCGCCCACACGCAGCCGACACAGCATTTCTCGATTCCTATTCGTTCTCTTCCAAACCCTTCCCCACGGTGCCTGCGGCCTCCCATACACCTTGCTATTTTTGTTATACTGCAATGGTTGTTTTCTAAGCCTTTGTTATAAAATGAACGACAGTATCTACAGTTTTTGTACAACGTTATCTGTATTCCGGGATCCGGCAACTGCCTGTTCCTATCACTCGGTTATTTCTTGACACAAATGGTTGACGAAGGCAATGCACTCTCACTACAACATTGGATAGTAGATTTTGTTGCATCACATTGGGACAGATTTGGAAATGTTCTTCCTGTTATTCTTTCCAATGCCAGTCAAGTTATTACAACAAGTCACAAGTACTAGCAATACATGGCAACATCTACAGTTTATGGTGGTTAAGCTGAAATTCAAGCTCTTTCCGAGATTAGATCTTTTGACTCATTATCTGTCGTCTCCAGTAAAACACCTATTCACAACTACGTCTTTCAAGTATTTCTTTCTTCTTGATTTCAGAATTCCTTTCTCACCGTTTTCCGTTCCTATTCTTACACCGCCATATGCTACGGCGGGTGTCCACTAATGTGTGTGTATAGAGACATCAGGTTTGGGGAGTCAACCCCGTATACTTGACAGTTTAGAAAGAAAGGATCACAAACAGCGTAGTCACAAAAGGCTCTATCCAAAAAGGGTCTGTCAGGAATCTGAAGTGGTTGGGTTTTTATAGAGGAAGGGGAGGAGGAGGAGGCGTGTCTACTGCATTGCTGGAAGTCATGTCAGAGCCTCATTTTAGTTGTAGTCTGGAAGTGGAGTCTGTGGAGGAACTGGATGCAGAATTAGAGTGGCTTCCCTTCTGGTGATCTGCTGGAGAAGAAGAAAAAGCATTAGTGCACCCAGTCAACCCCTGTCTTGTCATACAACATTCAGTTAAGCCCATTCACTGCCTCCTATGCACGTGTGTGACAATAAATACATATATTTTTTTTTCTAGTGATACCACACAGCACTTGAAATGAACCTTGAAATTGAAACTGCCACGTTCACGCTTCAAGATACGATGGTGTCATCTGCGAATTTAATAATACTGATGTTATGCTGGGAAGCGACACAGTCATGGGTAAAGAGCGTGTACAGCATGGGACTCAAAACACCTCCTTGGGGGGGTTCCTGTATTTATGATTATTGTTGAGTCAGCTGTGCCTACCCGCTGTGCTATTGTGATGTCCTCAAGAGTAAGACGTTACTCATATGTTTTGTAAGAAATATGATATAATATTCTCTAATCTGCGTTCTCTGTTTTATTGTAGGTAGGGGCAATAGCCTAGGTAGGAACCAAACTTGGGAAGTGCTCCAGTTTCTTACAGTACCCAGAAACAGGATCCTATTAATGAAAAGTTTGAGAATGTTATGTTTTGAATCTCTTGAATTGTAGATAGGAAAAATAACAAAATCCTGACAATTAAATCAAAGTATTCCATAATAAGTATTTTATTAAAAATGTAACTTTACCTCTTGCTGGTCTCTCATTTTCCTAGAACTGAAAAAATTATGTTACTGAAACTCACTTCCTGAAACATTAAAGTTAATGGATCTTAACTTTGAGGACTGTGACATTTTATGGCTCTTTGCTTCTGAATAATTAGTTACAGTCATTGCAACAACGTGACATAAATTTTAAATTTCAAGCAAATTCCATTATTGTTTTCTTTAAACATTGCTATATCTGTAGACCTATGCATGTGACACTGCATTAGTTTGTTCCTTTGTAGTTATGCTAATAACCCTAGGTAAACTGTGTTATTAACATTAAACAAGGCATTTTAAACATGTCAATTAATCAAAAAGCAAGTCAGTAAATAAAAATAGTTCTGGCAAAAGTTCATTTAATCAAAAAGCAAGTCAATAACTAAAATATTTTTGGCAAACAGGATTTTTTTCAGACTCATCAAAATTCTGACAAAAATAAAATATTATAGCATGATAAATAAACAACAAAAACTCAACAGATGAGGACTTTGAACATTAAAGAAATGTGATCTTAAAGCATTAGACTCTTCCTGCTCTGCTTGTAAAGGCACTCAACACTCATCCAGTTAGACTCCATGGGTCAGACAGGTCACCTCTCTGTGTTTGTACTGATTTATCATTTTATTTTCTTACCCTCTTTTTGCTTATTATTACAATTTCACTATGTACATTGAGCAAGTAAGTCTGAGGTATCTTGGTTTTGACATTCATTTATGTTATAAATTCCAGTATACTGATCAACACTAGAGTCATTGAGACACACTCTGTCAGCTTATCTCTGTTTACAGCTTCCCTCTTGACTTCAGTTTCCTAGGAAGCTTGAGATGCACTTCTGTTTATTATCCACTATGGTGTAAAGAATCTGCAAACTTGGCATAAAAACTAGTAATTTAGGATGCCAGGTATCAACAGCACCTCATTATATACTTAGTAGGATCACATTGCACGCTACCTATGTGCTTTATTTTTTATCATATTAGGGGAGGAAAGCAAGGCTACACTAGAATATGAAGTCTAATTATTGTTGTACAAAAATAAATATGACATAAGAGTTGTCCCTATAAAGAACTGCCAAGAGAAAAGGAGGCATCAGAGTGGCAAGCAGAAATGGCAGGCCAGGATATAGAACAGAAAAACAGTGGGAAATCCATACAGTGAATGAATTAATAGTCTGGAAGTCAAGGCCACCATGCAGGCAGGAAACTGGCAGCAAGCAGCCACTGTTATGATAGCTGATTTGTTTTTTTATTATACTAGGCTTTGCAAAATATTCTGATCATGTAACAATGGTTTAGTCATGGAGAATTTCGACATACCATTGTTTTCTTCAGATATTTTTGTTTATGGCATGTTCATTTTATTTATTATTATGTGTCAAAAAATACTATACCATACAGCCATCTGGATTTTAGCAGGTGCTGCCATTTTGAGGTGTTGTTATAATGTGACAACCCGTTGCGAAGTGGAGCATTCCTGGAAGTCGTGCCACGTGACATCTTTCACTGTCAAAGTTTGCGAATCTTTTTGAAAATCTTTTAATTAGAGCTTATTTTAGATCTTCTGGTTACAAACTTCAGCCTTAAGAATAATTGTCTGTGATTTTTGTTTCATGTATTGGCTCAGTAACACAATGGTTTCGTGTTTTGTTTTAAGCAACGTTGCAGTGGTCAAGACAGGAGGTTCACTTATGGCTAATTACCAAATGAATATATTTCCCATGTTGGCTGAAGAATCAATAGTCTAATCACTTCCAAAAGCACTTGAGTAACAGCAGACAATTTTATCACGCCCTCTAGCTACAAAGTGGTCGACAATGTGTGCTTTTGCCTCCACCTTAATTGGGATTTTTTTGGTTTTTTTTTTCCCCAGAACACCCTGTCCAACTGACCTTATCATTGGACCATCATTTAGAGACTTCAAAAACAATTCTATACTTAAGGACTCAATTTTCTTTAATTATATATCTATCTTATGTAAATGCATTATTTATTAAATTTATGCATTATTATTTTTATCAAATTTTAATTTGTTTTCCTTTGTATGTAACTACTTCTTTGACATCTTGTAAGGCACTTTAAGCTACATCATTTGTATGAAAATGTGCTATAGAAATGTTGTTATTGTTTAAGAAATCCACCTAGAACAGATGTAAAGGACAATTGCCTCTTGTGCATGAGCATTTTGCGATGGACGGTGAGTGTGTAAAACCATAACATTCTGTTGAAAGTTAATAGTATAAAAATCAAAATGCAAATTGATAAATATGCCAATGTCTTTAATTTCAGAGAAACTGTACTATTGTAGGTTTAAGGGGTTGCTGTTGTGCCCTACAGATGTTGTTTTAAAAACTTATACATCAGAGAATCTAAGAGTTTTGGGTAAATTACTTCTAAAAGTATGAAATGAGGGCCAGCAGGCTTCTGTAGTTCTTGGGCTGGATGTGCAATAATAGGGTGCAATAGGCTTCCTCATTTAAGACTGAAAGACTCGTGTCTTTTTAATGATCCAGTTGAGGCAATGCTATGGAAATATGCTTGTGTTTTTGATGGAAAAGTAGTGCATGTAAAAGTTACCCAGGCAAAACTGTATTTGTCTGAAAATGCTATTTTAAAATTTTGTAATTCAAGTCCTGTGCCCTATGGCATCAAAGAAGAAACAGTGGATAACCCCGTTAGACCTGTTAGCATAACAGGTTGTATTAACACCAGAATTTTATGCAGAATGGCAGCCCCAATTTTATATGTTTCTAAGTTAAATGGGAATATATTAATTTGTAGCGAGTTCCTCTTAAGTTGGATGAGGAGCCCAGCACACACAAAAAATCTCCTACTCTTAGGAAAAATAATTCTATTAGGAACGGAACCGGATCGAACCTTAGCCCCAATTTGAGTTTATAAAAAGGAAATAATCACCCCAACAATTATTTAAACAAACAAAAAGAATATATATTATAAATCGATCAAACAAACGATAAACACCCACTAACCAAACCTTACCAAATCTATAACAACTAAACAAACCCTAATTAATAACACTTCTATAATACACTCCCCCTAAAACGGCGAAACAGAAAAGATAGAAAGCAAGCAAGGAAAAGAAACGTATATACGATAAATTAGACACACATACAATCCCGTTCCCCAGTCCCTTTTATATTAACTTTGTTTTAAAGTCTACATCCACACCGCCTGGGAAGTTTGCAGTAAATCCAGTGATCAAGTCAGATATGTTCTGCTGACTCATATACTGTATTTATATGAAAAAGAAGCGATCTCAAGGCCTGGTGATGTTTCCTTCGTTGAAGGATGAAGTCCGTCTCACCCAGGTGTCTCGGCGTTAGCATCCGTTCATGGCCAACACCTGCACCATAAAAGCAAACTAGCTTCTCTGTGCACCCAACCATCCTTATTACGGAGTCTTACTTGCTTTACCGCTGGCTTCTTCTTTTACGTTCACCTTCCTAGCTCCTTATTTAAACAAACTTTCTTCTCTTTTCTTTTTTTTTTTTTGCCTTTTAAAGTCAGTTCCCCTTACGTCACACCAGAGCATGTTTTAGCGAGGACCCACAGGCGTGGTTTGGCCCCCTACTCCCCTTAAAGAGATATTCCCCAGACAGTTATTCCCTTGGACATAAACTCTAAAGGGAGCAAGCGGCAGAAACAGTTGAAAGCACACAAAAAAATATGTGACAACCGTTACAAATTTGTATAAACAAGACTACATGTCAGGTGACAACCTGTTAAAAAATGTGTAGTGAATAGCGGTGAAATCTTGCTCTGCAAAGGCTACACCCACAGGGCTTCATCCTAAAACACCCACACCCAATCTCTCTAGTCTGTGTCATTTTAAACCACTGCCGGGTTTGAACAAAAGACTTGGTGCTCAGAAAAAATAAAAACCTAAAACTGCCGTTATCCATTCATGATCTCAGCAGTGCAAGGTAACTGAAGTTTAATAATTAATTTGCGCATTGTAATGAGTGCTCCGACAGTGAAGACAGACATACACACACACATATGTAGACCACTACAGCTATTGGGCTACTCGCTCTTGAGAAGCGCTGCTGTCTGCAATGATATCTTTCTCTCATTTAAACTACTGCATCACTATATGACGATACAGCAAATAGAATTTAGATAAGCATTGTGGTCTATGGATATATAGCATGATAAAACACTGGAGATATTTTGTCTTGGCATGTTTGCATTTCCAATTAGACAGTAATGTTACATTTCTTTAGTTACTCGTTTAGATATGTAGTCAGACGTTTGATGTTGTGCAGTCTCATCTGTGCATCTACTAATGTTGTTAGGCAGATTTGTTGATTCTGGCATTTTGAGTACTGGATCTGGGTCGTTTGTGGCTCTTTGTTATCGGCTCTCCTGGCAGCACTCCTTTTGAAGAGGTGTGGCACACCATTTACTTCAATATTAGTTCATATTTTCATGAATATAGCTGCCAATTCTTTCAACTTTACATCGACTCCTACACTCGTGTTAACACTGAACAACAGAGATCATACACACTGCCTGTGACAACGTATCATTTATGTTTACCACTTGTCCATTAATGTCTTCGAATGCCAATCAGGTCGTTTATTTTTAAAACGTGCAATGTGCTCTCAGCACACACAAAACACATTTATGTGTCTAATAGGTTTTTTAGGAAATTTTTCAACTTAGGTAAAGTTCATCATAATCAGAAGTTTGTTCTCTGTCTAACCAGGTTAATGAGAGCACCTCTTATCTTTGCAGTTCAAAATCGCTGCCCCGACATTGAGTGTCACCTTCATTACGCATTGGATTGGATTAGAAATGTGACACTCAATTAGAGTGGACACCTCCCCTCTTATCATCACAGATCAGTTTCAGTACCTAGGAGTAAACATCACAAGTTAGTATAAAGCTCTTTTTCAACAAAATTTTACTGTCTGCATGGAAAAACTTAAACAAGACGTGCATAGATGGTCTACCCTTCATCTTACTTTTGCAGGGAGAATTAACACTGCCAAGATGAATATACTTCTTATGCTTCTGTTTCTATTTCAAAACATCCCCATATAAATGAACAAATAATTATATGGAAATTAGATTCAATCATAATCTCATTTATTTGGAATTCAGAACATCCACTCATTCAAATGGTGACCCTACATCGACCTAAAACAGTAGGTGGCATGGCTCCTCATAACTTTCAGTTTTATTATTACTGGGCAGCAAGCGTACAAGCTATAAAAACCTGGACATTGACAGAAATAGATGAACACACACATGTTTGGTTCATAATATAAATAAAATCTTTCAGTACTTCTTTATATTCCTTGCTTTGTGTCCCAATAAATACAAGTTATCATCAATATACTAACAACCCAATTGTCCTTCATTCACTCAGAATATGGAACCAATATAGGAAGTACTTCAAGACAGAGAAGCTTTTATCTGTGGTACCTTTACATTAGAACATTAGAACATTCTAGACGAGAACAGGCCATTCAGCCCAACAAAGCTCGCCAGTCCTATCCACTTGTTTCCTCCAAGAAAACATCAAGTCGAGTTTTGAAAGTTCCTAAAGTCTTACTGTCTACCACACTACTTGGTAGCTTATTCCAAGTGTCTATCGTTCTTTGTGTAAAGAAAAACTTCCTAATGTTTGTGCGAAATTTACCCTTAACAAGTTTCCAACTGTGTCCCCGTGTTCTTGATGAACTAATTTTAAAATACAAGTCTCGATCCACTGTACTCATTCCTTTCATAATTTTAAACACTTCAATCATGTCACCTCTTAATCTTCTTTTGCTTAAACTGTAAAGGCTCAGCTCTTTTAATCTTTCCTCATAATTCAACCCCTGTAGTCCTGGAATCAGCCTAGTCGCTCTTCTCTGGACCTTTTCTAGTGCTGCTATGTCCTTTTTGTAGCCTGGAGACCAAAACTGCACACAGTACTCAAGATGAGGCCTAACCAGTGCATTATAAAGGTTGAGCATAACCTCCTTGGACTTGTACTCCACACATCGTGCTATATATCCTAACATTCTGTTAGCCTTCTTAATAGCTTCTGAACACTGTCGGGAAGTTGATAGCTTAGAGTCCACTATGACTCCTAAATCCTTCTCATAAGGTGTACTCTCAATTTTCCGACCGCCCATTGTGTATTCATACCCAATATTTTTACTTCCTATGTGTAATACTTTACATTTACTGACATTAAATTTCATCTGCCATAAATCTGCCCAAGCCTGTATGCTATCCAAGTCCTTCTGTAATGATATAACAGATTCCAAATTATCTGCTAATCCACCTATCTTGGTATCATCTGCAAACTTAACCAGCTTGTTACTTGTATTCCTATCTAAATCATTTATATATATATATATATACATGATAACTATCTTTTTCCACCCTCTCAAATTTACACAGTTTTCAATGTTTGGAAAATGTATAGGATTAAATCGTTTAGAGATTTGTATACAGATAATGTCTTGGCATCCTACAAACAATGACACTTCACATTTAGCTTCCCATCAACACAATTTTTCCATTACCTCCAAATTAATATCTACCCAGTTTTCCTCACCTTCCACCTATTTCTATTCCGGAAGAAATATTGATCAGTCTTGAGGACTCAGACATCATCTCCATAATATATAAAAATATTTTACAGTCCCTTCCTTTCAAAGATCCCAGACTATAGTGGGAAAAGGATCTCTTACTCAACATTTCAGAAAAGGAGTGGAAGGTAGGCATGCACAGAATTCACACGAGCTCCATATGCACAAAGCATACAATTTTTCAACTTAAAATCTTATATTGAGCACATCTGTCTTGTTTAAAACTGTCTAAAATGTTTTCAGGGCAAGGTCCAATCTGCACACATTGCAATCAAGCTCCAGCCTCACTGGACCACATGTTTTGGGTGTGCACCAAATTAACATCATTCTGGAAAAAAAAAACTTTATCTGCCTTTCAGACAGCCTTGGTGTCACCATAACTCCTAATCCTTTAATAGCTGTGTTTGGGGTACTTCCAGATGTGCTTAAAGTGGAGAAGGACAAACAAACTGTAATTGCCTTTACAACACTATTGGCATGTAGATTTATCTTGCTCAATTGGAAGAATCCTAACTCTCATCCTTTAAGTCAGGGGGTAACTGATGTTATATACTATTTGAAATTTGAAAAAATCAAATTCCCACTTATAGGATCTGTTCAAAACTTTTTAAAAATCTGACAGCATCTAATCAGTAACATTTTAGAATAAGCATTTATATTGAGGAAAAGGATTTTCTTCCCTTTTTGCTACTCTTAAAAAAACAAATGCTGTCTAATTGTTCCCACCCTGTTTTAAACAAAATTCACTCATGGTTACCTCCAGATGTATATACAAACCTCATTTATAGAAAAGCTGGGATATTTTCCAAAACGCAATAAACACAAAAATCGCGGATGTTTTCTGCCTTACATAATATAGTTACAAGTTGAATTTCTGGATGTAGCAATGGACTGTCTTAAGTGGTAATGGTTTTCAGAAGTACTCCCAAGCCCAGGTGGCTATATTTGTCTCAGCAGCATGACAGTTTCTTAGGCAGTGCAGCCTCAGGACTCGAAGATCATGCACATTCAACAGTGATTTCCGACCTTATCCTATACTTATGCAGATGTCTCTGAATTCTCTGATTTTTTTCACAATATTATGCACTGTACATGTTGAAAGACCAAAATCTTCTGCAATCGTGGGTGGAAAAATATTCCTTTTAAACTAACTAACAATTCCCTCACAAATTTTGGCACAAAGGATTGTGCCATGACCCATCCTTGTTTGCAAAGACTGAGCCTTTGATGGAAGCAACTTTTATATCCAATCACGATATCTCACCTGCTACCAGTTAGCTTGCTTAATGTGGAGTCTTCCAAACTGGTGTTACTTGAGTATTCTGTGTACTTTTCCATCTTATTTTAACTGTGTCCCAACTTTTGTTGAGTGTGTTGCAGATATCAAATTCTAAATATGTGTATATTTACAAAATACAATGAAGTTGGTCAGTAAAACTATTGAAAATCTCTTTGTACTTTTGCCAATAAAATTAAGGTTCAAGTGAATTAACTTAGCATAGATTTTTGGTTTTATTGCATTTTGGAAAAGATGCCAACTTTTCTGGAAATGGGATTTGTATTATACGTCTGGCTTAAGTGAGACTGGGATTTGTGGAGACTATAAGGTCACCATTTACCTGTGGCTACAACACAGTAGATGTAGATTCGTACCCTATAACCAGAGCTCAAGATTTATTTGCAAAACTTGCTAATGGTAAAAATTTAGTGAATTTGATTTAACATAAGCATATAGGAAGTTGAACTACATAAAGGAAGCAAAGCATATTTAATTATTAATACACAGGGAGAGACTTTTCTGGGTAAATAAATTAACTTATGGAGTACCTAGCACACCTGCCATTTTCAGCATTTCGCAGACATGGTCTTACATAGTTTAAGTTTTATTTGGATGACTTTTTGGTGACAGGATGAGAATGGTAGGAGCATTTAAGGAACCTCAAAGCTGTGCTAAACATATTCAGGCAATACTGATTTAAGGGCATTTGGGGAAAGTGCTTATTCTTTCAGAATCAAGTGAAGTATTTAGGATACATAATTGATAACAAAAGAATAAGGTTTATGAAAGAAATAACTGAGGACAATGGAGAGGGCCTCTACAACCCAGAATGCATCAGAACTGAGGTAATTCCTGGCCCTAACAAATTATTATGGGAAATATATACTCAACCCTCTCTATACTTGTGAATTTCCCCTTGGGATTAATAAAGTATCTATCTATCTATCTATCTATCTATCTATCTATCTATCTATCTATCTATCTATCTATCTATCTATCTATCTA
>JANRMT010062809.1:2850967-2877840 GCA_026402145.1 Polypterus bichir lapradei
TATCTATCTACTTATTAGGCCTATGATAGAAATACTGCCGATGGGGCAACAGTGTTTGTGGTCAGATCCTGTGTGTTCAGCTTTTTAGAAAACTAAGCAGCGACTTTGTTCAGAAAGTTACTGGTTTATTTTGATCTGGGATTACCTGTGCTTTTACCATTTGATGCTTGATCATGTGATGTGGGAATTGTTGATGCACACAAGTACCTCAAGGGTACAGTGGGACCATTGCGTATGCTTCCCATACACTCAGTAAGGCAGAGAAAAACTATTGACAGATTGAAAAGGTAGCACATGCGCCTTTAAAAAAAAGAAAATTTGAATTTCACACTGTTCACAAGCCTCTAAATTATTAGAGCCAAAAGCAGTAAATCCCACTTTAACTGCTACAAGACTACACTCTTAAAAATAAAGGTGCCAGTGTGGTTCTAAAGAGCAGTACCATAGGGCAGGGGTGTGGAACTTCAGGCCTGGAGGCCCGCAGTAGCTGCAGGTTTTCATTCTGACCCTTTTCCTATCAGTGACCAGGTTTCAATGCTAATTAACTTCTTTTCCATTCATTCTAATAGCCCTCTTTTTAAGAATTCAGTGCTCTGAATTGATTATTTTCTTCATTAAATGACAGCCAAACAGAAATGAGACATAAAACAAGCCAACAGCTCTCCAGCTAAATTGGGGATTCAAACTCCAACCAATTTCATTTGAATCACTTTCTTAATGCGAAGCCGATTCTTGCTGTTAATTAAATGCATTATTTAATTCCATCACTTGTTTGTGCTCTCTTTCTGCCACAGCAGACATTTCCGAAACTGTTGATTTTCTGTTTTTTCTAAGAACACCATCAAAATGTTTCGGTGACCTGAGAGATCAACCTTACTGAGACCTTCACCTTTCTTTATTTTCAGATATTGTGGCACAAGTGAGCAGGTCATGTGATGGGTTGTTTTGTGTCTCACTATTATTTGGCTGCTAATTAAGGATAAAGAAACAACAAAGGGGCCTGAGTCAAATTAATTAAAATGTAGGCAAAAGAAGTTAATTAGCAGCCAAAACTGGTCACTAATTAAGAAGATGATTAAAATGAAAACCTGCAGCCACTGTGGCCCTCCAGGAATGGAGTTTGACATCCGTGCTATAGGGGAACCATTTTTAGTTCCCCAAAGACCCATCTACAAGAAGGATCTGGAAAGAACTTTTGTTTATTTAGATCTGTAACAGGCTCCATACAGTAAATAGCTATGACTTGGTTGTGTTGTCATGATTTTAAAGGGATTCTCGCACCATAGTTATAGTAACAAAGACTAAGTTCAGGTTTTCTTAATCTGTTAATGTCAAGCCAGGTAGCCTACCATACATTAATGATCTGAGTTTTTCTCCTATATATTAGGAGGTTTTTCAAAGCACAAGGAACCAGCTTCATATACCTAGAACCCTTCCCAGAATGGAATGGTTCTTTTTCAAATAATGGCTCTACAAGGAACCACACAACTCAGTAAAGACCCATAAAATGCCATTAAAGAACCATTATTTTTAAGAGTGTACGATGATGGACATTGATATTAGCATTGTATGAATTCAGTTTAAAAGGTCTGCTAAGCATGGAAATGTCAATACATTATCAAGATTGTTGCTAAAAGAGACTTAGATATGCTTCTAGTTTCAGTGGAAGATGGTGCTAAAGCTACTGCTAGCTACCCGGTGTTGAACAAGGTAAAAATTAATACACTGGTTGGGTGGCCACAATCTACAGTAGAAGTGATGATGAATTAAAACCTTATTGTCAGAGAAATGCTGAGTTCACAATACAGAACAATTGTGTACATTGGGGCTGAGAGTTATAATTCCATCTTGATCACAGAGTACCTTACTGAATGGTTACGCGAAGAACACTCAGTAATAGTGAAAATGAAAGCAATAGCCCAGAATATTTTTTGGTGTCTAGGATTAGATAAGCAACTAAAGGAAAATGTGGCTGTGTGCAGGTCCTGCAAGGAAAGCAGGACTTTTCCAGAGAAAGTGCTTGTACAGTACATTCATGGACTAGGGTTTGAAGGGCCCTGGCAGAAGCTTCACTTGGATTTTTGTGAGAAAAATGAACAAATGTTCCTATGTGTTAGTTGATGTATATGTTGTATTCTAAATGTGCTGAGATTGAAAAGATGAATACCACTACCACCACTAAATTGGTTGAGGTTTTAAGAAAATATTTACTGCCTATAGCATATTTGAAGAGATTGTGTTGGACAATGGGCCAGAATTCACTTTAGCTTAATTTGTCATGTATCTTATATTAAAAGCAGTGAGATATAAGACTTTTAGAACATATTGTCCACAAAGCAACAGGGTCCAGAATGCATGGCATATGTTTTCAAATTAGAACTGGAAAAACAAGCTGGTTTCAATAGATCATTAGAGCAAAAGAAAGCTGATTTCTTGCTTGCTTATCATACAATGCCTCACATCATGACAGGAACTCCTGTTGTTTCTGAATAGGCAGTCTATCAGTCTTGAAGCAACCTTACAAAATTATAAAAAGAAGCAAAAGGAGACTGAAAAACATGATACAACTAGAGGATTTATTCTCCACCGGAGTGTGTTAGTAAGAATTTACTGGCATATAAGTTGGATACCAGGTAGAATTATATAAGGATTAGGTAAAACTTATGTACTTGGTACAAGTAAAAGGTAGGGTGATGAAGAGGAATGATAACCAGTTATCATAAACTGCTGTGTAACCTGAAGTGGAGACTGAAACTGGGTTAGTTGAATGGAAATATCCATACCAGTTACTGCAAATGTTCCAGAAACCAAAGCTACAACTTCTGGACAATGGCTGGAGTGAAAGTGATGCAGGGCAAAAGTCCTGAGAGCCTGAAAAGGGTCTTGGGACTCATCAGCAAATGAGAAGAATGCCTTCTGAGTGACT
Source organism: Polypterus bichir lapradei (assembly GCA_026402145.1). Taxonomy (NCBI): domain Eukaryota; kingdom Metazoa; phylum Chordata; class Cladistia; order Polypteriformes; family Polypteridae; genus Polypterus; species Polypterus bichir. The sequence continues at coordinate 2,853,894 of JANRMT010062809.1, forward strand.
GGTATTAAAACTGTTGTTTTGATTAGTGAGAATAGTGTAGTATAGGAATCTATAAGTGTGTATTAAATTGAAGGGTTCTTTTGTTACAGGATTATAAACATTCCATCTTTGTCTTGGGAAATACCCTGGTCTAGATTTATAAAGCAACTTCCACTGGTGGATTAGTTACAACATTGTAGTTGGGGGTCAGTTCTAAAACCTAGTTATTGTCTTCTGTGCTGAGGTGTTGTTTAATTTGTTGGTTTTCTTTTGTAATGTGATTATTCTCAAAATTAAGCGAGTCGGTATGTGCTCACTTTCTGACTGGCGGCTCTCTTTTTTTTTTGTGAGTACTGCACTGCCTGAATATTTCTTGTTAGTTTGACACCTTATTTGGTACTGACACTTTACTCTGTTTTCATCTCCTGGTCCACTCTGTTCTTCGCCACCTTCTGGCAAACTTGCTACAAAGTTCAAGTTCAGTTTATTATTATATGAAGCAGGTGAAGTCTTCTGAGTACTTAAGTAGACAAGAAGGCATTGATTTTTATTGGGGATGTGGTCCTTGATAGATCCAACAGGACTAAAGAGTGCAATGATCTTAAGGACCACCAGAGGGCACCCTTACTTAGCAGTCCTTACACACTGATCATTCCAACCTAATCTGTTAGTGATCTCAGGGCTTGACCTAAAGAGGACCCTGCCAGAGATCAAGTAAGTCTAGAGTTGTGTGGTTAACACTGGAAAGACTCAATAGCATAAGAATTAAAAAGAAGGAAACAGCATGTTGGATAATGGATGGGTGGATGGATGGAAACAGATCAAAAGAGACAGAGTAAGAGAGACATAAGTGGAGACAGAAATGAAGTAAAATGCTATCTCTAAATGTAATATTTTGTACAGTATCCTTACTTTTTCCTTTCCAGCTGTTAAAGCTGTTTTTCTAACAACATTCTTTTAAAATGTGGTTTGTCATAGAATCGCTCTGTTAGGTTTGTAACATTTGCAATTGTAAAATTTATATTGCATCATTAGCTGGTTAAAAAAAGAGTAATACTTAATCGATAAATTAAATTGATTCAAATTCCTTGGTGCTTTTCTTGTCCCTCCTTCTTTATTATTGTCCAAACCTAAATGCTTCCTGTGTGAAATTAATCTTGTCAGTATTACACTAATCCATTATTTCAAAACTCTTTTTGTTGTGCTGTTTTCAGAGTATCTTGTATGAATGATCACTGAACCGACATTACCTGTAGTCAATTAATCTTAACAGTTCACTCAAATATATAACACTCCATCCTTTACTCCATTTGTCTAATTTTAGCAGTTATTATTATTACATTAGTTTACCTTCAAAAAACAAATGAATGATACAAATTTAGCATTGCATATTCATATTCAGCAATGAAGTGTGCTGCTTTGCCCATCTCAGTGATTACAAGTTTCTGTTAACACAGTAAATGTTGTATTAATAGGAAGATGTTCTTTGAAACATTTAAAAATGAAATTAATTTTATTTTTGTACAGGTCAAATTCCATTATAGCGAATACTGAGGTAGGCCCGTCGCCAGTGGGGGACAAACAGGACTCTGGTCCGGGGCCCTAACGGAAGGGGGCCCATTCACGCTTGATTTTTTTTTTATGCTGATGTGCGCGTAGATATATATTCGGACAATTATTCAAGTTACATGTAATAGAAAAGTTAAATCATTTAGCTTACAACAATATAAGTGAGTGTTTTAATAGCTGCACACTCCACACAAGTAGATATCGTGCTCGTGTCGTGTGAAGCACGCTTGTCAAAGGGGGCCGGCAGCGGCACGCTTCTCAAAGACAAAGGAGAGCCGACGCCGACGTCCTTGAGCTTGACGTTGAGTAGTATGTTTGTTGTACAGGGTACGTGGATAATGGATTGACTTTGCCGCTGTAATTGAATACTTCCGTTTCACACACACAGGCGCTGTTCTGTCTCAGACAACAGCAATATTGTTGTGCACTATCGTGGATGTTGACGTGTATGGTGTAGCAGAAGTCCGTTTCCGTAGTTTGATAATTAATTTGCTTGTGTGTTTATTGTTGCTTTTAAAGCAGTGACGAGTGTGCGTTGGTTTTGTGTGTATCACTAAAGATTCTGGATCACCCAGATTTTTTGAAAACTTTAAAGTTTGATACAGCAAATAACCATACTGATTGTACACCATGTAGATAAACCTAACCGTTAGTATATATTAAAATGTTCAGATGTTACTCCAATTCGTTGCATTGGTATAATAGTACCGTTACACGTTAGATAATACATAGGCCTATCTCATTAATTAACTCCACTACGAGCTTCCGTTAGCACTGGCTTTCCTTCTCGCAGTCAAACTTTGATGTGCGAGAAGGCTTAACTCATTAAGTATGGTATCATAAATGCAGCATTGTCGCTGTTGGATAAACTACATTTCAATCATTTTGTATACGTATTTGAAGGTTTTTGGCATGTGGGGACCCGGGGGAAGGCAGAGGGGCCCACACGTACCTAATTGTCTGGGGCCTGACTAAGGGTAACAAAATTTTCAGAATAACGAATATTTTTTTTTTGACCTAGACAAATTGTTTAACAAATTTCGTTTTAACGAAATGTAAATTTCAGCATAACAAATCTTTTTTTTACTAAAAATGGCCACCGAAGTTAATAATGTAATGGAAAACTAACTTAATCCTGTACTTATACTTTCGCCGAATCTCAGTAACCCTGAAACAAGTGGTCACCTTTTTGTTAGACCAAAACAAAGTGATTTCACTGTTGCAAAATTTCTGGTCTCAGACATTCTCGGTGAGGCTCAGTGGCAGAGTAGGCGCAATATCACACACATAGCCAAATTCGGAGTCAGTGCTCCACCAAGCACTGTATTTCTATAAAAATGTTTACATCTAATGTCTGATTTTCATTCTGTATTCATACCTGTGTTTCTATAAAAAAAGTTACATCTAATATTTTATTGTCATTCTGTATTCATACCTATATTTCTGTAAAAACAAAGATACATCTAACGTCTGATTTTCAAATAAAATACTATTTGCAGTTAAGAAGCACTGTTTTTCTTTATACAAGTGTTGTCAAGCTTGGGTCAAAAAGTTGCATGAAAGACAGGAAGGTGAGTCCAGGTTTCTAAGGAAAATACAGGTACTTTAGTACTGTATTCAGAAGGCAGGTACAGCCTTAAAACTTCATTCAAAATAGGAGATGTTACTTCAGCACTCAAGCACAAGAAACAGGAGCCACAACACAGGGGCAATTGTCCTGCTTTAGCTTACATTTTCAGATTAGAAGAATATCAGCAGCTTGGAATCACTTCTGCTACAGACTAGGTAGTGTGAGTAAAAGCAGGTCAAAGCCCATTGTTAAATGTTGTAAACATCATGCGACAAGTACATTATGTGATAAGCTTGATCGTGCAGAGGACAACCAATTAGTTTGCCCTTGGTTTACTGTCTACCAGACACAGCAGTGCAGCTACAGAGCTTTCCTTGTGCCACTGCCATTTGAGAGGGTGAATTGCTGGTGACCCCGGTCACATAGTATATCTATTTTCCCCATATTCATTATAATGAATTTTCCATTATAACAAAATATTTTTATGGTCCCATGTATTTCGTTAAAATAGGATTCCACCTGTATTAACAAAATGAGCAGCTCATTTCCTGTGCAATGAAGACAAGCCAAATTGCCACCTCAATTGAAAGTTGCCTTGATTTTTACTTCCTACAACTGTTAGCATTGCCAATGTGCACTTTCCTCCCACATCTCACAGTTCTATATGGGTATTTGTGGACGCATGCAAGATTTTTCCCATGACCATAAACAGTGCAATTATTGTTTAGAAAAACAGTACAAATTTATATGTATGCAAATAATTCACTACAAACAGTAGGATAGCAACTCAATAAACAGCTACAATTTGTAACTGCTTATAAAAACAAATCATACATTTTGTGCTCTAATTGTGAAAGGTGTGTGGGTATCCACAAATTGCTCATATTTGAAAATTTAACATCTACCTTTTTGAAATAATGCTGAAAAATAGCATTATTTAAGTTTTCTGAATTGAAATGTGTAGTATTTTGCAGTACGCACTGAACTGCATTACTCATAAAACTTGGTGTATGATGTCACCATGCAGTTGTTACAAAGGAACAAATTCAGTAAAACTTGGAAGCATCTTTTCTTACTCTCATTGTGTTGTTTGTTTGTATTAAAAAAAATTAACTCTGTCAATTCACAGAAGACAGTAAAAAATACATTTATACTGTAGAAGTCAAATTTATCTTTACTATCACTCATTATTATTTCCACGTCAGGCCTTTATCAGGACTCTGAATTAGAGCGGAAACTGTCCAATCATCATTTGGATAAAAATTGTCTAATTAAATCGACTTTTGAAGCATTGGAAACTTACGGGTCCTGGGCACAATTTACTTGATTCTGATTGATTCATCTGAGTAATTTGACACCAATTCGTTGTTTGATGTTGTAGTGCTTGTTACACATGTATTTTTTTCATGCTCCTGCTCTATTTTGAAATTAACATTTAAACTGCTACTGATTAATTGCATTTTTTTCATGCAGAGTACCGTGATTCCTCCAATTCACAGTTAAAATAAAAGAAGTTGTAAGAAAGATTTTACATGAATAAGCGGTAACCATCTACTAATATAGGACTAATACTTATTTCTGACTGAAACAGGGCCATCTGTCCCATTTGCTGTGATTTCATGTCAAATGACTATTCAAAGTTGCCTTTTCAGAAGCTAAAGTGTCACCCAGATGGCAGAGAAAACACATAAAACCTATCAATATAGTGATACTTAGAAATATACAAGTATATCTATTCATCCGTATCCTTTTTTAAAAACAGATAGGATAATGAAAGCTGATGAAATTGGATTACTTACAGTATATTCAGTATGAGTTGTGCCAGAACTGAACTTTTCCAATAATCCGTTGGTCGAGAGAAGGATATGAGTGCAAAGAAATGTTAGGCACCCCATTTAGTTGGAAAATAAAGAAACTAAAAATAACAGGTGCCTGATACTGATATGTAACAACAAAATAAATTCTTAGCTGTTGGCTTCGAATTTATAGGTCTTGGAGAGCGGTCCAGTCACAAGGTAGGAGCTCCATAATGCAGGAGGAGTCATCTTCTCAGTGAGACGCCATCTGCTGGGATCGCCTCGTTTTTATGGCTCCTGGATTGGAAAGAGTGGGGTCAGTTGCCCTCAGTGGGTGTCTTCTCTGAGCTATGGGTGAGAAAAGAGATAAGAGAGTTAGCGATCGTGTTCCCCTGGTGTTCCAGGACAGCTTAGGCGAGCCCGGAAGGTGGCCCTTGGACATGCATGCGTGACACTTTTTAAAATTTGGAAAGTAAAAGCAGTGCAAGGCTGGATTGAAGGTCAATTCTATTGACTGTATCTTTAAGAAGAATATAAAAGTACAATAGCAATAATATATGACTTTATAAATATCAAAAATCATTAAGAGAGTTTAAAATATGTGATAATGAATAATAAAATAACTTAATGTAAGAGAGTTAACATTAGGGCATCATGTTAATCTAGATACTTTCCTTATTCATAAGGTATTATTCCAATCAGAATGGGGCTGAGCGGCATCTTAATCTTCATCCACAACAGCAGAGGACAATCTGATGGTATAAAATTTGAAAATGCCACCAAGGAAGCCTTATGTTATCTGTGCTTGTTACGTTTTTTTGGAAAAGAAGCCAGCACTATGATGACCCCTTTTAAAAAGAAGTATAAATTTCTGGTGTAGAAAGAACAAATATGTAGAAGTAGAATGAACAAATATGTAGAAATTTGTTCCTTTAGTTGGTTGCTGACCTGTGTTCAAGTCCTGTTCAGTGTGTGTCGTTTGTGTTTTGCTTCCTTGCAATCATGACCAGTCCTATTTCATTTCAAAGTCATCTAATTCTAAACTTGAAGTATTGCTTTTGCAGTATGGGCAATTAGTAGTCAAAATGTTTTCCTGGTCGGTGGGTGGTTGCAGGGCTGTCTGTTTGCTTAATATTTAAATGTCAGTGGGTATGACAATGATCTGATACCAACTGAGACACACCAGGCACCAGAATCCAAGTCTGTGATAGATTTTACTGATTTTTGTTGACACTAATGGTGTGTGAACTTGCATTTTTCACTAATCATTGTAGAGAAAGCCAAGCAAAATGACACCTTTTATTGGCTAACTAAAAAGATTACAATATGCAACATTTCGAGGCAACTCAGGCCCCTTCTTCAGGCAAGATGTAAGGGACAGATATTCTTAGTTAGGCAAGTTTATGTTAGGGAAGCTTGTACATTTAAGGCTAAATACAATTTTCACACAAAAATTGCCATTTTTATTAACAGGAAATATAGTTAGATTTTAAATATTTAAATGGGGCCTTCAACAATCTAGAAAGATGCTATAGAATCAGTCAGAGATAGAAAATATTTGGCTATGATGTCTGTTTCTACAATGTTTGGATTATTAAAGTTACTCATTAAGATGGCTTTATTATAATTGTTAGCTAACTGAAGTTGTTAACTAAGACAGGGGTTTTCAAACTCGGTCCTGGGGGACCCCTGTGGCTGCAGGTTTTTGTTCCAACCAGCCTCTGTTTTTAATTGGACTCCTGGGCTAATTAAGTGAACTGTTGTTTCCCAGATTCCCTGTTTTGGGAACAATATACAAATTAGAAAACTAAGTTTGGTTTAAAAAAAAAAGGTATTAAAATGTACTAAGCAGTTATATGTATTATTTTCTTTTTAACAGTATTTCCATCTTGATTGTCATTCTACTTTTCTAGGTGTTCTAATTGTTTAATCCGTTATTTACTACTCTGTGGGGCTGACGCTAAAGTAGTTGCATCCTTTCACGATTGAGTGTTATTTGCTTGGGTTTCTGCTCTGCTTGTTTTTAATTGTCATTATTAAGATTTAATGAAGGGAGCAAACTGCACAGAGAAAGGGTGAAATATAATAAAAAGAGAGTTAAGCATTTAAATCCATAGCAAAAAAGAAATATTTCTAAGTTTCTTATAAACGTAAAAATCATGCTGCTGTGCTTTTCTGAATGTAGAATAAAAGATAAATAATACCAGCTAATTAAATGAGATCAGTGCTATCAGGTGTTGTCACTGATTAGGAATCTGGTTGGAACAAAAACCTGCAGCCACAGGGATCCCCCAGGACCGGCTTTGAGAACCCGTGAACTAAGAGAAATATGATCATATGGAACTCTGTAAAATAACAATGTGGCTATATTTGATACATAACATATGATATTACCCAAAGTACATTATTCAAAGCCTTTCCAGTCTTCTCTTCCTGGCCTACAGAGTAGGAGTTTTAGAAATGAGCTTAAGGAGTTTGGGAGCATGCGCTGATAGCACATTGCTGCACCCACTACACGACAAACCACCTGGATTGGGACCCAAGTGAAGCGGGTGACACCTCAGCACCAACTTGTGAGTTTTTTTTTTACCGTGGCTGGCATGCCAATCCTGCCACCAACCCCCAAGTTGGAAAAGCTGCTTACAGGGCTGGATGCAGATTAACGTCATACCCAGGATGAAGCAATTGCAGGTTAAGGGCCTTGCTCAAGGGCCCAACAGAGTAGAGTCACTTCTGCCATTTACAAGATTTGAACCAGCAACCTTCCAATTGCCAACCCACATCCCTAGCCTCAGAGCCACCACTTTGCCCATGAGCTAGACCATCAGATAAAGCCTCAGTGAAAGGCTTTTCACCGAGTCTATTTTCAGCAAGGAAAAGACTTCAGATATGTACTTAAAATAACGCCATTTATTCTGTTTTATTTTCTAACAAAGCAGATGTTTAATTGACAACAAATTTAAAATGATTTGGTGTTTCAGACAATGAAAAGAACCAATTAAAAAGGAAAACATACTGCCAAAGGGTAACGCACATTTAAAGTCTGACATATTTTTCCTTTTTGTACCCATTAAATTTCTTTTTATTTCTGGCAGTTTTTTAGAAGTTGTAAAGTGTTGTTCATATGGACAAGCAAAATCAAGATGAAGAACTCATCATCAATTATGAAAATTAGTTTTAATTAGCCATTTTGTATGCATTGCTAAGTTTTCATAGCAGGGAATTCTGAAATTCTCATCTGAGGAATTTTGCCCAGAGGGGACTGGGCGGTCTCATGGTCTGGAATCCCTACAGATTTTATTTTTTCTCCAGCCGTCTGGAGTTTTTTTGTTTTTTCTGTCCCCCCTGGCCATTGGACCTTACTCTTATTCGATGTTAATTAATGTTGATTTATTTTGTTTTCTTATTGTGTCTTTTATTTTTCTATTCCTTATTATGTAAAGCACTGTTTGTATGAAAATGTGCTATATAAATAAATGTTGTTGTTGTTGTTGTAACAATAATTAGCATTTTATTTTCTGATATTCATCAATATATATGCTGCTGTGTGCCACCAACCTCTTCTGGGTCCAGATTGGTGACCTGAGTGTTAAGGATCAAACTCTTGATGCTTTTAAGTCTCTGTTGTCTGTAATTGCTGCTTTAGGCCACTCACTGGCAATAGCAAATGCTGGCCGAGTGCCCTAAAGAAACATTTTTTCAGTTAGTCCTAAAGCTGTCAGGGTCCTAAAATGGTTTTTCAAATCTGCAAATCCCCTTTATTTCTAACTTTACTTGGCGTGTTTGACATGTAATACTGGCTTTAATGTTTGTGAAATAATCTAGATTGAGCACACTGCAAGACACGCAACGTTCCCACGAACTCTTGGCTTTTGCTTGCATTTAATTTGGAATACATAAGAAGCAAACAGTAATGAACACAACAGTAGGTCACAGGAAACCAGATGTTACTTTATATACCTAAGGGTCTGCTTCCTTTTCAAGTCGCTCAAGTTTGTGAGATGCTATACAACTGTTTAACTTTGAAATACAGCATAATCACAAAATTTGATTGTTTCACATTTTAGGATGCTACATTTTACTATTAAACCTGACCTCTTTCTTGTGAGTTTTACAGGGTCTAAAAAATGTAACTTTCAAGTACAGGGTAATTCTGCCAACTCCATAACTAGAAGCGTGCAATACAGAGGTGTACCTAGAAAGAAAGAAAAAACAAACAAATGAAAGAACTACTTTATTTGTCCCCAGGGGGATACTTGGCTTTTTACAGAAGCCCTTTAAATAAATAAATACATTATAGCCCTGTGATGGGCTGGCGCCCTGCCTGGGATTTGTTCCTGCCTTGCACCCTGTGTTGGCTGGGATTGGCTCCAGCAGCCCCGTGACCCTATGTTAGGATATAGCGGGTTGGAGAATGACTAAATTCATCATATCAAGATTAATATTGAAGAAGACTTAATACAAAAACTGTTGAAAGTATTATTCATCACAAAAAGAATGATATTATAAGGCCAGTGTGTTGAAAAATTAAACCTACTGTCCTAGTCAAAGCTGTGACTTTAATCAGTTGAGAATACGTGACAAGAGTTTAAAATCTCTCACAACTGCTGTAATAATCTCCATTTAGTGTTGTGGTGAAAAATTGTCACCAACAGGCTTTTACCTGAAATGAAGGCTATTAGGACTCAGGATAGGCAAACAGAGTTTATAGCTTTATTGCAATAAAACAATAACACGGACTCAACCCAATTCGGTCAAATCAGATTGAGCCCCGAACAGTTCAGAACTCAAAACTTATATAGTAATTTCTTATCACTCCGACCTCGCTCAAATTAGTTCATTTGCTGTTTTTCTCTGACTCCCCTCTGCACCTGTCCGGCTGATACCTCGAGTTCTCATGGGAACCATTATTATCTCCTGACTTCCACTGCAGCTGGCCACTAGTATTTTTACTGTCTATTGTCCATCTTTATTTTCTGTTTTGCTTATTATGATTGGCCTAGGCTGAGCAGATGTTCTCTTCTTCCATTTTGGGCATTCTCTTATCATTTCCCCTTCCTTGGCTTTCAAGCTATTTCATATTTGGTGGCTGAAGCTACGCTTTAATTAAAAAGAAATATGGCATGTACCTTTATTTAATCATTTGCTTGGCATGCCTGACTTACATTAATTTCTGCACTAAGGTTAATGCTAATATATTTTTCTATATTTATTTATGCTAGTGTATTTTTTTATTTTCCATACATTACATCATCTTGACCTTGTTAGTAGCAATGCCTTTTGCTGTTTCTGCTAATTCACTATTCCAGCTGGCTTCTCACGTGCCTACTGGAACCATTTTTCTGTATTATGTCATTCATATCGTTCCTCAGCTTCCTAACCTTCGAACAACAGGTGTACATGTTCCCCCTTCTTCTGTCCTCGATAGTTTCTGTGCGTCATTCTCTTTCTACTCTGTCCTTCATTTTCCAATATTGGTAATTTTGCTTCAAGCTTAAAAATAATGCAATATGACTAATGTTTTTTTATTTAACTATTAGCTTGACATTCTAATTTGTGCTAAATCTAATGCTTCAGAAGCTGTTAATTACTTTTATGGCTATTTATGGTAATATGTTATTTATGCTAATATATAAATTTTTCTCTTCCATATTAGTTATTGGAGTCTAAGTAATTTTGCAAACCAAAATAGAGTTAAAATTACTATGACCAAATGTGTAAAGTTTGCAGGAATATACCTCAAAATTCATGGCTATAATTTTGTGCAAAGCTGCCCTGATTTAAGAGTAAAATATGTACACTGTTTAGTGGGTTTTTTATTTTTTTTAATTAATCTGCAGAAATTCTGTCACAGCCCAAAGACATGTATAAGAGGATAACTGACACCTGTATATTGACAGATATATGTGCATGTGTCTTATGATGGACTGGAGTTATTATCTAGGAATTGTATCTTCTGTTGTATACAGGCATCCATCAATTTTCAGAGCACACTTATTCCAGATTGAGGTCAGAGTGAGGTAAAATATCAGAATCAGGCCGAAAGCAAGAACCAGCATTGGATGGGATTTCCAAAGCACACTCCAGCACAAACCCATTCCTAGCCATATTAGTACAATTTAGAGTTAAAACTAATCAAGTGCATGTCCTGCCTAGAAAAAAGAAGTAACCAGGGAAAAGCTCATGGGAATATAGGCATACTGTACAAACCTCCACACAGATACAGCAGTGGCTCATCCATCAATCAAACACTGGTCTCTGGAGCTGTCACAGTGCTAACATTTGTGCCATTCATGATTCACATAACCCAGTTTAAATTTTCAAAACAGCTGAGTCACCATCAGGAGGAATGTTTGGGAAGAAGGGCTGTGTCGACTGAGAAAAGATTCACAAGTGCTGTTTAAGTCCGAAGCATGCACCACATTCCCTTGCTCTGTCTGTCTATAAAAAGCCTGAGTAATTGCTGGTTAAGCAGCTGGAGGCCTATATTCATTCTTTTAAGTACCCTTTTTCATGTTTTCAGAAAATACTCTCTTAAATGTCATATGTTCTTGAAATTGTCAGGTTGTTGATTTATGCAGTATATCTACTCTTTTCCTTTTTGCCCCATGCCATGCTCTTATTTCAAAATGAGAAGTTCAACTGCCAGTAATTTAGACTTTAAAATTAGGGTCAGCTCTCAAGGGTATCGTCAGGCAAAGAAATGTCTGGTATTTTTCTATTTAAATGACATTAATGGGTGATGGTAAATAACTCTCTGCCTAGGATGGCATTGTGGCATACCAGATAGTGTATTCGCATCACAGCATTGTGGCACTTTTTCAATCCCCGGCAGGTTTCTTTTCTGCTTGGAGTTTGCACTTTCTGTCTGTATCCTTGGCTTATAACTGTCATAACCAAGGTTATATCTCAGTTCACTGCAATATATGGATAGCAAGTCTAGCATAGCACTGCTATTAATGTAACAGACTGGTTGGGAGAGTGGAAAGTAGCATTAGTGTCAATTGTGATGGGCCCTCAGGCAATCAAAGTAAAGAGTGAAGAGTTCTGAAACTAGTTATAAAAAAGTATGATGGAGAACAAAATATATGAGAGGGACATTGCTCCCTCATTTTTAGAACGAAGGTGAGACCTATGAGTGTTTTTTGATGAACTTTAGGATAAAGGCACAGACTTGCCATATGGAAAATTTGAAAGATGCTATGATGTACAACAAGATTGTTTTTGGAATAACTGAAAAGAGGATGAGAGAGCAGAATTTTGGTTATAATCAGCATATCACAAAAGTTAAGGTTAAATATTTCATGCTGCTAGACTCTAAGCACTGCATTGAAAATCATTTGAATCTGGTAATCTCAGTACATTTAACCCCAAGCCTTTTAGTTCATGTTATGTGGTAGGACAATACATGGTGCCACTGAGAAACTGCCATTTGCTTGCAATCACCGTGGCACTGCCAGACTTCTGTAAAAATTTGTGATAACTGCAAGGGTAGAAATTATTTTGCAAGAATGTGCTTTTCAAAGACTCAACAAAGAAGCTCTGCACCTCTAAGTATGGTTGATGTAGATGAAGAGGAATCGTTTTAATGGGAATGGTTCATAATGATTTCAATCTGACAGTACATAAAGATACAAGGAGTATACCACCAGGGATGAAGGGCAAAAGTGGATGCTCTACATAATGTAAGAGCCATTTGTATAATAATATATATATGCCTGTATTAAACTGTAAATATTAGCTGATTAATCATGCATTTGTGTACAATAAGTAGGTGCTCCATTAATCTGTCCTGCTTCTAGCTTTAATTCTGTAAAGCAAGTTGGGTGAGATGATTGCTGTTGAGAAGGTTATGGAGCAACCTTTTTATTTGGATATAATTACATAGGTTTACAGTAAAGGTAACGGCATTTTTGGAAATATGTTAGGCCAAGTTTAATAAGCTTATTATGTCCTTTAATTTGCCTATGTTGTGTAATAAACTTATTTAAATTATATGGAAAAAGCTACGAGTAGTTGAACGTATCAGAAATCTTCGGTCCTGCTCAAAGTGGCACTCAACAGGGTGTCGCTGCTATACATAGATTTTGGAAGATTTGACTGAATAAACCAAGTGCAAAGCTGTGCACATGTAATGCTCCTTTTGGCATCAGCTCTGTGCCAGAAATGTTTCATAAGGTACTGTTTGTGCTTATAAGAATGTTGTTATTTTAGGGGGTTCATCAGAACAGGGACAATGTCGGGTTGGAAAACCTTCTTTCAAGAATTTATCACTATGGTGTCAAATGAAATAGCAAATAATACCAGTTTGGTGGGAAAGAAATCACTTTTTTTGGATATATATTATCTGCTGATGGAGATCAAACAGACAGAGCCAACATCTGGCCTGCACTAGTAATGGAAGGACCCACAGATAAAAAGGCAATACAAGCATGGACTAGGCATGATCAGTCATCTTGGAAAATTTACACAAAATATGACTGTAAAGACTGCTCATTTGAGAAGACTACACCAGCAAGTAGAGCTCCAGTGGAAGCACAAACATAAAAAAAACACTGCTGCTTTGCAGTAAGGAGATTGTGGGTTCGCTTCCCAGATCCTCCCTGTGTGGTGAGCGCTTTGAGTAGTGAGAAAAGTGCTATATAAATGTAAAGAATTACTACTATTATTATTAAAAAAACAATGGGAAAGGCTATCAAACATTCCAGTAGGTGAACCATTATTACAATTGTTTTAATTTAAAAAAACAACAAAAATTGCTACAGATGCTTTGCAGAATGACATTGGGATAGTGCTCCTTCAGAAATACAGAGTCATTTTAAACGCCCAGTAGTATATGCATCCTATTTGTTGATGGCAATAGAATGCCAATATGCCCAAACAGAGAAGGAGTGCCTGGTGGTAACTTTTTGGTTTGAGAAATTTCATACTTATGTAGGACAGGCTGGCATTATCCATTTTACCATGCTGGAACATAGGTCCTGGCTAAGCAAGCTGCTGCGAGACATTCTTATTGCCTGCTAAAATGTCTCAGCTTGTCTGACAGGGCCCCTCGCCGGAATACAGCTCTGCACCTTATCTGATAAGATGATCGATACCATACCTTGTAACATTAGCAGGGATGTCTTTCAAAGGCATGAGCTAGAGACCCAAGATCTAAACAAAGAACCATAATTCAAGGATTAGCATCATTGATGGACAGAACTTTGCACCACTGGTCAACCAAGAGGATGGCCTTGTGCGCACCCAAGAAGCCAGTGACATGGAATCTATTCCTTCCTTTAAACATATCAACCATACCCTAACTAAATGCTTCCCTCTATCACTTTACTGCTTAACCTGGCATCAATCTCTGCTGTTCAAAGCAGAAACCCTAGTGCTTATCAGTAAAGGCCATAGCAAAGGTTAAAGTAATTCCTTCTACTCCAAAGGATAACCTGGCCAGGACGGGAAAAAATGGAATATCTTCCATAACAGGAGTTGGACTGGGGTGCCATTAGTCAAAAGCTTGCTAAGATACCAAGTGCAGTATGTAAGAGTATGTAAACCACACATGATAGCTGATCACCAGCTGACCTAGTAGGCATAACTTTGCTAGCTACTGAGGACACTGTGTGTGTACAATACTCAAAGAGAAACTGCAGTACCACCTACAACCAGAAGATGCAACCAAATGTGAAAAGGAGGCAAACTTTTGAACAAAGAAAGAAACCATGCTGAACACTCTTCATGTTTCTGGAGAAAGCCAGCCAGGAAAGGAACAGAGCATCACTCACCTCAACCACAAGTATTACTTTGATTCCAAGAACTATTAATTGTAATTTAATAGACAGGACAAAACTCACTAATGGATGATGGTATTGGTGTGACTGTAACTAAAGAGAATAACCTTGTGAAAGATACGTTCTAGCACTATGTTATAAGTTTTTCTAAAGATCAGTCAGAAAGTTCACAGCAGCATCTAACACACTCACACACAGACACAGAAAGCAAAAGAGAACTTTGTGTGGGGGATGATGGTAACCCTGTGCAGAGGTTGCTGTGAGCAAATGAAAGTCACAGTATAAGAGCAGCTTAACTAGCTAAAGAATTTATCCATCTTAAACACATGAATTGAAAAATAAGAATTCATAAACTGCGGTATAAGCCTTTTTCTATAAGAGAGAAGAAGATATATCTCAGCCAAGAGATAAAATTTATAACTTTTGCATTTTTTTCTGTAGAAAAAAAAGTTAATGTAAGCTTTTTTAATGTTATGTTTTGTGTTGTTTGTTATTGTCTTTCATCTATATATTGTCACGCACGCGTGCTAGGGAGCCGCTTAAAGAACCGGCGAGCAGCGTAGTATATCGTGCCAGAGGGCAAAGTCAGGTTATTAACCTCTCTTCCATTTTCTCCACAAAAAGACCGAAGCAACAACGCCTTGAGTTTATATGGACTCTCTAACCATGCGCTACCACTTCCACATTCCTTCCTTCCCTCTGGTTCACTTCTGATGATGTCATGACTCCCATCCATCATCACAGTTCCTTCCCAGCATTCCATCTGCCTGTTTCTGGTCCCACCCCATAAATTATCCCCGTACGCCTTTTCATGTTGTCTGTTGTAACGCTTTGTGAGCCATAACTGACCTTCTGAAACCACAGTATACAGGGCTGGAAACCACAAACCTTTAGAATTGTTTGTCTTTCTTTTACAGTGGCGTAGCTGGCAGGATACATCACCCGGAAAATGTCCGAAGGGCAGGACCTGAATATGATTTTGACTACCATGATGAACGAGCTCCAGGCTGTGAAGCTGGAGCAGGCAGCCACGAAGCGGGAGCTGGTGGAGACCAAGACATGGCTGGCAGTGGCAGAAGCGGTAAAACGATCGTCCCACTCTCTGAGGCGGATGATATAGAGTCCTACTTAATGATTTTCGAGAGGACAGCCTCTCAGAATCAGTGGCTGAGGGCAGAATGGATGTCCATACTGGCGCCGTACTTGAAGTGCATCGCACAGTTGGCCTATCATGACCTTCCCGAGGAAAAAGCCGCTGATTAATACCCCTTGAGGGCCAAGATATTGAGTCGCTACAGCATAACGACGGGACAGCAGGCGAGCAAGTGGAAGTATTGGAAGTTTGACCCTGATCACCCTGACAGTGCCCAGGCCTTTGAGTTCTGGGGTTAAATGTGGAGCTGGCTGGCTGCACTTTCTGTGCAGATAGTCTTCTTATCCTGATGGACCCCAGAAGGGGAGGGGTTAAGTACCCTTGAACAGGTAATACCAATACACCAATACCAATAAGTTCTGAGAGAGGAACACCAACAACAACATTTATTTATATAACACATTTTCATACAAACAATGTAGCTCAAAGTGCTTTATATGATGAAGAAAGAGAGAAAAGACAAAATAATTAAGAACTAAAATTAGGGAACACTAATTAACATAGAATAAAAGTAAGGTCCGATGGCCAGGGAGGACAACAAAAACAAAAAAAAAAACTCCAGACGGCTGGAGAAAAAAATAAAATCTGCAGGGGTCCCAGGGCACGAGACCGCCCAGCCCCCTCTAGGCATTCTACCTAACATAAATGATCAGTCCTCATTGTATTCAGGGTTCACATGGAAGAATTTGATGATGACGGTCATGTGGACTTCTGGCCTTTAATCCATCAATGTAGGGACAACACGGTGCTTTGATTAGGTGGTGGTAACGCAGATCGCCACCACAGAAAACCGGAAAAAGAACAGAAGAGAAAGTAGGGGTTACTGTAGTAAGGATTTTGGCGCCACCATGAATAATAATGATAATTAATTGAATATACAGAGCATCAGGATTAAACTGACATGAAGCTATGTTAAAGTAATATGTTTTCAGCAGTGTTTTAAAGTGCTCTACCAGAAGGTGACGTCTACTAAGAAGGTGATATCTATATAAGAAATTAAGGAAACTGAAGGAGTCTTCTGAAGACACAACAGACATTCCGTTCAGTGGCTGCTCACAGATAAGATGGCAATGGGATTTCCAAAAGGAATGACAGCACTGAACTGAATAGTACAAAACCTGAGATGATACATCAGATGAAGAAGAGCAGTGGGCAACCCCTGCCTATTAAACAGGCTTTACCCTTAAATACAGTGAATAAATAATACTTGAGGCAGCAAATAGCTAAAAATACTACTTTCTTCTGTTATAGGGTTAGGTTTCCTTCCTTTTTTATTTATTTCATATTTGGGTTTAAAGCAGGAAGATGTAATGTTTCAAGCAATTTTTATAAAGGCAGTGTTGGCAGGGTTTGTGGCATCAGTTTACAACACATGGCATACAAGAAAAATAAAGAAAGATATGTTAACAAAGACCTGTGTCATTTAATCCAAAATAGCTATTATTACAGCAACCATAACATTAGGCCCCTTTCTTAGTTTAAAAAGGTTTAAATGCCCTAACCTCAGCACAATATTCTTCAGAAATAAGAAATTCCTGAACTGAAAAGCTTAGTAAAGGATGGTGGTGGCTGCTCAGACTTCTTTGGCTGTGTGTTATGCTAAACTAATTAAAATGAAGACCACAAAAGCAAACATCTTCACTGTTTATCAGAAGGCCTGGAAATGGCTCAGTATCTGTCATTTTTAATTAATTTATTATAATGGAAATATCAAATCCAGATATGAAAAACTAACCTTGAATTTGCAGGACATTTTCATAAATTCACCTGTTTCTGAACACCAGAGTTACTCACCTTCTTAAGAACTATTT
Organism: Polypterus bichir lapradei; assembly: GCA_026402145.1. Lineage (NCBI taxonomy): Eukaryota > Metazoa > Chordata > Cladistia > Polypteriformes > Polypteridae > Polypterus > Polypterus bichir. The sequence continues at coordinate 2,871,554 of JANRMT010062809.1, forward strand.
TTAATAGTTTAATTTGTAATAGTCAGGAGGAACAAATACAAGTGTATCTCATAACACTGGACATGTTTAAAAAAATGAACTGATTTGAATTCATGCCCAAGTCTGTGAGCTGATTTAACTTTCACTCCACTATAGAAAAGTGTGCACATAGGCACTGCATCTTAATAATGACTTACAACGACTGCTCTCCCTGTCCTTAGGTGGAACTTTATTACAAACGTTTGAAAATGTATATGGAAATAGCTGCAGTACTTTCTTTGCCAACCATTCTTTTTAGTCACTAATAATACCACTAATTAAAATGTCTACCCACCCTGTAGCTTATCATGGAACAAATCAGTGCTGTTTCTTCTTTTATTTATTATTCTCTTTCTTCCTTTGGGAACAATTCTAGCAGGCAGTGCAGACTTGAGGTAGGTTCTGCTTGTATTAATTGGTGTTATGCAGTTGTTTCAGGTTTATTGGATGGAAGTGCACACAGCACATTGTTAACAGTCAAATGTGGTTTATTATGCTTTGATTAGCCATATATTAAATTGTAAAGTCATATCAGTAATATGACCATAAAAGTTTTCATTTTTATATACTTTTAACAAGAAGCCTAAACTACTGCACAGATTATCCTCCATGTTGACTCTGTGCCCTAAGAAGAGCAAGATGGTTTGGAGAGGATCCAAGCTCTGATCGTGCTTCAGGTTGGGATTATAAAAGTAGGCAGGTATAGTTTTGCATTGGACCTTAAAGAGAAAAGGCGTTTCTAGACAAAGTGCTCCACAAGGAGAGGCATAATCCAAGCCACTTATTTGGCTTTTATGTAAGAATTCTTTATTAGAGAAATACTGATAAACAATTATAAATAACCAGTAACGGCGTACTGCACGATAACGTGCAGTGAATACACTTGACTCAAGCATTCATAGTTTTAATACTCTTTCTCTGTCTCTGTTTAGCATTCATTTCCTCAGAGGTTGATGTGCTTACTGCTTCCTGAGCAGCTCTTCTTTTCTCCACCCTAGCGGCCCGCTGCTTCTCTTCTTTCGTCAGCATCTTTTCGTGTTAAAACTGATTAAGTTAGTTTTTGTGTTGCAATTACTTGGTACATTTTTCTTTAATTTTTCACTTAAGCTGGCACTTAAGTCTTCAGTCTGCCTCAAGAATGATCAAAGATATGAAGAGGTAAGGGAAGAGATAGCAAAGGTAGTAGGGAATGAGAACAGTACGCGTACGCATGCGCCGCACGACCGCCCTGCTGTGTGCTGCCGAGAGTTGATTCTACAATAAAATAAAATTAAAATTGAAAGATTAATAAAAATCATCACCACGAAAGTGGATAGTAGACGTCACGTAGTATATGTGTACCAAATTTCAGGTCAATAGGTCAAACGGTTTGTGAGCTACACGTGATTTAAAATCCTGGACAGACTAACGAACAGCCACGGTAGCGTACTATATAAGAAAATAAAAAGACAACATTTCTGAGATTCATAATAACTATGATATCTATTCTTTTAACTTGCTGAATACACTTAGTGTAACACAAATTTAACGTAGTCATAAAATAAAATAAAGACACATATCTATTTATGTAAGAAATTCACTGTCAACATCATCAGTAAGTTCTGATAAATTGAGCATACTACTTCATTTTAGTGATCTAAAGAAAAAAATATAAACACTGCTAAAACACATTTTGCAAATGATTTCTCAATTTTCTGACCCTGCTTTTATTTGTTGGAGAGAAAATCAACATGGACGCAGAAATTAAATTAAAACTCTACACAGGTAGTAACCAAACCTGGACTTTGTAACTGTGGAAAAGCACTGCTAATTAATGAGCCACCTTGGGATTTTGTTGACAATTGCCAAATGTTTATTTGTGCTGGCCTGTCATCTGAATTAAAAGTGCCTCTGCCTTTATTACTTTTTATCTTTGTTTATTTCTTCCTTGTTTCCTGTAATATTTAATTTACTGCGGTCATTATTTAAACCCATTTGTAATGCTTTGAAAGCTGTTATATAAATTGATTGTTTCTCTAGTGAATTGTTCCTGGCCTGAAAGATAGCTCACCAGTGGGTGATTCGCAGCAATTTTTTTTATAATTATATCATCCAGTTGTTAATCTCACCAGTGTGCTTTCTCTAATGTTATTATTCCCCAATGCACACACCCGCATGGCATACTGGGAACTGTGCTCCTGTTGGGCAGCATTGCTATGATCCATGGCTTCCGTCATGGCGAGCTACAAGGGATGACTAACCCTTAACCCTAACCATAACCCTAACCCTACTTTGTCCTAGAAGTGCTGCCTTCATGTCTTGGCACCAGAAGTATTTCCAAGTCTGCATAAAAGAGGCCTACTCTTATTTGAAGTGTCAGAGTTGGGAGGAGGAGATGGAGGACAACACTTGCTGGAGAAAATGTGGGAGAAGAAGGAAGGAATTGGGAAATTGTGACTTCTGTATTGAAGGCATAAACTTACAATAAAAGGTTATTTGAGCCTGTGACTGGGGTTTGTGCAGCTGTGTCAAAGTGATGCCCCCTTGTGGAATTATATATATTGTGGTCAAGTGCAGGAATGACAGTTCCAAGATAGGAAGGAATTCCAGGGCACCAACTGGGTCATCCTATTTATTGTCCGAGGGCAAAGCAAAAGCAAAAAATGCTCTTAGGCTTCTGTCCCATATGAGGGAAAACTCAGACAGTAAAGTAGTAAGGTGGGCAGTGTAGCCTAATTGTTTCTAGCTGAGCTCCATCCTGTGGGTCACTTGAGTCAGTAATGACAGCACCTTCTGGAACGCCTGGTGTTTTATAGAGGTTGGACTGGAGGGGGCAGAGTCATATGGTCTCACTGGGCAGCTTCTTGGCACTGTGTGGAAAGAAGGAGATAACCGTGTTAGTGGCAACACCTTCTCTTGTCTCAGCAGGTTATATATACCGTATATACTCACGTATAAGTCAGGTCTTGAAACCCAAAAAATCGATCACAAAATCAGACCCCAACTTATAATACGCCCGTTCAAAAATGCGACACTTAGATTTTTTTTTTTACATCTTGTTGCTTCCTCCAATCTTTCATCAGTTTCTCAGATGCATTGAATTTTGTTGCAGCAGCGTAGTTATCAATTTCTTTTGCTACTTCATCAACGTTTAATTTAAAATCAGCTTCATTTTTTCTTCTGATCAAATGCTCCATTATAGATAAGGGAAGCTCTTATGATAAAGATGTGTGAGGATGAGAGATACAAATAACACAAATCAGTGCAAATGTTGCTTCGGAATAGTTTGGGTATTACCGTGTGGTCACGTAGGCACAATAGAGAGAGAGAGAGGTTAGGAGTACACGCTGATACAGTGCATTGCCGCACTCACATAGAAAAAAAAGGCAGTGTGCTTCGTGGTTACTCTCTCAGGTGGGCATTAGCATATCATAATCTCTTGAACCAATAGCGTGAGTTTTTCGCATTCGACTTATATGACTGACATTAAAAAACACCAGAAATTACACAAGATAATCAAGTCCTGACTTAGCAATGGGGGAGCTTATCCGAGAGTGTATATATATATATATATATATATATATATATATAGTAGAAGATCAGCCCAGACACAGACAAACACGGACAAAATAACACACATTTTATTCTTACAATAAGGTCCACACAACACTGTGCTCCAACAGACACAATACTCCGTCTTTCTTCTGCCACCTCCACCTGACTCTGGTTTCTGAATGGAGTGAGGCGGCCTCCTTTATAGTGCACCCGGGTTTGGCGGAAGTGCTGCATAGGAACCCCGCTCCTTTTCTGGCAGCACTTCTGGGTGGTGGAAGTGCTGCATGCCCAGACTCTAGAGCTGCCCAGGTGCACCCTGGTGATGGCCATGGACCCCCAGTGGGTTCTACTTCTGAGCCCCAAATCCGTGGCCCTGATGTAAACCAAGGGGGTTTCCCTTCTTGTGTCTTGTAGTACGCCCATTCCCCCAGTCTTCTCTTATAAAGGGCGTCCTGTCCGGGCAGGATCCCTGGCCATCCATCACAATAAGCCCCGCAAGTGCTGACTCTCTCCAAGCTGAAGTGCCAGTACGACCCAGTCCACGGTCCTGCCCTGTAACACACAAGCAAGAAAAGGGTGGAGATACACTGCTCCTATGCCACTTCAAGGCGTTCCTCCTATTCTTATACAGACAGCGTCGCCACCCATGCCCGAGACTGTGATATTCATAACACCGGCGCTTTCCCTGTCTCTGTGCCCTCAGGAAGTGAAAACAGGACAGGAACATCCACCCCGTCTCATCCCCAGCCAGGTTCGGATCTCCTTCTGGCTGTGTGGATAACGCTCTTTGGATGTCCATGAGCACACTGGCTCAGGACCACCCTGTTGGGAGGCCCGTTCTTACCATTCCGGGTCCTCCCCTTTTCTCTCTGTGGCACAACGACAGTCTGAGTCTCCTTATGGAATGAAAAGAGACCCCGTGCCGTCTGTGCCGCTGTAGACCTGTGTGAAACGGTCACCGGCTTTTTGGGTGGGGCAGTCTGACAGCCGACACTTAACAGCTGGCATTCTATACGTGCCTCTGCCTATTCTGCCCCTACTGCGCGACCCGTCATCACATCTGCGTCCGCGGTCAGAATCCCTGCTACTTGAATCCGTTCAGGTACATCCTGGGTCTTTTTGCTAGGGTTTCCATTCTTTTGTCCGGTACCGGTAACACTCACCTGTACCGCGGCATCAGACTGGCTGGAGAATCCCACGTCTCGCCACCTCAACCACTCCAGTACGGATCTCAGGGGCGTATCCACAGTCTCCTCCAGTGTCTTGATCACACCCTATAAGTCGCGCATAACCTGCAGAATAGGCTGTACAGGGCAAAGGACCTTCTCCAACTCCTGTACAGTCAGCAGTATGTCACTTATGTCAGCTGGCGGTGGATTTGTGCTTCTCTCATACCCACCTGCCGGCTGCAAGTGACATGCTTGCGCAAACTCAGTCGGCTCCTCCTCAGGCTTAGGATTGAGATATGTCGGCCCCGCCTTCAACCAATCACCGGTGGGCACTCAACACGAGCCATCCAATTCCTCGCCAGCCTCCAGGAGGGCTGTCCGGTCCTCCACCGCCTCTTCCTGCCTTTGCTTAGGCCCGGTGGGGAGACGAGCTGCCAGGCGCTCTTCACCTGGCCTTTGTTCCTCAGCGTGCAGCGATCCCTCGTCCTCTTCCGCGGTCGTCTCGTTTTCGCTCCACAGTTCAGCATGCCTCAGTCACAGACGATTCAGGCAGTCCCCTTCTAAAAAGCAAGACCAAGGTACGGACCGGTAAGCTCTGCTGGGTCGATCGCCCCCATTCACGAGACTTACCTCCCGGATCCCGTCTCCCAGTGCGTGCTGCCTCCGGACAGCCTCTCCAGCCACTGCGCCGACCCAGGCGTACTCAACGACGACGCGTGCCTGGGGTTTCACCACTCTTATGGCTCGCCTACTCTTCTTCCTCCCCATCGGCAGTACGGTGCCTCCGTGGACCTCTGGCGGCTTTCTGAGCAGGGAGCTAGTTGCAGTATGTATGCGTGCGTGCATGCAGCGGGAGCACACGTGCTTTGCGATGCTACGAGTGTGTGCCTCATGCTGCTGTGCTGGGCTGTTCTACAAATTATTTTTATGAGGGGTCCTCACCTTTTAGCAGATAGAGAGTCCCATCTTGGATGCCATGTAGAAGATCAGCCCGGACGCAGACAGACACAGAGGCAAAATGTCCAAAATAACACACGTTTTATACTTACAATAAGGTCCCACACACAACACAGTGCTCCAACAGACACAATACTCCGTCTTTCTTCTGCCACCTCCACTCCTCACTCGCAACCTCGTCCTGCTCCACCCGACTCTGGCTTCTGAATGGAGTGAGGCAGCCTCCTTTATATTGCACCCGGAAGTGCTCTAGGTGTCTCTTGATTAACCTCCGGCAGCACTTCCGGGTGTGGCGGAAGTGCTGCATAAAAACTCCGCTCCTCTTTTGGCAGCACTTCCGGGTGTGGCGGAAGTGCTGCATGCCCAGACTCTGGAGCTGTCCAGGTGCCCCCTGGTGATGGACACAGAACCCCAGCGGGTTGAGCTTCTGAGCACCAAATCTGTGGACCCGATGTAAACCAAGGGGGCTGCCCTTTAATGTCCCAGGGGAGGTACTCCTGGTAGTACTCCCATTCCCCCGGTCTTCTCTTATAAAGGGCTTCCCGTCCAGGCAGGATCCCTGGCTGTCCATCACAATATATATATATATATATATATATATATATATAT
>JANRMT010062809.1:2884175-2903927 GCA_026402145.1 Polypterus bichir lapradei
ATATATATACAGTAAATATATATATATTAATTTTTATATTTTATATTTAAATTTAATCTACAAAGGAAAAATATCATTTTTACAGCTATTTTACAAATTACTTTTCTTATTCCATTCATTACTGTTGTATATTTGACACACAGACTTTTACCCAAATATATTTTTAGGATTCACATTCATTTGTTTACATATTTTTATCACTGGAATAAAGGCAGCTTAAGTGATTTACTCCAAATCACACACAGACTGAACTGGCAGCTTTGTCGTTTCAAGTATAATGTCCTAGCCACTATTCTGAACTGTTAAACTATCAGGTTTTTAAGCAGAGCCGCCAAATATTTGCTTTCTATTTTCTATTCTGTATTTTCTTAAGCTTAGTATTTATTTTTTTTTATATAGTGAATATTTCAGTTGAGAAATTGAGTAGGTAAACACCTGCACTTGAAATACATGACTGCCTAGCAACAGAGTGAACATAAAAAACCTCAACGCATTAAATAAAAGATAAAAATCTCTTTGTTAGATGCAATACAGGGTATTTTAAACGCCTCTGCTTTTGAGATGTTTCTGCAACCTTGTACATCCACAGCAAGCTAATGTCCTTAGTTAGAAAGGCTGTTCCTGCTTGCGAATGATTGAAATGGATCATCACCTTCAGTGACTTCCTCAGAACAGGACCTGCTTATTTGAAAAACTTGTATGGTCTCATGTAAATCATGGAGCGGAAAACAAAATGCCAGGAATGTTGTTAGTAATTATGGACAGCTGCAGCACTCTCAGAAGTGTCTGATACAAGAGACAGAATGAGGAAGAAGATACGTTACAGCAAAAATGCCCAAGTACTCTCAAAAAAATGGAAAGAATGGTAGTGTGACTAAAACCTTAATATATCGAGCACTGGTGCTAAACTGCCTGCTGACTGGATGAATGCTATATGTTACGGGAAAACCACATCTGGGTAGAAAATAATTACCTGCCTAGAAAATGTATATTTTTACTGAACTTACTTTGTGCTCTCAAATTCTGGGTACCATCTCAATAATAGGATCATGTCTGGTATTTTAATAATACTTTTCATCGCAAATAATTTCAGAAAAATAAATATAAAAACTGCCTAAAGTGTAAACAGTGCTAAAACAAGTTACATCTATAAAAAACTTCAATCAACAACATCAGAGATACAGTAATTAATATTATCTTGCACTGTAATTATAGTAAATTATCATCATAGAAAATAGTTAAATTGAATGAAATCAGTTTTCTTTTTCCAAAGGCACTTGGTAAAGTTTGCATTTGAAATGTTTAAGTGTTTTTAGTAATGTTTGGCATACACACACACACACCTATATATTTGATTCAGCTTATTAACACACAAGTGTGTATTTCTTAAAGCAGACCTTACAAGTCAAGCTAAACCTTGTCTTTGCTATTTATTTTCATCTGCCTAACAATATGAACACAGTAGCAAAACAAATGTACAATTGTTTCCAAATTTAGGGAAAAATTATTTAGGTTTACTTTGAGAGGGGACTGCATTGTGTGCTGATTGAATGGCTTCTTTCACCCCTTGTGATAGGAAAACATTTAGTGGGTTGAAGTGAGTCCGAGTGTTTATTTAATTCATTATTTCAGCAATTAATTAAATTCATTTTTTATCAAAATACTATATATTTCAATCATTAGACCTGAAGTAAAGATTTTTAATTAATTTATCAGTTTTGTCGTGATTCTTTATTCTTAATTATTATTCCATTATTATATGCACTGTTTTATAATTTTTCTACTTATTTTTCATTCTTATGTGAAGCCATTTTAGTCTTTTGCAGTAAACTCCATTTTTGTCCTTGGTTATCTTGGACAACACCATGTTGTTGTCCATTAATAATAATAATAATAATACATTTTATTTATATAGTGCCTTTCCCATGCTCAAGGCAGCAGTGTATGCTGATCATGTGACCTGTCTCTATGTGATACCCCCACTATACAAAATGGCAGCATGGTTCATCCAACATCCAACTTTTGGAAAGACTCTAAAAACTATTTCTCACAAGTGTTGTTCCTTTTTCCTCCTTTGATAATATTACAATTAATGAAATTTATGTGGCGCTTTTCTAACTTACTCAAAGCACTTTACGTAGACAGTGGTGAACCACTACAATCAACTCCAAAGGATGACGCAACGGCAGCCATTCTTGCATCAGTATGTTTAACACACATTAACTATTAGGTGGTGAAGGGGTGAGACAGATAGCTTGCCAATATGAGACTGGGGATGATTAGGGGCCCTGAATGGATGAGGTCATGGTGAGAAATTTATCTAGGACATCAGGAAATGCTGTACTCTTTCCGAAGGATGCCCAGTGATCTGTTACGACTGCAGAAAGTGAGGGCTTCAGTTATTATGTCTTGTTTGTAGGACGGCGCCAGTTTTTACTTTTATTTTAATCCTCTGTATTTTACCTTTTTACAATTGTTCTTCTGACTACAAATTTCTTTATTTTTTTGGGGGGTGGGATTGTCTTCTTGGTATTTTTGACTTTCTGATAATTCTGGGGTTTTTTTACTACACTTTTGTCTCTTCCTTCTGATCATCTTCTGGTCCATTTTCTAATTTTCTTTTTCTGCCTTTATTTAATCCAAGTAGAATAAGTTTAACTTCACTTTGTATGAGGAAGTCGGGAGTTGCAGAGAAGTATGTAAGAGTTGTACAGGATATGTACGAGGGAAGTGTGACCGTGGTGGGGTCTGCAGTAGGAGTGATGGATGCATTCAAGGTGGAGGTGGGATTACATCAGGAATCGGCTCTGAGGCCTTTCTTATTTACAATGGTGATGGACAGGTTGGCAGACGAGATTAGACAGGAGTCCCTGTGGACTATGATGTTTGCTGATAACATTGTGATCTGTAGCGATAGTAGGGAGCAGGTTGAGGAGACCCTGGAAAGGTAGAGATAGGCTCTAGAGAGGAGAGGAATGAAGGTCAGTAGGAACAAGACAGAATACAAGTGTGTAAATGAGAGGGAGGTCAGTGGAATGGTGAGGATGCAGGGAGTAGAGTTGGCGAAGGGGGATGAGTTTAAATACTTGGGATCAACAGTACAGAGTGCAAGAGAGGTGAAGAAGAGAGTGCAGGCAGGGTGGAATGGGTGGAGAAGAGTGTCAGGAGTAATTTGTGACAGACGGTTATCAGCTAGAGGATGGTAGTGAGACCAGCTATGTTATATGGGTTGGAGACGGTGGCACTAAGCGGAAAGCAGGAGACAGAGCTGGAAGTGGCAGAGTTTAAGATGCTAAGATTTGCATTGGGTGTGACGAGGATGGATAGGATTAGAAATGAGTATATTAGAGGGTCAGCTCAAGTTGGATGGATGGGAGACAAAGTCAGAGAGGCGAGATTGCGTTGGTTTGGACATGTGCAGAGGAGAGATGCTGAGTATATTGGGAGAAGGATGCTAAGGTAGAGCTGCCAGGGAAGAGAAAAAGAGGAAGGCCTAAGCAAAGGTTTATGGATGTGGTGAGAGAGGACATGCAGGTGCCTGATGTATCATTTTGATGTTGTAATCTGAGGATTACCAGTTACACATCTTTCAGCTGAGTTCTTTGTACAAGCCCTCTTGATTTAATCCAGAGTTAATACCCATTTTTTCTTCAGATGGATTTTTATCATTCAGCTCTCCGTTAGCTCAACCCTGCTTAAGCCAGCTCAGAGTTGTTCAGTGAGTTTACATGTACACACATGATCGAAGTAAGCTGACTAACACAGTGAAGGCAGAAACCTGGTTTCTTAATAATCTGTGTCTACATGTGCAAGTAATCTTCTGGAGTGCTCGTTTGGCAAACTGCATAAAAATAGAGTTAAAATTGCCCACTGTGAATGGGGAAATAAATATGTTTAGTGAAATTGACACTTTCTTTATAGTTGTCTGCTGCCAAATTGCACACAGTAAAAAGTCTTTACTGCTTGGCTGTGGGACTGAGCCCTGCAAAGGACTTGGTACGTGTGCTGCTTGTTTTAGACCCAGTGCCGCTGGACTATTAATAATGCAGGTATTCTTGTTACAATAAGATAAGCATTGTGTTAGGTTACTCATTACTTTAAAAAGTAATCGGGCTACAAAACATATGCTACACTACTGCTCTTGAGATAGTGTTAGTGCAGTGATTCCCAACCACCGTGCCTCGGCACATTAGTGTGCCGTGAGAGATCATCAAGTGTACCGTGGAAAATTATCCAATTTCACTTAATTGGTCTGAAAATGATTATTTATTTACTGCAAATAATTTGTCTTCGTTCATCTATGGGACAGTGACAGGCAGAACAATTAAATACTCTTCTGCTAGGTAGCAGCAGATGGCTGATTAATCTGTGTATCTACCTGTTGTCATTCAAACAGTAGAATTAGTGATGCTTCGGCTGTGACAGCAGTGATAGCAATGGATAAATATCTGAAAAGAAAAAGTACACAATCCGAACTGGGTCCTGGAGAAAACTGTGACCCAGATGAAGGCCCTAGTATGAGTAGTGGTCAAAAGAAAGCTCAACTTCGTGAACAGACTAAGAAACAGGCAGCTTTAGTGAGGAAAACCACAAAGACGAATGAGAGAGCTCTCAAAGCTAGCTACCAAGTTGCTGAACTCATCACCAATTCAAAACAGGCACACACAGTGGCAGAGACATTAATACTACCTGCCTGCAAAATCATTGTAAATGAGCTCTTAAAGAAATAGCCCAAGTCCCTCTCTTAAATAATACAATTTCCAGATGTATTGATGAGATGTCGGCAGACATTGAAAGGATTGTTTGGGAAAAGTTGCATGCCAGTGGAAAATTTGCATTGCAAGTCGATGAATCTATGGATATCAGTGGACATGCATAACTTTTGTGCGCTTTGTAGACGGAGACACCATCAGAGAAAACTTCCTGTTTTGCAAGGAATTGCCAGAAAGAACAACAGGAGAGGAAATTTTTCGAATTGTATCAAAGTACCTTGAACAAGGAGGACTAAGGTGGGAAAGCTGCATAAGTGTTTGCACTGATGGAGCAGCCGCCATGTTCGGGCGCACCAAAGGATTTGTAAGCAGAGTGAAAGAGCAACATCCAGATTTTATTGCGACTCAATGTTTTCTGCACCATGAAGCACTCATTGCCAAGACATTACCAACAGACCTAGCTCCTGTATTGGACGATGTTGTGTGCATGATAAACTTTGCGAAAACAAGACCTATAAAAAGTCGCATGTTTGCATCATTGTGTGAGGAAATGGGAGCGGAGCATAAAGTGCTATTGCTGCATATGGAGGTCCGGTGGTTGTCCCGTGGCAAAGTTTTAGCCCATGTGTATGAGCTGCGGGAGGAACTAAAAGTGTTTTTGACAAATGAGAGGTGTGACGACGCTAAGTTGCTCTCAAGTGATGAGTGGTGTGCAAGACTAGCATGTCTGGAGGATATATTTCAACATTTCAATGACCTGAACACACGGATGCAAGGCCGAAATGAAAAGCTGCTCACAAGAGCAGATAAAATTAATGGATTTCCTTCAAATGTGCAGCTCTGGCAACAACATATGGAAAGTGCCAACCTTGACATGTCCCCACAGATCCAGAAATGGCAAGGTATCAACATTGCTGCACTGTGTGAGACAATAGGCAAGCATTTGAAAACTCTTGAACAGAAGTTGTTATTTTATTTCCCTTCAGTTTCCACTGATTGCCTTGACTGGGTTAGGAAGCCATACAGCTCAACCGCAGTTGGAAAGGACATGACTTTGCAGGAGCAGGAGAAAATAACTGTACTGAGAGAAAATCATGGTTTAAAGCTGAGCTTTACTGATCTGCTGTTGGACAGTTTTTGGCTGACTGCTGCAAAGGAGTTCCCCATTCTGGCAAGCAGAGCTATTTCAGCCCTGCTCCCATTTTCCACAACCTACCTATGCGAGCTTAGCTTTTCAAGCATGACTGCTATAAAAACTAAAAAAAGAAAGAGACTCAGAGCTGTTGAAGAAGATCTTCATGTGTGTCTTTCTTCAATTCCTGCGTGTATATCAGCATCGTGTTCAACTAAACAGGCCCAAGTTTCACACTGAGTAAGTAAATTGTGAGTAAATTGAAACTAGAATATCATTATATTTCATTACATATACTTTTTGTGACATTTTTGTTTGGTGCTGTGCCGTAGGATTTTTCTAATGTAAAATATGTGCCGTGGCTCAAAAAAGGTTGGGAAACACTGTGTTAGTGCACTTAGCAGTGTACAATCAGTTAATCAATATAAATGTAGCGATTTCTGAAATATTGAGGCAGATTATTTCAGACAGGAGAAGGAATAGTGTGATTGCCCAAGCATTTGCCTTTGGAAATGTTTTTTGTGGACATTTCTGCACTTCGCTGCTGAAAACATGTGCAAAGCAAATACGTGCACAGGCTACAAAATCTTTAATAGTAACCAGATTAAGGGTTTACATGGTCACATAATCGGGTTATTCACAAAGAAATATGAAATAATAATGTTAATCAGGTTTCTCAGAGGCTAATAACCTGAGTTCTCTATTTGGAATAAGGGATCACATGGCACTTTAATAATCAGATTTCTGTGAATAATCAGGATATTAAAGCACATGTAAATGCGTTAACTAATGTGACATCAGGTGCTGGGTATATTGGGAGAAGGATGTTAAGGATAGAGCTCCCAGGCAAGAGGAAAAGAGGAAGGCCTAAGAGAAGGTTTAGGGATGCGGTGAGAGAGGACATGCAGGTGATGGGTATAACAGAGCAAAATGAAGAAGATAGAAAGATATGGAAGAAGATGGTCCGCTGTGACAACTCCTGACGGGAGCAGCTGAAAGAAGAAAAAGAATGTGACATCAGGTGCAAGGTAGGAAACAAACCTATTTGGCATATGAGTAGTTGTTGTTGGAGCTTCTTTTGTTGTGTGCCTCTAGAATTGTCCTTCTCATTCTTGTTTTTCTTTATTAAGTTATTCATTTTAGTAGTAAATATGATCTTTTCACATTCTGGGCCTTTGTTTTTCTGTTTAGCCTACTTCCATTAGGAGTGTAATTATTCTTATCATTATCCTTTTGACTTTAATATCATGCAAGTATAACTTGTTGCATCTAATTTCATTATTGCCTTACATTTTATTTAATTTTGATTTTCTTTTGTAAACAAGGATGTGTTTTACTGTGCCATTTATTTCTTCATTTAAAATTATGAGCTGAACACAATGCGGTAATCTCTTTGTTGTGTGTTTGATTTGGAATCGAATACCTTCATCCCTCGTAATGTATCTTATTTTGCTCTCGAACTGTCTTATAAATTCCCACTTTGAAATAACCCAACCATGAAATCTCACATTAAGCATACCCTGCAAAGCTATTTTCTTGCATCCCAGCAGGATGGCTGCCCCCACAGAGGTATTCTTAACATTTTGCTGGTTTTTTATTAATGCTAATGTCAGGAAAACTTCTCTCTAGCCCACTGTGCATAAGGTAAGGAGGAAATCAAATGTAAGTAACATTTTTTTTTCTTTAATGGAACATTTAAGTCAAAAAAGAACAAATCTTTGTACATCAGAAAAACATTAATATTGCATAAATGGACTCAATTAAACAACATGCAGGACAGGCACACTCCCTGATGAAGACAGAACATTCCCATATGCAAAGCCACTGCTGGATGCACAATATCCTTGTGCAGCTATTTAATTATTTATACTTAACTTATTTATTTTAGGTAGCACACTTTTTAAATAGAGCTCTCAGGTTCCTTGCACCGAAACACATTTGTCAACAATATGGTTTCATATACGAGAGAGAGAATGACCTCCTCTTAACATTATTCAACATTTAAGTGTGACATGGCTCCATATCAACTCAAGGAAAAGATTCCAGTGACTAAATTTACCCTAGATCCGTTATCAGGTGGTAAATATGAAGAAACAGGGGGACATTCCTATTGTTTCCCCTCCAGAGATATTTTAACCAAAGCTATAGTCTTTCCTGATTCTGTGCATAACATTTAATATCTTCCTATCTCACAACTTTCAATAGCAAGCACATCATTCTAACACTGTAAAGAAATTAAGATGAGCTCTGAACTGTAAAAGAGGTGTTCACAAAATGAAAATTTGGGGATGATCCTGTTTCCAGATCAGGATAATCTGACCTTCAACTATGGAACATTCTTTAAGGTACCCATGTTGACCTTGCTATCATTGAAGTAACACCTCAATGGAACAATGTCCTCATTGCCAACTAGTAACTTTCTCTACAGGCATTTCTCCTTTTTCTTAGCTCTCTGTCTTTCCATTTGCTGTCTTCATGTGCCATCTTGTCACTCATATGTTAATCTTACTGTAAGTTTAATTAGCACAGAGTCTGTCAATAGCCAGCTTGGCTCATTCAAACACTGCTCTGACCTGACATAAAGCCAATTCCAACTTCTGGATTACACCGATTACACTTCTGTTATACATTGACAAACTAACTGATGGTTTCATAATCAAACATTTTACTTCTAATTATTTTACAACCTACTCTATGTTACCATTTAAAACATCTACTAGGTTTGTTAGAAAGCCAAGTCACAAATGTGACTTCTGGACTTGCTGCAGTTTAAAATGTCAGAGAGAAACAGTCATGAGGCACTCTTTCCAGGCCATTATATAGTGTGAGCAGCCATTTTAATATTCCACATGGAAATTTAAATATTGCCGTGTACTGAAAATGTAGTCAAAATATATTCTATTTTACCTAAAATATAATAGCATATTTCCTTTAGATATGCCTAAAATATAATTAAGAACACATTTTCAACATTAAACCTTAGAAAGTAATTTTATAATATGTTATCAAGTAGAGTTTAGTCTCTATATCTATGCTTGCGCAAACTGACAATATTAAAACTGAAGTCTCAAAGACCTGTAAGTTCATTGAGCCTTTTCATCATCAGTAACCATGTGTCCTTTCATTTCAAAAGGGCTGATTGTGTTTACTTTTCAGTATTTTTACCATTGCTGTTCTTTAGCCACCTTCCCTTAATGATGTTATTGATTTTTGTGATGGTTTTAGATTGATCAGTCAGTAGGGTTGGGCTTAAGGTGTATTAAAAAGTAGACTTAGTACTAGCCAATTGCCTGGCAGCCTCCAAATCAAGTAAAATACAATGCAAAACAAACTAAGGGATCAGATATGTGTTACTGTAGGTTGACTGCAGAATTATTGATGATAATGAAAGCAGAAAAGGATATGAAGAATAAAAAGTACATTTGTCATTCACTGTAATAAACACTATGTTCTAATAAGTTAATGACTGGTCATATCTTCTTTAGAAGAGGGGATTCTTTCTGACTGAATTTGTCCATGAAGGATACTGGTAGTAAGTGGTGCAGTTTCTAGCACCTTTGCTTAAAAGACAAGCCCTACTACAGAGGACACCGACAGGGCCATTTGTCCCAGTCCTCACCTCACAGGAGCTTCACCTCAGCCAGGGGCGTATGGTCCTCCACTTTAACTCATTTGCAGTGTTCCAAACTTGAGCTGAATTTGGAATTTTATCATATCAACTTTATTTTTGGCAAAAAAAAAGGTAACAATCTTTTTTTTTTCATTTTATATATTTTATATTCAGTTTATTTCAGTTTCTGTTTCTGCAAGACAGTGATGATCTACTAAATGTCCTGCCCTGTTGGCTTTGATAGAGGCTGATAGAATAGTTTAAAAAAAGAAGGCAGATCTTGGGCCAGTAATTCTTTGAACACAACGCTGAAACAAATAGAAATAAAAAAAAATGTGGCATTCTTTAAAGAAATTTTTGAAAAAATTCCTTCATTGGCATTAGTTTCCAAATGTATCAATTGCCATAAAAATATTTGCTTGCCTTGTTTGGTAGCATCAAAAGAGCAGTCCATCAGCATACTAAATCAAGTTCAAAACTGTCAGGAGTATCATACAAGTGAATTTATGTAATCATTATATTTTTGTTTAGATTAAGAATGCTTGCCTGTTTTAGTTTAGTTCCAGTACTGGTTACAGTGGTATTCAACCAATTTACCCAAAGTGAATTCTGGCAAGATTTAGAGCAAGGTAGGAACCAACCCTCGATGGAGCAAATAGACTGTATAGTGTACAGAATAGACAATTTGTGGAGTGTTTCGAATAGTGGGATAAGGAAAAGCTGTAGCACAAGAAAATGACTCTAACTTGTAAGAAAACCAGTTTCAGAATAATCATTTATGAATAGAACATTAAGCCGAAACTCTTATTATCACATATACAGGGTACAGTGACATTCTTAATTGCAAATTAACACCTTTACAAATAAAAAGCTATATTATAATTATTTCCATGTATATTTGTACATGGTATTAGGAATGATTTGCTAGTGTCACAGGCTGAGTTACTGTAAATCACCTTGTGGTTTACAATCCATTTTCTTACCTATTGGGCCACACTGCCAACCCAAGTGCTACTGAAGTCTTCGATAGTTTACCTTACTGTTTTATTCAAATAAATGTAGTCTTTATAATCTACCAATATGCTAATAATTCTATATAAATAATAATAATAATTATTATTATTATTCTGCGGTGGGCTGGTGCCCTGCCCAGGGTTTGTTTCCTGCCTTGTGCCCTGTGTTGGCTGGGATTGGCTCCAGCAGACCCCCGTGACCCTGTAGTTAGGATATAGCGGGTTGGATAATGGATGGATGGATATTTATTATTATTATTTGTAACATAAAGCTAAATTTCTTTAGTACCAAACAGCCTGTAGATGGCAGAGTACATTTTGCTCAGAAATTTGGAGTGTTAAAACTAAAAAATTCACTTTTTTGGAATGTTGTTCTACAAGATTTGTGGTCTTAAAGCAACAATATCTGCCACCAAATATTTTACAAAGCAGCTTTTGCAAAACCTGATAAACTATGCTGACCTGCTTTTATAAACTGATGGTTCTAAGATCTGTAATTCCCAATGAATGCAAAAAAATATTGAAATAAGGCAACCAGGTTTTTTTTTATTATTATTAGAGTTGTAAGAATTCACAAGGGTGGCAAATAGCCAACGTAAGAGAGTCAATAAATAATGAGCAATGTTTTTAATGCAGTGCCTTAGGCGCAGTTACTGAGCTGTAAAAGGGCAGAGTGTTCATTTATTCAAGAAAAAATGTGCATTTTAAAAGGCAGATAAATGTGGTAGAATGCAAAGAGAATACTTTTTTTCGAGGAGGCCATCTTATGAGTCTGGTTACTCACCTAATTTGAGTCTCTAGATTAGAGGCTTATTTATGTGTGTCATCTTCACATTCAATTAGTTGTTTTCCAGGTCTGGGATTACAACTGAAGATTCTCCATGAGCACACGTTTTGTTTTTCAATAAAATTCAGTAGTCTTCACTTCATCGCAGGACATTATTTAGGGTCTCCAGCGAGCCTGTTACACTTGAAATGCAAACCATTTTAAAAATAATGTGACATTCTCAAAGCCTCTTAAATCCAGTTGGTGGAACTGGGTACAAGCCTGGAAACAGATCTGGACAGGGTGCCATGTCAATGAAAGGACCCATGAATGTACACCTACACTCATAATCAACAAGAGCCAATCAACCTAACTAGCATGTGTAGAAAAGTATATTCTTATAATTGATGATTCAAAGAGAATCATAAGCATTTATGAAAATAAGTATTAAATCCTAATGCATGCTAGTATAGTAAGGGTTAAACCAAGTTTGTCAAACTCAAATACACAGTGGGCCAAAATTAAAAACTTGGACAAAGTCGCAGGCCAACCTTAATGTTTATTGAAAAAATGTCTATAATTGAGGATGTTTTTCCTTCTAATCAGATATAATGATGAACCTTTTCATATGGAAACAAACTTAAGTTTTGCTTAAACATCAAATATGGAACAAGCAAAGTGTAATACTATAAACACATGCAAAATAAAATGTCAAATAAAAGACACATCTGTGGCATTCATTTCTTAAATAAAATTTTAAAAAATCTTAAGCATCTTTCTCTATTTGTAGCCTTCTGAGTTAAATTTCAATGGTAACCTTTTTTCACAGGCTAACAATAATAATAATAATTTCCTTGAATGAAAATCCAACGATTCAAGTCCATGCCTTGGAGTAGCAAGGACAAGTGCATAAAGAAAACATTCATTCAAGTTCAGTTTGCTACACTCTGATCTACTCTGATGCACACCAGCCCAAGCCAGATTTACCTGGCATCTCTTCTTGGATGCTAGTTCATCAATGTTTGGGGTCAGGCTCTGAGCTGAGGAAATCCTCAGGATTGAGTGAAGGTGTTCATCAGTGAGAGGACTCCTGTGTGTTATTTTGTTTATCTACATCAAGGGGAATAGTTGCTCACACAGATATGTGCTGCAGAACATAGAAAGCATTTGAGCAGCTTGTGTATGGAGCTGGGGCATTGTGTCAGGGATGTATCGTGGAACCTGTGCAGCGCCCACAGCGTCATAATTTGACTTCAGCGTCTCACTACACTGGATTTCAATCAGCTCCATTTGGATGTTAGCTGGTGCGCTTTCAACGTCAACTGCAAATGGATTACTAAGCAGTTCAAACATACATTTCTGGGCATCAAAGTTGGCAAATAGCCAGGTAAACTCGGCACAGAGTACGGCAAGTTTTTCAGCAAATTGTGCACTTGGGAACACGGCGGTAGAGATCTGTGTATTTATGGTTTGGGAGCAAGGAAAATGGCCCAGGTTTCCTTGAAGCATCTGAATCTCCCACAGGCACAATTTTGTTTCAAAGGCCCTCACTGCAGCGTACATGTCTGTGATGACACGGCCTCGCCCCTGAAGCTGCAGGTTTAGCACATCGAGATGGCGCGTGATGTCACAGAGAAATGCCAGCTCAGACAGAAACTCTTTATACCGGAGCTCTGCTATGTCTTTCCCTTTGCTTTCTAGAAGCTGACAATTTCCTCACGCAGCTCGAAACATCTGTTCAGTATTTTTCCTCTGAGGCTAGGGATCTGCACTGGCAATTGGAAGGTTGCCGGTTTGAATCCCGTAAATGGCAAAAAGGGACTCTTCTCTGTTGGGCCCTTGAGCAAGGCCCTTAACCTGCAATCGTTGAGCGCTTTGGGTAGTGAGAAAAGCGCTATATAAATAAAAAGAATTATCTTATTATTATCTTACCTCTGTGTAATACGGCACGTCTGCATATTCCGAACAACACTCCTCCAGAAAAGACTTCAACTGGCGGTGATTCAAACCTTTAGCTCTTATAAAGTGAACTGCTCGTGTTATGGTGCTCATAACATGTTTCACCTCCACTTCACCTCCAGGGCATGATGCAGTGATATACAGTTAGCTCACCTGCATAGTTCTCCAACCCCCCCTATACCCCTATTATACCCCCCCCCCCAAATCTTCTCCCGAATCCTGGCCACCAATCCACTCTTTTGACTGCACATCGTGGGCACACCATCTGTCGTTAGTCCCACAAGTTTATCCCAAGGTAGCCTCATTTGAGTTACACATTTGGAAACCTCTTCAAAGATTTCTTTTGCTGTGGTTGTGCCATGCATCGATTTTAATCCCAAAAGTTCCTCCGTAACGCACAGATTTGAATCCACTCCACGTAAGAAGACTGACAGCTGGGCAGTATCAGATGTGTTGCTGCTCTCATCCACAGCAAGGGAGAAGGCAACGAAATCTTTTCCCTTTTCCATCAGCTGTTCATGTAGAATTGTGGCAAGATCATCTGCATGATCAGCTACTATGTTTCTGCTAAGACTCACATTTAAAAATGCTTGCCTTTTATCTAGGCACACAACGTGGCAAACTTTGATCATGAACTTTTTGACAAACTCTCCCTCATTAAAGGGCCGGGATGATTTTGCAATCTCTTGCACAATACAACTAGCCTTTACAGCAGCCTCACTTTGTGATATGGCTTTTGTGAATATAGTTTGTCGTGAAACCAAACTGCTTTTCATCTCCTCTACTTTCTGGTGCTTTTGCACTATGTCTAGGTCCTTGTACTTTTCGTGGTGTTTCATTTCATATTGTCTTCTTATGTTATACTAGCCCAGGCCCGCCACCAGAAATATTTGGGCCCCAGACAACTGGGTACGTGTGGGCCTTTCTGCCTTCCCCCGTGTCCCCACATGCCAAAAAATTCAAATACGTATACAAAAAAAATCAAGCGTGAAGGAACCCCCTTCCCATTTGTCCCCCACTGGCGGTGGGCCTGACTAGCCAACCCGCAGCATAGCATACGCTGCATATAATTATTTATTGTTGAGTGAACTCTTCCTGAAAGACACAATTGTCCAAATGGGGAGGGTTTGAGGATACAACTGTCAGTGAATGAAAAGATGGAACTCTGGAGATAGCAACATATAATTGTCTGTGAGTGAAAACAGGTTTTGGCAGATACAGGCATATTTTTTTGAAAGTTTGTTCTTGTGCCTTATTAATAGTCATTGCAAACGCCAATCTAACAGGAAATTGTCTGTGTGCAAAAGTAAAAGGCAAATTAGAATCTGATGGGGTCAATCCAGGGAATAAGAACAGTTTGTGAGGTAGCAGATGTGATAGTCTTACACTCCAGTACATTGCGGTGAATGCTGGTAACAGAAAGTCTAGTGCCACTACAGAGACCTTTTGCTGGCATGAGGTTCCTGAGAAGCATGATGACTGAACCAATTTTAATTTTGAGTTTATGCGGAGGCATGCCAGTGGAGTAAGACTATTAAGAAATTCTTCGGGGAATGCAAGTTGATCTGCAGGATCGTCTGTGACGATAGAGTCAACGCTGGTGAAAGTTACTTCATCGTTAGGGATAAGTTTGGGCACCTGTTCATTAAGGTGTAGTGAGTCTTCGTTGGTGACGCTTAATATAGCTTGCGTACTGAGTTGTTCCAGAGTGACAGTTGAGAAGTCGGTGTCGCCATATAATTGCCTGAGAGCGATGTTGGAAGCCTGTGGAGGGTGAGAGTTGGTAAGCGGGGCTTTGCCTTGCGTTCCCCATGACATGGAAGGAGGGTTAGAGTGGGCGTTCATGGCTCTTTTGTGCGTAACCCATGGGTGGGGCTCTGTTAAAGTTGGAGGCCGGGGCTCTGTGAGTTGGCGGTCATGGATCTCTGTCTTGTGTGCGGTGAAAAGTTAAAGTGGCTCAGAGGTGCATGTGGACTTTTGGACAGACGAAAGTGACTGAGGCTGTGTTTGGTGAGTTGTTGCGTGCGGGCACATGAGCAGGCAGTGCACATGCCTCGAGAGCGACGCTGGATGCGGGAGGACAGTTACAGTTGGCATGCGTGGCTCTGTCATGCATATCCCATGACGCAGTAGGAGGGTTAGAGTTGGCGGGCGGGGCTCTGTCAAGCGTATCCCATGGTCTTAGATTTGGCAGGCGGGGCTCTGTGAGTTGGCAGGCGTGGCTCTTTGTCTTGCTTGCGCTCACTGTCTTGTGTGCCCTTAGTGAATTATATATATAGATTCTTTGGTTACAGCTACGTTGGCTCTGCACACAAGACAAACAGGTATGTCCTTTACATTTGTGAACAGATATTCTGCTTCCCACTTTTCTAGAAAGCTTCTGTTTTACACCTTTCGTTTGGCCATTTTTGGGGGGGGTGGCCCAATGTGACTGGTAGCATGGGGTCACTAATGAATGTCAACAGAGGAGGGGGTGCTTCTCGGTCCTGATTGCTGCCCAGCAGAGCATTCTGGGATTTGTAGTATTGGAGGTGCATGCACTGTCTACCGGCGGGAGAGCTCTAGTAGATATTTGGTATTTTCTCGCGGGCCAAATATAATTACACTGTGGGCCAGATTTGGCCTGCGGGCCTGAGTTTGACATCTATGCGTTAAACATAAAAAGCCCTTAACTGCATATTTTTTTAATTTTCTTTTTGCAGCTGCAAACCACCGATATCTTGCTGCTACACTTAAAAACTTTAGTCAAGAACACTGTGTAATTTGTGAGGGCTAAACAGGCGATTGTTTTTGAAGCTGCTTAAAACTTCAACCTTGAGAGATGCTTGGACGTCAAGTAACTTTCATTTGAACAGCACAGTGTCTCATATGTGGGTCCTCATGGTTTCAACTTAAGCGGGGTATTTGATCAATGAATACGTTTCGGACACCTGCACAGGGCATGAAGTAATAATGGCAGTTTCGGTCAAGTGATGGACATTAGTTAATGTGAAAAAGGTGGGTGACAGCAGACAGCCTTGCCTACTGCCTACTGCAGTCTTCAACTATGGATGGCTTGAGGTATGAAATCATCACATAAATGTCTAATGATGCTGAATACCTTCTCACCCCAAAGTGTAGCAGTATTCTCCAGATCGGCTCTATATCTATACTCTCAAAGGTCTTTTTAAAAGATAAAGATAGTGAAATGGAGTGAATTATGGCAATCTGATCAGTCCAGCTCTTTTCTTTTCATACATCTGGTTTATTCAAAAGTTGCTGATAGCCTTCCAGCTATAACCAATAATTAGTCCATAACAGAAAATATGTAGAGTAGCAGCATGGCTGTCTTACAGTTCCAGAGATTCTGTTTCAGATCAGTAATTACTAACAGAATAGAGTTTTCATATCATCTTGTGGTTTTTTAGGATTTCCACAATTTTCCTCCCACTTTCTAAAGATGCGCCGGTTAGGTTAAATACTTGCTCTGTACTGGCCTCATGTGAACTAGTGTCTGTGTAACTTGTGATCAAGTCAGGACCAACCATTCAGGGTTGGTTTCTGCACTGGCATATGCCCAACTGAATCAATCTGAAAAGAGTATAAATTAATTTCTAAATTTTATATTCTGAGATAAAAAACATAAATAAAGGCTAATTAAAACATGAATAAGAAATAGATAGAAACTAGTCATCTTGACTTGACCTGAAAGGCAAAGAAATTTTGCAATAAAATTACAGTCCTAGGTTTCATTCAAATATTCTAAATGTATCCAATAAAAAAAGACATATGTCCTTTATTTTTTATTATTTAGATATATGATAAATAAGTGCAACTTCTTCTCATGTTTAAAATGGTACCTCCTGCTCTCCCACACCATATATGTGCAAACTGTCTGGGAAACAGCGGTTGCATACCTAGAGACAGCCAATGACAAACATGATGATCAAAATGAAAAATAAAAATAGAATGAGGAGTATAATTAATTAAAAATATTAATTTAAGAATGAGTGTTCTGATAATAGATATTCAGACAGGTAAGCTCCTTCTTTTACCAAAGCTGTCAGCATTGTGAGGATTATGTTTTTTGATTTCTCCAGTGCCTTCAATACCATTCAGCCATCCCTGTTAAGCGGTAAACTAAGTGATAAGCAGGTGGATGAACCTATGGTGTCCTTTGTGATGGACTACCTCTCAGGCAGACCGCAGTTTATGAGAATTGAGGACTGTGTTTCTGATACAGATGTGAGCAGTACAGGAGCACCACAAAGAAATTCAGTCTGCACACCTCGCACTATAAATATAACACCAGGTCATGTCACTTGCAGAAATTCAGGTGATTCTGCACTTATGGGGTGCATTGATAAAATGGATGAAACATAGTATAGGAGTCAGATGGATAAGTTTATTTCTTGTTGCAAAGAGAATTGTCTGAAAGTTAATGGTTACTGACTTTCACCACAGCAAAGAGCTGCTATGTCTGGTCACTGTTCAGGGAGTGGATGTAGAGGTGGTCCACTTTTACAAGTACTTTGAGGTCCACATTAATGACAGGTTGGACTGGTGTCATAACACAAATGAACTATATAAGAAAGGGCAGATTAGGCTTTTTTTCCTTAGGAGACTGTGTTCCTTTAATTTGGGAAGTGACATCCTACACATACACTCACCTAAAGGATTATTAGGAACACCTGTTCAATTTCTCATTAATGCAATTATCTAATCAACCAATCACATGGCAGTTGCTTCAATGCATTTAGAGGTGTGGTCCTGGTCAAGACAATCTCCTGAACTTCAAACTGAATGTCAGAATGGGAAAGAAAGGTGATTTAAGCAATTTTGAGCATGGCATGGTTGTTGGTGCCAGACGGGCCGGTCTGAGTATTTCACAATCTGCTCAGTTACTGGGATTTTCACGCACAACCATTTCTAGGGTTTACAAAGAATGGTGTGAAAAGGGAAAAACATCCAGTATGCGGCAGTCCTATGGGCGAAAATGCCTTGTTGATGCTAGAGGTCAGAGGAGAATGGGCCGACTGATTCAAACTGATAGAAGAGCAACTTTGACTGAAATAACCACTCGTTACAACCGAGGTATGCAGCAAAGCATTTGTGAAGCCACAACACGCACAACCTTGAGGCGGATGGGCTACAACAGCAGAAGACCCCACCGGGTATCACTCATCTCCACTACAAATAGGAAAAAGAGGCTACAATTTGCACAAACTCACCAAAATTGGACAGTTGAAGACTGGAAAAATGTTGCCTGGTCTGATGAGTCTCAATTTCTGTTGAGACATTCAAATGGTAGAGTCAGAATTTGGCGTAAACAGAATGAGAACATGGATCCATCATGCCTTGTTACCACTGTGCAGGCTGGTGGTGGTGGTGTAATGGTGTGGGGGATGTTTTCTTGGCACACTTTAGGCCCCTTAGTGCCAATTGGGCATCGTTTAAATGCCACGGGCTACCTGAGCATTGTTTCTGACCATGTCCATCCCTTCATGACCACCATGTACCCATCCTCTGATGGCTACTTCCAGCAGGATAATGCACCATGTCACAAAGCTCGAATCATTTCAAATTGGTTTCTTGAACATGACAATGAGTTCACTGTACTATAATGGCCCCCACAGTCACCAGATCTCAACCCAATAGAGCATCTTTGGGATGTGGTGGAACGGGAGCTTTGTGCCCTGGATGTGCATCCCACAAATCTCCATCAACTGCAAGATGCTATCCTATCAATATGGGCCAACATTTCTAAAGAATGCTTTCAGCACCTTGTTGAATCAATGCCACGTAGAATTAAGGCAGTTCTGAAGGCGAAAGGGGGTCAAACACCGTATTAGTATGGTGTTCCTAATAATCCTTTAGGTGAGTGTATTTTATAACTCTATGATGGCCAGTAAAATCTTCGACACTGTGGTATGCTGGGCTGGCAACATTACTTTAGTAGAGGCCCACTAAATTAACAAGTTAATTAAAAGTGCAGGCTAAGTTACAGAACACACTCTGGACTCACTGGAAGTCATAGCAAAGGACAGAGTTACAATAAAACTGAGTGCCATTATGAACAATTCTGCACATTCTCTCTCTGACACACGAACACTGAGGACTTTCAGCCAAGAAATTATTCACCAGGAGTGTGTCAGGAAATGCTACTGGGGCTCCTTTATAATAAAAGCAATATGCCTGCAGAATGCCTTACTGTGACAGCTCCATTTAACTTCAGCAAAGTCAGAAAATCTTTTATTTTCATTTTTCAGTTATTGAGTGTGTTTGTGAGGGGTTGTTGCTGTTGTTTGTTATAATATTTCTTAAATGTTTGTAAAAGATACATTTTCCTGTTTGGACAAATCAAGTGCTATCTATCTATCTCTTCAGATATATTACGTCTGAAATACAACCTAGCCAGGCCATGTGTCCCCGTGAGGGCATCATTCCTTCAAACCCTAACCTTAGACCATTGCCTCTGTTTCTGGTTGGGACTATTTTGTTCCTCTTTCTGACAATTACCATTCTATCTATCTATCTATCTATCTATCTATCTATCTATCTATCTATCTATCTATCTATCT
>JANRMT010062809.1:2903937-2924623 GCA_026402145.1 Polypterus bichir lapradei
TCTATCTATCTATCTATCTATCTATCTATCTATCTATCTATCTATCTGACATGGGGTCTTCAAATCTCCAGCTTTATTAATAATAACAGGTGTGAAACTACAAAGCAAAGAATGGAATATTCTGCACATAACCTAATCATTTGTGCAACAATGCAACACCAGAAATTGCAGTGACAAGTGAACATTGACACAACAATAGCAAAAATATTGCAAAATAGCTCAATAACTAACATTAGAGTAGAGCCAGCAGTATATAATTTTAAACTTTCATATGAAGAATTTACCAGCTCAGCTGCTAAAGCTGAGATCGGAAGGACTGACCTGAATGTTAGAGAAAGCATGTAGTTCTAGCAGACACTCTTTCCTGTCGAAGGTTCACCACAGCAAGGTGGCTTGTGAAGATCAAACATAAAGTTGCACAGGTATGTTCTTAGTGAAGGAAGCATATGTTGAATTAGAACACTAAACAGAGCAATAGAAAAGAATTAAAATTTCAAAAAATCGATCTTGCACATTTTTACAGACATGACAATGACCATAATCGTATCTACAGTCTGACAACTCTTCAATGACAGGGTCCTAAATTACCCTAAGTTCATTAAAGCGAGTGTGCATCCCTCTCTGAAAAAGATGAATATGACTGACATGTTAAGCAATCCTACAATTAAACCTGTGAATCTTGTTGTTGTCCTGGAAAGGATTCAAAATCATTTACAGTTTTCATTCTCATCATCATAATCGGAGAGAGTTGTGTCATGGTTCCTCTGTTGTTCCCAGGGCTATGGGGATCGCCTTCAGCCCTAGCAACCCTGACCGGGATAAAGTAGATATAGGAAAAAGGGAGAATGGATGAATTTCACTCTGCATATATCTTTGGGAAAGAAAATGCTTTGTGTTAACAGTTTTATCGCACACACCAGACCTCAACTACAATACAAGGACACTCTTGTTTGCGTTGCCCAACAAAGCATTGCTGCTGTTGATAGCTCTTGAAGACAATCTGTTTCTCATTTACAGTTCCATTGTCATTATGCAAATTAGAACAAAAAGCTCCGTTCAATGTCTCTTACTGTGATAATTTATCACAAAAGTTTCCAGACTTCTTCTCCCAGTATCACACAGCATGGTGTGTTTACTTTTTGCATTTCTTGTGTAGATTTTATCATACTGCTCAGTTAAGTACACTTGATCCTGTATTTTAATATTGTTTATTCTGTAAAACCCTTTATGATAACAAAATAATAATGAGTTCACAGAGTGATTGATCATCATTAATGGACCACAAAGGAGGTATTAGTGGCCTCTGAAGTGTCTGCATCACCCGAAAGGTGTAAGCCACAGCTTGCTTGTACCCTTCAGTCATTACAGAAGATGCAAACTATTATATCCTCAAATCTCAAGATATTCATTTAATACACATTGTAATAAAAAAGCAGACACGAGTATAAAGGTTTGGAGTTTTTAGGCCCCGTATACTGTAAAGCAAAATCGTCAAAACGTCAGTGTTTTCTCCTTAGTACAACAGACAACAAAATATGGCAGGTCGTACAATTTATAACGGAGGACAGGAAGTGATGAAATGACGGGGAAAGTCGTGATGGTTGATGGGAAAGCGATGTCATCATTGAGGGACCAGAGGTTAGAAAGGAACCCGGAAGTGGGTAGTACCAAAAGACTTCCAGGACTGTTTATGGTGGCGGTGCTTCTGTCTTTCTGAAGAAATAAGAAAAGAGAGGGTAGTACCCCGCCATTGTCCCCTGGCACGGCTTGTCGTGGCGCCCGTCGGGTCCTTAAGCCGCTCCCCATGTGCTCGTGCGTGACAACATATTTCTGTTTTTTTTATTTTTCAGTAGGTGTAGTAATAATTTTTATTACATAGCCATCTTATCTCATTAATCTAGCCACCAGTGAGGAGCAACCAAACATCCCACCCCCCACCCCCCCAACCTGGTGCCAGTCCTAAGCCTCAAAAAATTAAGTTGAGTTGGTGTCAGGAAGAGCATCTGGCTGTAAAACTTTAGCCAAAATCTTAATGATGGAAACAGTACAATCAGCTTCAGAAAATGCTGGGACGTGCCCCCGTAGGCAATGTGTAAGAGCCTTGCCTGACCTTTGTGGAAAGTGAGCAAGTGCTACTGGGCCTAGGACAGGCTCAACTAAAGAAGTTAGTCCAGAGGAGGTGCAGGACTGAGCTGTTTGGAGAAGGTTGATCAAGCACATCGACCCTACATACAGGAGAACTGGGAAAAGATGAAAAGGAAGAAGAAGAAGATCCTCTCACCATAGGCTTGTTGCTGGAGTTACTGATTAAACAAGTTGTAGGCAGTGTGATCTGGTGACTGTGGTGTTGGACTTGAAACCATAGACTTTTAGAGTAATGACACTTGTGTCATGTGTTTTGATCATATGAAACTATTACATACATGCTGATGTTCTCTGGAGTGATGCTCATCATGAAAGATGCATAGAAGAGGCCCATTGACTGTTTAGGAGACCTCATTCTGGGAATCCTAAAAGTGCCAAAATATGCTGTTACTTTAGTAAGAGAACTGTGTGAATATCATAGCTTTCTGTACACTGAACAATGCTTTTTGCATTATTATTATGTCTTTCCCTTTTATCTTGCTTGTTTAGATTTTTCTCATTTAAATGTTTCATTGCAACCAGCTATTTTTTTTGTCTCAGTCAAGGGGGTCATGGGAAGCCAGCTCCTGTCACAGGACAAGGTGTAAACTAGGAACCAAGTCTGGATGGGGTGCTAATTCTTCATAGAATACCTATACTTGCACACTCACATTGAAAATGTTGAGAGGTAACAACATTTATTTATATAGCATGTTTTCATACATGAAAGTAATTCAAAATGCTTTATAATATTACTAGCCACAGCACCTGTCAAAGGCAGATAATAGAATAATTTAAAAATATTGGCCATCTCTTACCATACGTGTACTTTCAGTGCCTTTCCTCTGTATTCGTGTGTCTCTGAACCTCTCTTGACAGGCACTACCTCTCTCGAGTGCATGCCTGTAAACCCTGCTTCTCTAACTCTGTCATTATTTTCAAACCACCTTTCCCACCTTCAGTCCAGCCTTATACTTTCCATCTTTGAAGGTGTCTTACTCAGTGTGCATCTTTATTCCTCCTTAAGCATCTCACACTCCCGTCAAACAAAGCCAAACTCACCAATAAGATTGCTCTGAGTGACTGAACACACAGACCATAGTGTATTATATATAGTAGATGTGATAAATCAAGAGGGATCAAGAGCAATTATTTATAAAATGTTTTCCATGACTGAAAAAAATAAGAAAGTTTTTTAAAGTCCAGGTTAATAAACAAAGGCTATAGTCACTGTGTCAGGGAGGAGAGGAAGATGAAAACTCCAGCTTGAGGGGACACTGGAAAAAATGAATGTGTAGAAATTCCAAGGACAAAAACCCATCAGCCCACTGTGGGCATTCTAACAAACATAAATGTGTCAACAGTTATTGATTACAACAATAAAACAATAGCCTTGTGTAGATTTCATTATTCTTTCCCACATTACAGGTGGCTGCAATGTTCTTAGATCAGAGAGTCAACACTGAATACCAGACAAGGAGAACACACAAAAGTCGTGATCAGTGGCTAGTCTATAAAACAACTGCATTTATGAGACGAGTCAATCAACATGTGAGGAAGACAAAAAGAAACAAATTAAGAAAAATTAAGGAGGGGTGAGTTTATTGTAGTTTTCTGAAGTTGTAACCACAGGGCTCACCACTGTGCCCCAAACCCAAGACACAGTAATGCCCAACACACTTGTAGGTTTAAATAAAATAAGTTTATTAAACCTCAGCATGTTTCCAAATCACCCTTCCAAAGATCAGTTGCACAATAACAATACATTTAATCAATTCGTCCTCCCTTTGAGTGTTGCCTGCTGCCTCCTGGCTCTCTCTTATTGATGTGAGGAAACACACTCCTTTTTCAATGAGACCGCTTCCAGTGCTATGCCACGTCTTCCTGGAAGCACTTCCGAGGCATATACAAAGTAGGAAGGTCCTCCCCCCAACAGCGCCCTCTATCGGCACCCATGGATCCTGACAAGGTTGCCCTACCGGACTCCAACTCCCAAGCACCCGTGCAGCTGTCCCAACTGGGCTGCCACCTGGGGTATGGTGGATGGAACTCCTTCTGACTTCCACCATTCCATCCATTATATTATACTGGCTGGGCACAAAGTTATTTTTCCTTCCCGCCAGCCAATCCATCTGTCCTTCTGCTCTGGCCTCCCATTGGAGGGTAAGAAACCATTCTTCTTCCCATCTAGGATGCCCGTTCTCCTCCTACAAAGTGTTCAGCTTTACTGGCAAGTCATATGTCTAATAAGAAATGATTCCTGATTTTTGTTGGCATAAAGTACTAGTGAAGCATCCAATTTTGATTTTAACACCAGGATCACACTTCACAAACTTCCAGTGATTTTCAGTCATAGCCTTCATTTACAAAATTGTACCAAATTACAGCAAGTCATGGTGCTGCCAGGTTTGAATTTGTCATCCCAGTCGTAGGAGTGGGCCTGTCTAAGTGAGAGAGCTGGCAATGCATACAATGTGGTCACAAGGAAAGAAAATGAGCATTTTGGACACCACAAACAGAAGAAAGGCTTCTCTGTCTGATATCGCCTGCTGACTGCATCACAATCAAATAGAAAAAGGAAAAAGTCAGAAGAAACCATACCTGGAAAACATTTGTAGAGTCGCTGGAACACTCAAATAACACATTAATTGACCATCAAAATGTGATGCACTCATGATGCTTTGGAAATTTGAAACTGTGCTGAAAAGTCCTGAGACAACTGTGTAATCTGTCATCCACTGCAAATCCTCGCCATGGAATCTGTCATCCTCAAGACGATTATGTACTACTAAAATGTACAAAGTGGCAGGCCATAAAGGCAGAGAAAGATGGGTCAGAAGATGACGCGTAATAGAGTCAAAACCAGAAAATGAATACTATCTTTTGTCTAAACCAAAATGTAACCAAATAAACAGTAGACAGTAGAGCTCCTTGCTAACAGCATTATGTTGTTCTGCTGATGATGCAAATCAGTGCAACTTTTTGGGAACTTTCAACTAGCAACCTGAGAGCATGTCCTACTCCTCAGGTGCTTAATATAAAGATGTTTATTTCCTTTAGGGGATTAATACAGCGGGTTCACTGCAATTTCAAAATATAACATTAATAATTTCCATAATGTTAAAGCTACAAATGAACAAAACAGTAAGTGCATATACAAAATCATTTTATGACTACAACAAAACCATAATAGGTGAAATCCATCAACTGCAATCATGAAGTGTGACAGCCGTGAAGTCTGCTGCTGGCTTAATACTTCACTTTCAGGATAATGAGCAAACCAGCGTTAGAAGTTCTAAGACTATGATTAGGAATTAGGCAGAAAGGCACTCCAAAATATAAGAAGGTGCCACAGTGTTCAGAGCCTTTCATGCAGTTTAAGCATTTAATGTAAAATGAATTTTTTGGTACATGAGAGGAAACTAGACTATCTACAGAAAATTCAACACCAGCCACTGAATGGCACAGAAACGCTGCACAGATCACATCCATATCTGGACTCAAATCCAGTTCCCACCTAACCAAAGTGCCACCATATAAGCCCATTTTTAAAAGGGCAGATGCCAGTGTACAGGTAAAAAATAACAATTAGGAAAGACATCATATTTACAGTACATGTATTCATGTTCATCAGAAAAAGAAATGTTTTAAAATATAAGGTGTGTAAATTATTAAATTTTACAGACGCATAGTGGGTTTCACAAGGGCAAATCATACATAATTACAAAGAAAAAAGCGCATCACTTTTTCCACATTTTGTTATGTTACAGCCTTATTACAAAATGGATTAAATTCATTTTTTTCCTCAGAATTCTACACACAACACCCCATAATGACAACGTGAAAAAAGTTTACTTGAGGTTTTTGCAAATTTATTAAAAATAAAAAAACTGAGAAATCACATGTACATAAGTATTCGCAGCCTTTGCTCAATACTTTGTCGATGCACCTTTGGCAGCAATTACAGCCTCAAGGCTTTTTGAATATGATGCCACAAGCTTGGCACACCTATCCTTGGCCAGTTTCGCCCATTCCTCTTTGCAGCACCTCTCAAGCTCCATCAGGTTGGATGGGAAGCGTCGGTGCACAGCCATTTTAAGATCTCTCCAGAGATGTTCAATCGGATTCAAGTCTGGGCTCTGGCTGGGCCACTCAAGGACATTCACAGAGTTGTCCTGAAGTCACTCCTTTGATATCTTTGCTGTGTGCTAAGGGTCGTTGTCCTCCTGAAAGATGAACCTTCTCCCCAGTCTGAGAGCAAGAGCGCTCTGGAGCAGGTTTTCATCCAGGATGTCTCTGTGCATTGCTGCAGTCATCTTTCCCTTTATCCTGACTAGTCTCCCAGTTCCTGCCACTGAAAAACATCCCCACAGCATGATGCTGCCACCACCATGCTTCACTGTAGGGATGGCATTGGCCTGGTGATGAGCGGTACCTGGTTTCCTCCAAACGTGATGCCTGGCATTCACACCAAAGAGTTCAATCTTTGTCTCATCAGACCAGAGAATTTTGTTTCTCATGGTCTGAGAGTCCTTCAGGTGCCTTTTGGCAAACTCCAGACGGGCTGCCATGTGCCTTTTACTAAGAAGTGGCTTCCGTCTGGCCACTCTACCTACAGGCCTGATTGGTGGATTGCTGCAGAGATGGTTGTTCTTCTGGAAGGTTCTCTTCTCTCCACAGAGGACCTCTGGAGCTCTGACAGAGTGACCATTGGGTCCTTGGTCACCTCCCTGACTAAGGCCCTTTTCCCCCGATCACTCAGTTTAGCTAGTCGGCCAGCTCTAGGAAGAGTCCTGGTGGTTTCGAACTTCTTCCACTTACGGATGATGGAGGCTGCTGTGCTCATTGGGACCTTCAAAGCAGCAGATATTTTTCTGTAACCTTCCCCAGATTTGTACCTCGAGACAATACTGTCTCGGAGGCCTACAGACAATTCCTTTGACTTCACGCTTGGTTTGTGCTCTGACATGAACTGTCAACTGTGGGACCTTATGTAGACAAGTGTGTGCCTTTCCAAATCATGTCCAATCAACTGAATTTACCACAGGTGGACTCCACTCTCACCTCGGAGTACTGCATCCTCCAACCATTCTTCTGTTGATACCAGCATAGGTGAGACATCCCCACCCACAATTACAGCAGCCAATGTGAGCAGAGAGCTGAGAAGACTTTGTGCCAGCAAAGCAGCAGGTCCAGATGGAGTATTGCCACAACTGCTGAAGGCCTGTGCGTTGGAACTGGGGAGTCCTCTACAGTGCATCTTCAACCTGAGCCTGGAACAGGGGAGAGTCCCGAGGCTTTGGAAAACACCTTGTATCACCCCAGTCCCAAAGGTATCACGTCCTAGTGAGCTGAATGACTTCTGGCCTGTTTCACCACCTGAGGCCACAGGTCCGCCACACCCTCAACCCTCTGCAGTTCGCATACCAGGAGAGATAAAGCAGATCTAGAGCGAGGTGCATTTCAGACAATGGATTTGGTGGAACAGGGTGCGTCGATGGCTTGAGATATCTGAAAGATCATAAAGAAATTCAGTTTCACACAAATCATTCTGCTCATCACTAACTATAGGTGTGGACATGGATGTAGACTCATGGCTGGCTATACCATTTAAGCAAACTAGGTAGCCACCTAGGGCAGCAAAATCTAAAGAGCAGCATATTTGTTTAACAATACTCTGCTTCAACATAACTTCCAACTCCCATTAAGCCAATTGTATTTGTCATGCATGAACATCTGGGTACCACCTTCTGGGCTATGGTGAAGTAAGCAGTTCCACCCTGGGGCAAGAAGGGATACTGATGATATCTTCTCCTTCCTCCTCTGCAGCCAAGATAAGAGAAACTCCCAAGAAGTTCCACTGACCCTGCCCCTTCTAGTCTCAACCTGAAGGTGGCATAAGACACACAACTGATACTCACAAAGGACAGGACTACTTCTTGCCCTACATGTACTTTTAGCACATTTCCTCTGTATTAGCGTATTTGCATGTGTAAAGTCTCTTAAATTGCACTCCTTTCCTTGAGCACATTCCTATAAAGCCTGCTTCTCAGACTCTGTTATTATTTTTTTGGCATCTTTCTCACCCCCATCTGATGTTATACTAGCTATCTTTGAAGGCAATGCTCTCAGCATGGCGCATATGTCTTTACTCCGCCCTGTGCATCTCACACTTTCTTTTTCACCACATCACCAAACCCAGACTGACCAATCAAATCAAAAGAGGGACTGGACATACAGATCTTAGTGTTGTATATATAGTGGCCAGTAGGGGTTAAAAACACGGGACCCAACAGGGCAGCACTACTCCCATGCTGCCCTATGGATGCTAATACTGGGGCTCGCCATTGTATGCGGGAATAATCTTCCCATGGGTGGCAGTCTCCCACTGTGCCTCTTTCACTTGGCTTTCTGACTGGGAAAGGGATTGATACCCATCCCAGTTTGGATGCCTCTCCATTCCATTTATCCATCCATTGTTCTAGCCTCCTGGCCAGGACAGAAAATATCACAGTTCCCCTCCTGACCATTTGTTATTTTGGCCTCCTGGCCATGTAAGGGAACGGAGTCCTTCACAGCCAGGATGCCAATCCATACATTACAACATACATACATAGACAATACAATTGGGAAAGCTGGAGCCTATTCCAGCAAGCATCAGTATGCCAGCCCATCGCAGTGTGAACACACATACACACCAGCATAACCAATTTAGCAATGCCAATCCACCTAAACTGTATGTCTTTGGATTGTGGAAGGAAAATCACATAAATGCAAGAAGAACAAGCAGTCTTACTTGCAAGTGCTAATCAACATGCAAGAAGTCACTGCTCTGGTGCTATGACTAGTTAGTATAACAACCTTTGTGACAGAATAGTTTTAGGGTAACATAGCATTCATCTTAAGAAATTCATAAAGAGTTAATCAATTCCAGAAACTTTATTAAAGCAGATCAGGAAACCAAGTAAAGGGCAAGTGAACAAACAAAACAAGGATTTACCAGAATGTCATATACAAAATGTACAAGGAGATGATTAAGAGATCAGCAGATGTCCTGTAAACAACAAGACTGAACAGTTGGCATATACAGTACACAGACATTTCAAGGGTGATAGCTAAACCTAAAAGATATGAGAAGAACAAGAGTGTAGTAAAGTAGACTTTCTTTTACTAAGTTATCTGAGCGTCAGCGAGCCAATCAGAGTAACTGTCAAGTGATGCGTATGCATTAATCGGCACTGTTATGTAAATTGAGTTGTTTATAAAATGGACCTCTGCCTTTGCCATTCTGATCATTCTGTAACAGGCATTATGATGAGTGCACCCTCTTTGATATTTGCTGAGAAGTGAATAAAGGATGCAAAGGACAAGCTTCCTCCTGCCTGGTTTCTGACTTGTCCTGGTAAAGGAGGTTTCTTTCTTTAATTAATATATTGATTTCTACCTCACCTTCCCTCAAAAATTCTGTTTTCTTTGCCTCATATAAGACATCTGTCTTCCTTATCTGAAGTAGCTACCTTATAAAAGCGTGCTTATAGAACGAGGGAAATGTCCTGTTGTAAGCACTAATGATTAATATGCGTGTCTTTATGATTCGTACAATTCTCAACATTATCAAAGAAGAGTCAATTAGCTGATACAATGGATTCTGAAAGAAATTGTTTTGAAGCTTGCAAAGATGAAGTCAAGAAAAAAGTACTTATGAATTTCAGGGGGTTTTATTTTTATAATTGCAAAGAACTTTAAACATATTATTATTTACTTTGTAAAACTGGTATTGTTTTTGTGAAATGAAAATACCATCAAGCAAATAACATTTATCATTATGTCAAATTGCACGCCCAACCTACCTGGAAAGGGGTCTCTCTTTGAACTGCCTTTCCCAAGGTTTCTTCCATTTTTCCCTACAAGGTTTTTTTGGGAGTTTTTCCTTGTCTTCTCAGAGAGTCAAGGCTGGGGGGCTGTCAAGAGGCAGGGCCTGTTAAAGCCCATTGCGGCACTTCCTGTGTGATTTTGGGCTATACAAAAATAAACTGTATTGTATTGTATTGTATTATATTTAGATATTATTTGTGTTTATACAATTTGTAATTAAAATATACTAAGTACTAAAATGCTAAGTCAAATTGTATTTACCTAATATCTGTATTAAACTGCTAGTTATCTTGGCATCATTTATCGAGAATTGTGAAATTCTTTATAGCAACTATATTTCTGTAGTCCACTCAAAATGAATACATGAATGTGAACAAATAAATCAGTTGATGACCCATTTAAACCACCACATTAAAAACAGAATTGTCGTTAGGTAATACTACATTTATGAAACTCATGTCATAGAAAAGGTCACACAAATTAGCCACTTACAGCTTCGCCTAAGGCTTCAAAAATGCTAGAGCTGGCCCTAAGTAGACAGACTTAAGGAACTGAAAGCTTTATCAATGCATTTATCTCCCTCTTCACAATTGCATCTTTGGTACAACATCCACAGAGCTGCGGATTCACAGGCATGAGAGATCTCACTTCCAAATATGAGGTTTGGTGCTCTCCGAGTAAAAGAGTGACATGGCCTTTGCAAGTGAGGGGTGAGCAGCTGCCTAAACGGAGTCTTGTTTGTGATGGAA
Organism: Polypterus bichir lapradei; assembly: GCA_026402145.1. Lineage (NCBI taxonomy): Eukaryota > Metazoa > Chordata > Cladistia > Polypteriformes > Polypteridae > Polypterus > Polypterus bichir. Next base: position 2,914,686 of record JANRMT010062809.1, read on the forward strand.
AGCAAGGAAGATGGTAAGAATGACTAACAAATTCATAGGGAGTGCATTTGATCACTGGCTTTCTTCTATTCATCATCTAAAATTCTAATATAAAGGCACCATTTCCATGGCTACCTCATATTACCCAGAGATGTGCTCTTTTGAAAATATCAGTAACATTCGGAAGCCCTGTCTATGTCTTCATTATTGCTAGACAGTACATTTCCACAGCAGATACTGAGTGACAGTTACAAAGGTCAAGGAGGTTTCTTTTTGTAAAGTCTCAAATCTGCATTTAGTTAAAAAAAATAGTGTTGATGAAAGGTTACATTTGAGATAAGGTTGCTCAAATAATGTACATATCCAAGTTTATCAATATGAAATAAGTAACACCTTCCATGTGTTCAAAATTGAGTACTTTAGGGATAGTGGGAATTTATGATTGTCTTGCAAAGGTCCATTTGAGAAGTACCACCTGATCACAGCTACACCAGCGTGAATGAATGTCTCTGATCCTCTTCCATCCTATTTCCAAAAGTCACTTATTCCACTCCAGTGTCACAAGGGCCAACAGCCAACATCGGTCTTTGCAAGACACACAATGAACCAGTTTAAAAGTTGTCGGTCAGCAACCTAACCTGCACGTATTTGGGGAGATAAACCCGAACACCATTAGAAAATCCAGGCAGACATGGGGAGAATAAGCAAACTGTGTACAGACAATGATCAGGAACCGATATTTGAACAACAACAACAACATTTATTTATATAGCACATTTTCATACAAAAATGTAGCTCAAAGTGCTTTACATAATGAAGAATAGAAAAATAAAAGACACAGTAAGAAAAATAAGTCAACATTAATTAACATAGAATAAGAGTGAGGTCCGATGGCCAGGGTGGACAGAAAAAACAAAAAAAAAACTCCAGACAGCCGGAGAAAAAAATAAAATCTGCAGGGATTCCAGACCATGAGACCGCCCAGTCCCCTCTGGGCATTCTACCTCACATAAATGAAACAGTCCTCTTTGTATTTAGGGTTCTCACGGAAGGATGGTCATGCAGGCTTCTGGCTTTTAGTCCATCAATGTAGGAACATCATGATGCTTTGATTAGGTGGTGGTGGCGCAGGCCGCCACCACAAAGAAACCGGAAAAAGAAACAGAGGAGAGAGTAGAGGTTAGTACGGATTTTAGAGCCACCATGAATAGTTACACACGTGGACAAAATTGTTGGTACCCTTCAGTCAATGAAAGAAAAACTCAAAATGGTCACAGAAATAACTTTAATCTGACAAAAGTAATAATAAATAAAAATTCTATGAAATTTAACTAATAAAAGTCAGACATTGCTTTTCAACCATGCTTCAACAGAATTAATAAAAAAAAAAAAACTCATGAAACAGGCCTGGACAAAAATGATGGTACCCCTAGAAAAGACTGAAAATAATGTGACCAAAGGGACATGTTAATCCAAGGTGTGTCCACTAATTAGCATCACAGGTGTCTACAATCTTGTAATCAGTCAGTGGACCTATATATAGGGCTCCAGGTAGTCACTGTGTTGTTTGGTGACATGGTGTGTACCACACTCAACATGGACCAGAGGAAGCGAAGGAAAGAGTTGTCTCAGGAGATTAGAAAGAAAATTATAGACAAGCATGTCAAAGGTAAAGGCTATAAGACCATCTCGAAGCAGCTTGATGTTCCTGTGACTACAGTTGCACATATTATTCAGAAATTTAAGATCCATGGGACTGTAGCCAACCTCCCTGGACGTGGCCGCAGGAGGAAAATTGATGACAAATCAAAGAGACGGATAATACGAATGGTAAGAAAAGAGCCCAGAAAAACTTCTAAAGAGATCCAAGGTGAACTTCAAGCTCAAGGAACATCAGTGTCAGATCGCACCATCCGTCGTTGTTTGAGCCAAAGTGGACTTCATGGGAGACGACCAAGGAGGACACCATTGTTGAAAACAAATCATAAAAAAGCCAGACTGGAATTTGCAAAACTACATGTGGACAAGCCACAAAGATTCTGGGAGAATGTCCTTTGGACAGATGAGACAAAAATTGAACTTTTTGCCAAGGCACATCAGCTCTATGTTCACAGACGGAAAAATAAAGCATATCAAGAAAAGAACACTGTCCCTTCTGTGAAACATGGAGGAGGCTCTGTTATGTTCTGGGGCTGCTTTGCTGCATCTGGCACAGGGTGTCTTGAATCTGTGCAGGGTACAATGAAATCTCAAGACTATCAAGGGATTCTAGAGAGAAATGTGCTGGCCAGTGTCAGAAAGCTTGGTCTCGGTCGCAGGTCATGGGTCTTGCAACAGGACAATGACCCAAAACACACAGCTAAAAACACCCAAGAATGGCTAAGAGGAAAACATTGGACTATTCTAAAGTGGCCTTCTATGAGCCCTGACCTCAATCCTATTGAGCATCTTTGGAAAGAGCTGAAACATGCCGTCTGGAAAAGGCACCCTTCAAACCTGAGACAACTGGAGCAGTTTGCTCATGAGGAGTGGGCCAAAATACCTGCTGAGAAGTGCAGAAGTCTCATTGACAGTTACAGGAATCGTTTGATTGCAGTGATTGCCTCAAAAGGTTGTGCAACAAAATATTAAGTTAGGGGTACCATCATTTTTGTCCAGGCCTGTTTCATGAGTTTATTTTTTTAAATAATTCTGTTGAAGCATGGTTGAAAATCAATGTCTGACTTTCATTGGTTAAATTTCATAGAATTTTTATTTATTATTACTTTTGTCAGATTAAAGTTATTTCTGTGACCATTGTGAGTTTTTCTTTCATTGACTGAAGGGTACCAACAGTTTTGTCCACGTGTGTATTATAATGAATTGAATACACAGAGTTTCAGGATTAAATTAAAGTGAAGTTATGAGAAGGCCATGTTAAAGTAATGTGTTTTCAGCAGTGTTTTAAAATGCTCCACTGTATTAGCCTGGCGAATTCCTATTGGCAGGCTAGTCCAGATTTTAGGTTGTGAAAAGGCGCTATATAGCGCCCGACCCGGCACAGACCACGCTGAGGCACGTGTTCACACTCAAAGGTATTTATTATTTTTATTCTTCAGCCGTGGGCACACGCCTTCCCCGTGTCCCACAGGCCCAACACAGTCCAAAGCACAAAACACACAAAAACCACACTTTCCTGCTCCACCACTCCTCCCAGGCAACCTCGTCCTCTTCCTCCCGATTCTGGCCCTGATTGCTGGGAGGCAGGCCCTTTTATACCCCACCCAGAAGTGTTCCAGGTGCCTGACCAGCTGGTCTTAATTGCACCTCCGGGTGGAGCTGATAAACCGTCCAGTGTGGTGGCTGGTTCTCCGCAGCACCCCTTAGCGGCCACCCCATCTCCCAACCGGGCTGCTGTGGTGGACTCCATGTCCCATGGAGCCACGGGGGAGATTGAGGAGGGATCCATGGCCAGGGAGACTGCCCCCAAGGGCCCCGGGGAAGGTACTGCAATGTCCATGATAGCTCCCCCGGGACGTATGCAGCAGAGGCGTCCCGGCCGGGCATGGGACCCGGCTGTCCGTCACAAGGTGCATAACAGCAGAAGGCCGCCTCACCACTTCTTTTAAGTTTTGCTTTTGGAATTCTAAGGAGACACTCATTTGAGGATCTAAGGTTATGATTTGGAATATAACGTGTCAGACATTCTGATATATAAAATGGAGCGAGATTATTTAAGGCTTTATAAACCATAAGCAGAATTTTAAAGTCAATTCTGAAAGACACAGATAACCAGTGTAGTGACATCAAAACTGGAGAAATTTGTTCAGATTTTCTTTTCCTAGTTAGGATTCTAGCAGCTGCATTCTGCACTAGTTGTAAACGATTTATATCTTTTTTGGTTAGTCTTGAGAGGAGTGTGTTACAGTAATCTAGTCGAGTGAAAACAAAAGCGTGAATTAATTTCTCAGCATCTTTCAATGATATAAGAGGTCTAACTTTTGCTATGTTTCTTAAGTGAAAAAATGCTGTCCTAGTGGTCTGATGAATATGTGATTTAAAATTCAGGTTACAGTCAACAGTTACCCCTAAGTTCTTTACTTCCGTCTTGACTTTTAATCCCAATGCATCAAGTTTATTTCTGATAACCTCATTGAATCCATTATTGCCAATCACTAAAATTTCAGTTTTCTCTTTATTTATCTTGAGAAAATTACTATTCATCCATTCAGAAATACAAGTAAGACATTGTGTTAGTGAATCGAGAGAGTCTGTGTCATCAGGTAGCTCACGTTGTGCCCTGAGATAATCTGACCTAACGGAAGCATATAGATTGAGAAGAGCAGCGGACCCAGGATAGAGCCTTGTGGAACACCATATAGGATATCATGTGTCTTTGAGTTGTGATTATCACAACTCACAAAGAATTTTCTCCCTGCCAGGTAGGATTCAAACCAATTTAAGAAACTGCCAGAGAGGCCCACCCATTGATTAAGGTGATGTCTAAGAATATTGTGATCAATGGTGTCAAATGCGGCACTCAGATCTAGGAGGATGAGAACAGATAAATGGCCTCTGCCTGCATTTACCCGCAAGTCATTTACTACTTTAACGAGTGCAGTTTCTGTGCTGTGATTTGTTCTAAAACCTGACTGAAATTTATCAAGAATAGCATGTTTATTGGGGTGGTCATTTAACTGCATAACACTGCTGCATCACTGCTTATCTATTTCCAAGGCCAACTGGCTTAGTGAAAAAGTATATTTTTTGAAACATTTCACTGTTCTCAGTACACATGACAAAACCACTACTGCTGCTACTACTTCAGCTACCATTCTGCTACTATGATGCCCCAAATTAGTTTCAAGTGTACAAGAATGGAGACTGCATTGTATGATAGCCCCCAGCTATTTTTAAATTGTTAGTTTGCCACTTTTGTTCTGAATACTCAACTCCCAGCACTCTGGTTTGTGTTTATGGCACTGCCTACACTACAAAATTTATACAGTGGAAAGAGAAACAAGAAAATACCACGAATATCACACAAAAGACAAAATGATCTCCTGCTCACTTTCTTGATAGAGGCTTTAAAAAAAACAAAACCAAGCAACTGTATTGTGCACTCCTACATTTTATCTAAAGTGTCTATTTTAGAATGAGGATTGTTGTGGGATTCTATAGTAATTGAGTTTCTATGGAAACAGAGCTAAATGAATATCATCTGTCTTTGTCTTGCATTATATAATACCAAAAAACTTGAATAATTATGCAACATTGAAAGTTAGCAAACTTTGGTCTAAAATATTTCTAGTTGCCCAAATAGTTTTAGATGTGACCTGAATTTCAATAAATCCATCCTGTGAACAATGTGGCCTTTGCATTTCTGTCTGATATGTGTGACAGTCACTCTTCATTCATCCATTATCTGAACTTGCTTTTCCTTTAAGAGAGTCAAAAAGGGAGTTGAACACGAGGAAGGGACGCCATTCCCTGAGCTGGGCACTCACAGTCTTGTGTATAACCAGTGGGCCAATTAACCTGACATTTATGCTTTCAGGATATGGGAAGACACAGGATGTAACAGAGACAAAAGACAAAGAAAAAGGTATGGGGGATCAACCCCGTATATTGACAAGTTTCAGCTGCAAAGAGATAAGGCTGTGTGATACTCCACTGAGTTGTCTTTTAAAACTGAGTCACATTCAGGACTGACTACAGAGCAAAGGTGGTGGGTTTTATAGCTGAGGAGAAGGAAGAGGCAGGTCCTCTGGAGGAAAGGTCATCAAGAAGCATGGTCTCGAGGCAGAAGAGAAAGAGAATTAGGACTTACTGCTCCTGTAAGAATGGGAGATGAGGTGTTAGCACACTTGATTACTTTCTGTCCCTGCATTTCGGCATTAGCTTAATCTCCCTGCTGCCTCCCAAGCGTACATGTGTGACAAGGAGAACCCAGAGAACGTCCTACACAGGAACAGAGAAAGCATGCCAGGTGAACAGAGACAGTGGTCTGGCAGGAATTAGGCAGCATGGGTCAGCCTGGGTTTTATCTCTGGCTCAGGTATGTTTTCAGTTTATTTTACTTTTAAGTATTCTTTTGAAAATGTTATTGATTTGTTTTCCTTCCTTTTATTATTGTAAGACTAGGGGGCTTCACCCCCTGCTCACTTTGCTTGCCAAACCCTTTCCCCCCTGCCAGCGGCCGTTTCTCCGAAACCCCTCTTAAACGGTGATACATTGGGAAACAAGTAACAGGTGTTTTTGTCACCTCCTCTTTGCTCGAGAAGCTGTTGGCTTGCTGCTGCTGCGTGCCGCGTCATCTGCATTTCATGCGGAGCTTGGAACATTTAAAAGCCTGTACAGCACCTGAATATTCTATCTCTTTTCATTGTTCCATTATTTCCCCAAGTAATATTTTCAGTTTGCTTGCGCTAATGCGATCTTTACTCTCATTTTTTGAGACTTTCGAATTTTCCAACTTCCATTATCTCTAACCTGCTCTGCATGTGTATCACGGGACTTGCGTCTGAAGGTTGTAAGTATGACGTGACTTGTCCGTCTCGCGAGAAGTGAAAGTGTCTCTGTCTCTCTTCCAAAGATCACGTGTTGTCTCCGGGAAAAAGTCTTGTCTCAAGTTTTTTTTTTTATAATCATTTTTTTATAATATTTGATTCATATTATTTTGTATAGTGATAATCGTGTGTTCATAGGCAATGTTATTAACTGTTCTTGTGTAGTCCAAATGTTGAGGTGCAGCTATAGAATCACCCCCCCCCCAACTGTTATTTAAAGGTCCTGTCACATTACATGATTCTTCCAGTGATTTCCAGTCACAGACTTCACCTACTTAATCTTAGTGAGTCAGGAGCAGTCTCTATGTGCTCCTGTCATCACCTGATGTGTACCCTGACATCCTCAGGATCTCCATCCAACCAGTCTGCACCTCTCCCCAACAAACTTAAAGAGGTCTGATTGTGTCTTAAGTGGTAGGGGTGGGTTTATGTGTAGGAGAAATCTGACCACCAATAAACACTCACTCAAAAGTACAATGCATGTAATACAGCTACGGGGAATAAGGGACGCGGATGTTTTAGGCCTCACAAACAGATGAGAGTGTTGCTTGTCCAATTTCTTATGTTTTACATACCACAACAGAAGGAAAAAATTGACAAAAGAGCCAAGACTGGAGCTGAACTCATCATACCTGTAAAGCCTTCATAAAGCACCAGATTTCTAACTTAAATTAAGCAAAAACACAACAGCAATTCAGTAAATAATCCATAAAACCATAACGGTATGATCACTTCAAAGATTTCTGCTGTTAGAAATTCAGTAACAATTTCATGGTAACCCCAGGCTTCCTTCTCTTCCAAACTCAAATGTGCCCAGGCTCTCCCTTTCTGGGAATCACTTATACCGCATGTCATCCACACTGCACCTTATATTGTACTGTATGTATAATTTGTTTGTAACAAATAAAATTTATTTTGACATCAATGAACCACTAAACCATCTGCTGCCAAGCTTCAACTACACCAGCTGAGGGTGGTTCTGCATCTTGGGAGTTGCACCCACAAAGCACAAGTAGCATACGAGAACAACGCATCCATCCATTATCCAACCCGCTATATCCTAACTACAGGGTCACGGGGGTCTGCTGGAGCCAATCCCTGCCAACACAGGGTGCAAGGCAGGAAACAAACCCCGGGCAGGGCGCCAGCCCACCACAGGGCATGAACACACACACACACACACACACACACACACACGGAGAAAAACACAAAAAAAAAATGAATAAACAGAACATTAACAAAAATGTATGTAATGAATGAAAACAAATGGAAAATAAAACATTGGAAAATGTCAAAGGACAAAAGAAAAGAGAATAATCATAAGCCAGGGAGCAAACCTTGCCTGAAACATGACATGTAGCACCATCTTGAGATGTCTCATGACAACGATCGCCACACTGGTGACAATATAAAATATAGAGACAATCATACTCTGTGTTATCACTTGGTGGATTTACAATATCTGAAAATTCTGCCTGTGACTATTCAGTAATGTCTTTTTGATTCTTGGTTGCCTGGTTTATTTGAGTTCACAGTTTTGTCCCCTTTGCTATCCCAGACCACATCTCTCTCTGTGTTTGTCATCTCCAGGTTTTCTTTTTTCTGTTGCTCACAATAATCCTGAGGCACTCCAGTGTGTCCATGACACTATGAAACCATGAATGCAAAAAGCCAAATTTATCTCCAGGCACAAATAAAGTGCTGTCTGTCTGTCTATCTATTGTGACGTATGAGTCCCTGTCTTGCACCCCAAAACATGAGGCTGAGTCTCAGTACTTTAGCAAAACCAGCTTTATTCAGCTTGAAACAAGAACAGCACAGCACACCAAGTAATACTGTTTCCTGTATTTATAATGTTCCTTGCATCATCCATCGATGACAGGCACTTATTAGTGTGAACATGGTTCAGATTTGCTTTCGCTGCAAACTGCCACAGCGCTGGGAGACTGCGGTTGCCCCAGCAACTGATAGGCTGTCTTCCACAGATGTGGCTGTTGGGGGGGGGGGCCAAATGAGTTTAGAAACCTTACAATATCAATCAATCATTGTATAGTGACTTTCCTATCTATTGTTTAATGCAGGGGCGCCCAATGCGTCGATCACGATCGACCCGTAGATTGCAAAGGTAGTGCAGGTAGATTGCGTTGCATTCAAAAAAAATTTTTTTTCAACGTTAGTCTATCATATATCCTCCCTATGGCATTTGCCACTTGATTGACATACAGGGCAGCCAGTCTGAGACCTCTTCTCTTCTAACACAGTGGTCATTCTGCACACACGATCAAACACACGAGCTACTGCAAAATTCCGACTGTGATCTAGTTAGCTTTCCGATTTATATCGACTAAAGAAGGGATTTAAAAATAAATTGTTTGGGGAGGGATGGGATGGATGTGGAATTGGAGGATAATTTTTTTCTCACAATGTCACAATCGAAGTGCGTTTGTCTGATCTGTCAGTCTATCATTGCTATTCCAAAGAAGGAAAATGTGGAAAGGCACTTTCGAACTGTTCATAAAAACTACGAAACTGACTTCCTTCCGAAAAGCAATCTGAGAAAGATAAAGGAGAGGGAACTAAAATCGCAGTTAATCGGACAGCCGTCATTTTTCACTTGGCTGAAATCAAAAGCTCCTTGACTGCATTATTCGGCTCTGCTTATTTATGCAAGTCGGCCTTTTCCCACATGACGATTATTAAATCCAAATACTGTAGAGACCATAAATGTATTGAATTGTTATTGTGCCATAAAGGTTTCTCAGTTATGCAAGGTACAACAACATATATTTTATGTATAAAGTATACTCAGTATGTATATGTGTATATATATATATATATATATATATATATATATATATCGTGTCACGCATGCGCGAGTAGGAGGCTGCGGACGGACCTGAAACCGCTTCGAAGGACGTTCGCCGGTAGGGAATGGCAGGGTACTAACCTTTCTGCTCTCTCTTCTAGGAAAAAAAGACGCTCCGCCATCATAACCTGACCGCAGTACGTCCACTTCCGCCCTTCCTCCACCATCTTCCATTACGTCAGCAATCCCGTCATCCCTCACGCCTCCTTCCCAGCATTCCTCCACTTCCGGCTCCTCCTATATAAAATGGCCGCCGACGCCTGTGAAGGCGTCGCGCATATGAACGATTTTTTGTTTGTATATTTTGACCAAAAATATTGCTTTTCTTTACAGTATACGGGGCCGGAAACCCCAACCCTTTATGCTGTGTTTGTCATTTATTTTACAATATATATATACTGTGCATCCGGAAAGTATTCACAGCGCATAACTTTTTCCACATTTTGTTATGTTACAGCCTTATTCCAAAATGGATTAAATTAATTTTTTTCCTCAGGTTTCTACACACAACTCCCCATAATGACAACGTGAAAAAAGTTTACTTG
>JANRMT010062809.1:2934623-2956365 GCA_026402145.1 Polypterus bichir lapradei
GCCAGGAGGCGCCCCAATGCCTTGGGGACCTGTTGTCTCAGCACTTCCGCCACACCCGGAAGTGCTGGGGGGAAGATATAAGAGGACACCCGGTGAGCTGCCGGGAGAACAGCCGGCACTTCTGCCACGCTGGGGCGTGACCAAGGGGGGAGTGTCGGGATCACCTGGAGCTCATCCGGGTCGTGGATAAAAGGGGCCGTCTCCCTTCATTTGAGGGTAGAGTCGGGTGGAAGAGGACGAGGCAAGAGAGGAGAGTGGAGGCGGCCTGAAGAAAGGCATTAGAGTGGCCAGGACTGAGTGTTGGGGTATTTTGTGCACGGAACTGGGTCTGAGTGACCATAATATTGTATATATTTTTGTAAATAAACACGTGTGGTGGTGAGTAACAACATGTCCGCCTGTCTGTGTCCGGGTCGAGTCCACAATATATACAGGTATATATATAGCATTTTTAATGTAGATAGATCATTTCGACCTGGTCATTTTAAAAGTAGCTCACAAGTTGAAAAAGTGTGGGCACCCCTGGTTTAATGCGTATTGTTGGCACAGAATGATAGCTTATTTGTATAAATCCTGAGAAAAATCTTACTTTAAGTGCTCAAACCACTCTCAAAACAAAAACAGAAACTGCAGCAAATACTGAGTTGCAATAAACCACAAAGTAAGACAGGCACCACCAGACTTCTTTGAAAATGTCAGAATCTCACAAATCTCAAAACATGGATCTATGAATGTGTGCACAATGCATCAGTACTCGGAAGAAATTAACATATTAAAATGGAGGCCTTAAAAATGGATGGATTTGATGAGTTTTAAAACTTTTTCTTTCACGGTTGGATAAATATCCCATCAACCTCACCATGCTAAACTGCAAGAATAAGCACAGTATTTTTAAAAAAATGTATTTAAATATGCTGCACTTAAGGATGCAATTCCCCGTGGCCAATTAATGTTTACCATGATTTTGACAAAAATAACTTTGCCTTGAAAACCCTGAGCTAATCCTTTAGATGCTCTTCCTCTAAATCTCCACATGAGACAATACTTCAGTCAATATGATTGACCTCACTGGAAATTGTTAAGACCTTGACAAGATCTCCATGTACTGTAGCCTCCACTGGTTAGGCCCCTGGACACCATGCTCAGGACAGATGTAAGGGACAACCATCCTTCTCCAGCTCGATGAACTCTCCAAGACTATTCTTTAGGCCATTTTTCCTTCATTCTCTCTCCTGAGACCTTACTCCCTACCTTATGAGCTACGTTATTTCTACCTTTGGCAGTGCATAAAAAAAGGGTGAATGGTTTTCTTTCAGCACAAAGGGCTGAAACAAGACTTGCTACTGGGGATACAGGAGATTTAAAATATGGACAGGCCTTCTGAGACAGGACTACAAATAGTGTAATCATTGAAATTAGCACAAGAGAGAATAAAGGTGAGGGTATGTAAGGGTAAATGATGATGGTGATGAATTGTGTTACCTTGAAGCATATTATTAGTGAAACCCTGACATGATTAAATCAATGAAGACAAATGCTCTGACAGCAGATCTAAGTGTTAGGGAAGCAAGAGCCGTAAAATATTTATGGGCAGCACAGCGAAAGTAGTTGGTCTGCCTAAGGTATGGCTTCAGCTAAGCAATCAATCTTTCATTATTTATCCCAGCAGTAAACCAGATATGTAGAGGGGATTACACATCGAATTTCTATTCTGAAAAATTGAAGGAATATAGCAGTATGCATCACACTCTAGTATGAATTGGCATACCACTAAATTGAAATATTAGGCAGTCAGTCAGTCATTATCCAGCCCGCTATATCCTAACACAGGGTCACGGGTGTCTGCTGGAGCCAATCCCAGCCAACACAGGGCACAAGGCAGGAATAAACCCCAGGCAGGGCACCAGCCCACTGCAGGGCACACACACCAAGCACACACTAGGGACAATTTAGGATCACCAATGCACCTAACCTGCATGTCTTTGGACTGTGGGAGGAAACCAACACAGGCACGGGGAGAACATGTAAACTCCAAGCAGGGAGGACCTGGGAAGCGAATCCAGGTCTCCTTACTGCAAGGCAGCAGCTCTACCACTGCGCCACCATGCCACCCAATATAAATATTAATAATTTAAAATATACCAGAGCAAACAAGGCTACAATACAAGAATTGGTCAGCAGAACAAAATCATTACAGCAAAGCACACACTAGAAGGGGTTTCATTTTTTAATCTTGCCTAATACTGTTCAGAGTCATGGGCAGGAGCCTCTGCCAGCAACATCAGATGCAAAGCAGTAAAGGAATTTGGACAGGGAACCAGTGAGCTTGGAAGAACGACTTATAAACTTTAACATCTAGTCCCATCAAAGGAAGCTTACAAAGAAAAGTGAGGCAAAGTTCCACTTCAGGGTAAATGGACAGATTTCAAAGCAAACAATTCAAGTTAGTTAACAGTAGGTGGCGCCAGGAACTGGTGATGCATGTAAATAAAAGGGTGGAAAGTAACAAGCCTATGAGAACGATTCGGTCTTCAGTCTAGTGTTACATAGTGTTCAGACAGTGGGAAACTATATGAATATATGAAGGAAGTCAGCCCTAGAGGAATGAACCTCATGTTGTTTTGAAACTGCATGAAGGCCGGCATTATTATTATATATAGTGGTAGCAGTTCTAGTAGTCTTTACTTAACAGACACCTTTAGCCAAGATGACTTACAAACAAATCAGTTGTAAAATAAAGCACAACACAGCATAAAGGTTTGGGGTTTTTCCAGCTCCGTATACTGTACAGTCTTGAAAATTTTGAGCCAGATAATATTCCTTATATATCAGACAGACAAGATGGCGGAGTGGGGAACATTTATGGAGTGGGACTGGAATTGACAGGGAGGAATATTGGGAAGGAACCGAGGTGGATGCTGGGAGTTATGACGTCATCAGAGGTAGACAGAAGGAAGGGAAAGAACACGGAAGTGGCAGTATGTGGTCAGGGAATCTGCGTAGATTCATGGCAGCGCTGCTTCTTGCTTTCTGTAGGGACAAAGAGAGAGATATTAGTACCCCGCTTTTCCCTTTCGGCATGAGTTTTCGCGCTGCAGTTCGGGTCTTTATGCGGCTCCCTATGCGCGCGTGCGTGACACAGTCTAGATACAATACATTGAACTGATTAGAAAGAACAACGTTACTAAGTGACATAGGAAAAAAAATGATCAGCATCAGGAGATATCATCTACCACAAAGGTTTCCATTGTGCAAGTACCAAAGACAGATGTTTTACAGGCTTGTGTCAGCTTTACAAGTAGCAGAGTTCTGAGCACAGCCTTGGATCAGGCAAGGTTTATATTTATATTCAGTGTGAACCAGCTATGTGTGTGGAACCAGTTCATTGCATGGCCCACTCACACACTTATAGTAGGCCAGCTGGGGTTCACCAATTAGTTTAACATTTACAACTTTGGGATAAGGGAGGAAACAGGAACATCTGGAGGATAACCTACACAGACATTGGGAGAACATGTCAACTCCACACATATAGAGACCATTTTGGGATTTCAGTGTAGGACTTTGGAGCTGTAAACAAAACCAGACAGAATACCATAAAGGGCTGGGGACTGGCAGGGTACCATGTTTAATAATGAAGCTGAAAATAATATGGCACAAATTCAGAAAAGTAGGACATCTCTGGTCCTCATAGGCTCCTGGAAAAAGGCTTCTCCTCTCTAGGTGAGCATGGTGCAAATGGGTGCTGACTAACTAACTCCAGAGCAGAACAGGCAGGTGATACAGAAGTCTACTGGAAGTGATGTTCAGTAAGAAAGAAAGAACAGGTGGTTAGCAGTCACCTTTACCCCTGCCCTGTGGTCAATGTTCTGATCTTGGCCGTTTAGATGCTATCCAAGGAATTGCGTGTGACAGACTACAACATTGTGCCAGCCAAAGCTTATATGGGTAATAGAATAACACCTCAGTAGACATTGTCTATGCTCAGCCTTATAATTATTAATCATTATATCATAAGAACATTTTTGTCTCAGTATAACACAAGGGGTGACTTGGTTTTCCTGTGTTCTCCATGTTTGAACAACACACCAGCATCTTTAGTCTTATGGGACTAGAAATCTCACCTTTTCCTGCCCCTATAACTGATCCAACTCACTTAGGCCCTCAATCTGTGCAAATCCAGAAGGTGATTTATTTTGTTAGCTGGTCCCCTATACAGTATTAACTTTTTTTTAATATTAGCATTGATTACTCATTTTTAATCAGGCCAGAACTGATTATGGATACTCAGATACATGTTATAAATAAAATACGGCGGCCCGCCTGAAAGCTTCTCTAACTGGAAGGCAGTACCCTTGAATAATAGGTTAATAAATCAAAAAAAGCACTAAATGCTTTGACGGAAACTGCAAAGGGATTTTAGCTTAAATGTTTTATGCAAGCCTCCCTGCTAATTTGGTTATTATAAGCTGTCTCGCTTTCTTCCAGCTGCTTGGTGGAGCAAATTATCTGTTCATTAATCCAATTAGTCCTTGGCTCCTAAGCTCCACTGCTAAGTCCTACTGTGGCTGATTACTGTAAATAAATACTAAGTATGCTAATCCACTTTATTTGCACATATTTATTGATAACCATAAGACGAAAAACATCACAACAAAATACTGCATGCATTGCATACTACTCATCCATTTATCTACAGAAACAGTGAAATTTAAAGGAGTCAGTTTGTTACAATTGGTGTATTTTCATGCTAGCACACATTTATTTCGCTTCAATGTTTATTAAAGAATGTAACTTTGAGTGTCTTTTTAGTGTTAAAATGAAATTAATGTAGATCTCACAAGGCAATTTGATCTAATGACTGAGTAGTGTTTAGGATCTGGTCTCCCACTTGTGATCTGAATTCCATTTTACTTCTTTTGACAATTGTTTTCTTGTGTTTAGTGTAGCCATCTATTAACCTCACAACAATGGCTAATTCAACTCACAGAAACAATTTATCTTTTCTGATATGCTTAAGTCGTCTCCTCATTCAAGACATTTAAATTAAGTAACTTGCCACAGGTGCCAAACCCCATGACACTAAACACAGAACAATCAAGAAATGGAAACCAGCCAGCAACTTTGAATGCATTTTGTCAAAACATAAATGGTTTATTATTTTAAGGCACACATCACAAAATTACAAGATGCAAAATACTAAAAAATTAAAGAAATTTCTATCATTCATTTTCAATCTTGTACATTATTTGTGCCATTTGTGTTCTATTATGCATAGGGAATGTTCGGCGTTAATACTGCAGTTAAACTGCTGAGGAAAAGAAAGCCTGTAGTGACAAATGGGAAAATCTCACTTACCAGAGGGCTGTTGAAATTAGGGTGGGTGAGCACAAACCCTGCCGCAAGTGACTATTGATCGTGGTCATGCAAAGTGGTGCAGAAAAACATTTCTGTCAAGTCGTAATGAAATTTGTCTGTTTCTTGTAATAATTACGAAGATGAAAACACTAATTTGAAATCAGAAAATAAAACAACAATCTAAAACACTAAAAATGTCATCTATTTAATTTGTTGAGTTCTAGTATTATTTTTCAACTTCAGATGCTTTTCAGTTTCCACCACCATCTTATATATCATGAGTACTATGATGGCATGACCATGTAGCATCATAGTGATTAAATTCACAAAATATGCAAACACAAAATGGTGACAAAATGGAAAGGATGTTGTCTTCCTTGCCTCATGAGGCTGTCATCTCCAGTGTACACCTGAATGGTTTTTGGCTTATTTTGATGTTTGGATGAGAATTGGCCTGTTCAATTTTGAGATCATGGTCTTCAACCAAGAAAAGAGTTGCTCATTCCCTGAAGCTAAGTTGAGAGAGCAGCTGCCACAAACTGAGACATTCAGGTATCTTGAGGCCTTGTTTATGAGCAAGAATAGAGCTGATTGTGCAATGAACCAATGAATAAGTGCGGCAGCAGCTCCACACATTGTATTGAATCGTAATCGTGAAGGAGAAGCTAAGTCCACAGGCAAAAGTGTTGATTTACTTGTCAGTCTGCATGCTCATCCTCACGTATGGGCATAAGATGAGAATCATAAGCACCAAAAAGGAACCAAATGAAACGGTTTGGGCTTGTAGATATGATGCCCCTGTGAACTTCCCTTGAGAAGTGTATGGCTCAGTGGGACAACAGCAAGGACACAATGGACCGATTATACCTCACAATTGTCCTGGGAGCAGTTATGTATTCTAGAGAACACTGCAAAGGGATATGGAGGTCTGGTCAAAATGTGTGGCTACCAGAACCTTCACCAGGAAAAGTGTAGAAGAAATCATGGTGACTCTTATTAAATTCTACTAAGTTTGTGTGTTGTTTGGAGGTCATTTTATTTGACCGTTGCTCTCAGCAAATTTGCTCCAACTCTGTCAAAATTTCAGCCCCACCTTTAAATGCTGAATTCGGAGGACGAGACCTTCACACTGATCAATTCCAAAGCACTTTTGAGTGTATGTTTTGGATCTTTGTTTTTCCTTAAAATTGGCCACAGTCTCATTTGTTTTTAGCAAACACATTTTTCATGAATGATTGCGCACACATATATTTTCCTTTGCCCATTTTGTGTTCAGTTTTGACCAGATCCTAGTCCATGCTGAAAGGAAGCATCTCCACAATGTGGTTCTCCTACACTTTTTTGCATTGTGTTGCTTAGCAACTCTCTTTCTCAAGAGATGTCACTTAAAAAAAGAGCATACATTTTGTGTTTGGCTTAGTTTTTGAATACGCCTTTTCCCATTCTAATTATTCCATATCCTGGCATCTCCAGTGCTTAGTCTTGTTTCTTTGACCACATGTTCATAGGGGTCAATACATGCACATGATGTCTGATTTGCTCCCGAGCATTGGAAGTGGCAAAGTCTGTGCATACACCTTGATTGTTCACACCACATCCTTGTTCCTACATTGGTCTGTTGCTTTCATCCAACAGCATTTATTGTTTTCTGAGTGCTGTAATTCACCACCAATCAAACATATTGTAATGACCAATGGTGTATAGAAGAAGAAAGCAAATACACAGATATGTTAATTCAGTGGTTCTTAATCTTTTCTATGTCTCGCAACCCTAGAAAATGTTTGAATTATGTTTGCACCGCCTACAAAATCAATATCACATTTGAAGATGAAGAAGTCAAAATTCTAATTTTTGAACCTGAAATTGAACCACATAAAGTAGTACAGTTGAACAAACTGAAATCAACTTGGTGCATATAATTTAAATATAAATTGAGCAAGTTACCTTTATAAATCTCAATAATCTTAGACACAATAAACTTAGACACTCTGTTGATGATCCGAGGGGTGGGGTATCCCAGGAAGCATTGAGCACTGTGATGAAATGACGCATAGTCAACGATCAAGGGGGTTTGGAGACCTCCATGAAGCAACAAGTGGAAGTGTGGTGCTAAGCTATGAAACACAGTTGATGGGCTACCACCCCCGATAACACCTGCACTGGAGTTTAAAAATAGATGCGCTTCACAGTTAAAATAGCTGCTCTACAGCCAGGACCACCAGAAGGAGAGATGGGCTGCGTGTAAGCAGCAGGTGTTGCATCCAATTTAGTCCCCCTTGCCCCAAAAGCAAAAATGTCATTCAAATGTTGAAATCAATGACATGTCACAATCAGGGCTTGCACAGAAGTCAATACTAGACCTCACCTTTCTCTCTGGATCACTGCAAGGTCCAAATTCCATTTCTCTCTATTATACAAAAAAAACTTGGGACAAGACCTGTTCAGGGAGATGAGACGTGACCTTCTCAGAAAGACACTTTTACGTCCCGCGAGACTAGACTTTGTGCCAAGAGGTTTAACCATGCCTGGGACCGGAAACGTCGTAAAAAACTTTGGTGTGAACCACATGTAGAGCAGGTTAGAGATAATGGAAGTAGGAAAATTCGAAAGTCTCACAAAAAATGATAGTAAAGATTGCATTAGCTCAAACAAACGGAAAATATTACTCGGTGAAATAACAGAACAGCGAAAAGAGATCGAATGGTGTTTGAGAATGTCTGGGGGAGACGAGAGACAAGGCAGTGAAACAAACGGACAGCTGCTGTACAGGCTTTTAAATGTTCGAAAATCACATGGCACGGCGGCAGCAGCAAGCCAGCAGCTGATCGAGCAAAGAGGAGGTAAAAAAAAAACCCAACTTTTTGTTTCCTATTGTATTGTCATTTAAGAGGGGGTTTCAGAGGAGCGACCACATCTCCTTGGGGTGCGTTCAGCCCCCCTCTTCACAACGGCGCGTAGTGCAGGCGAGTCAGGGGGTTGGTGAGCAAAGTGAGCAGGGGGTGAAGCCCCCTAGTTCTTAAAAAAAAAAAAAAGTAATTCTCCTTCATGAATTCTCTGCCCACAGCAAGGAACCTGCGAGAACACACATTTCCGCTGTTCATTCACGGGTAACTATTGTGTACGCAATGTTCGATTTTTTTCAGATCATAGACCAGGAGCACTAATAAGCGACCTACAAATGACGGCCCAATGCAGGACATCAATTGCAACAGGATAAAGTCAGACAATGCAGCTCACTCAATTCTGGCAAATCACAATGCAGCCTTCATCTTTGTTGCACGCTCTGAAATGCCATCTCGCACCCCCTGAGGGTGTGGGCACCTCTGGGTAAGAACCTCTGTGTTAACTGAATAGCCACTCAAATAATGAATGATCCTGGGAGATGCACAGCTCTGGTATTATAACACCAAAGCACGGCGGTATAACAAACCTGTTAAGGATTTGAGAGACACCAGTCACTATCCCTTTGGTGTTATATATAATAGCGAAGACAAGCCTTCCTCCTTCCCCTTCCAGAATATCCTCGATGCTGCACTCACTGTGTCACCTGGCTGTCCAACAACACTCAGGGCTTGTACTTATAACTTTTAAGTGTGTGTTACACATACAGTAAACCATTTCGAAAAAATAAACCTTTAGTGCCAAGTTGCCAACAAATATTTCAACCATTGCCAGCTCCTGTGGTTTATATTTAGTTTCTTTAATTCTTGACTCCTGAGTATTCTGGCTCTTCTATTTACATCTTTCAAGTACCATTTCTTCTGAGACTTAGTGCATGCAAATACCATTATTATATTTTTGTAGTACTCTGCATTTAATAAATGTCAATCACAACAATCACATCTTCCCATTACCATGAAAAAGTTTTAAATTCATCTCAACTGTTCATGGAATGCTGATCCAAAACATTTTCTTGTTCTCCTTTTTGCACTAGTCTGACCTTGCTCTTCTTACTGCTACAGTTTTCTGTCTTCAAATGTTGTTGGCTTTACTCAACAGAAGATTGAGTTTGGAAAAAAATCATAGTTTCCTAACAAATGGGATGTTTTCTGGTAACACTTTAGGTTAGCTACTCCGTATAATGGATCTGATAGCGACATACTGTTATGTAACAAAGGCTTCTTTTGGTCTTAATAACGCTTATAAAGTATCAGTAAAGTGGTTAGTTCCTGTATTTCATCAGTGCCTGTATAAAAGTTGTAATGTATAAACAAGTGAGATCTGATAGATCTTAATATGTCCTTTTTACAATTCTGTTATTAGGTTAATTAATTCATTGATTAGCTAAGTAATATTAGGCATGGCATAAAAAATAAATAATGTAGTTTAAGCTGTCAAAACGGGCAACTTTTTTTAACTTTCAGTTACAATTTAGCCCATACCATTACTGTATGTGACACTCAAAATCCACTGTCCGTGAGGCCCGTTCCGAAGGAGGATCACTCTTCATCCTGGACAGCACTAACAGAGATACAGGCGGAGATCTCTTTCCTTAAGCATGAGCTCAGCTCAGAAGTGCATGCAAGTGCCAAGGAGAAGTTTACTGTGGCAGTGTAAGACAGGGAAATGAAGCCAAACTGAAGCTGAGTTTACCACTTCTCCAAAAAAGCTGACTGGATACGTCTGCATTCAGTTACTGGATATTGCTGACACAGTAAATAGCTTGATAACAGAGAACAAGCGTGGGCCATATTTGTTATTTGTACATTTAACCACAATGCATTCGGTAAGAAATATATTCACAATAACAAGTTTTAATAATTATATATTTTTTGTTACTGACCTTTATTTATCTTGTGAAAATGTATATGCAAGTGTATGGTGGCCGACTTTACAAAAGAAAATAAGAAGGAAATGAACTTTCTATTTTTTGCACCAAAACATTAAGTGGCACGACCCCCCTGTAAGCCTTATGTGCCAAGATCTTGGCTGCCAAATGCACACTAAAACTGTGCATCCTGATCCAAAATGTACTAACTCAGCAGAACTATAACATTCTCTGTTATGTTTTTACTTTGCAGAATGTATTCAAATTCTACCTCCTATCTTCCTGATGCTCAGCTCCTGAGGACTCCTGCTAGAGTTAACCTGGGTAGGTGTGATTGAAAGTTCAGTAATGAAAGGGACTGTAAGACAGGATGGCATCCTTACCATTAAGAGCCTGTGTTAAGGCATAAAAATAATAGTTCTTTACATTTATAGTGCTTTTCTCACAACTCAAAGCATTTTACATAGAGAGTGGAGAGCCACTTCAAGCACCACCAATGTGTAGTAACCAATTGAATTGCACAATGGCAGCCATTTTGCATCATTATGCTCACCATACACTATCTACTGTATAAGGTTTGAATGGGGGTGATAATGAGCCAATGAGGGAGTGCTGTGCAAGATCAAAGTAGTTTGTACTGCTGTATTGCATTTCGGAGGTGGCAATGGTAGACTGGCCATCTAGCTCTGTGAAGACGATAATCTGTGTTCTGTTTTGTGTGTTGCATTCACCTCAATTTTTGATACCCAACCTGCCTGGAAAGGGTTTCTCTCTCTGAATTGCCTTTCCCAAGATTTCTTACATTTTTTTTACCTACAAGGTTTTTTTTGGGAGTTTTTTCTTATCTTCTTAGGGAGTCAAGGTTGGAGGGTAAGTCAAAAACCAGGGCCTGTTAAAGCCCATTGAGGCATTCCTTGTGTGATTTTGGGTTACACTAGAAATAAATTGTTGTTGCTGTTAATTATGGGGCCAGAATGATGAGGCTATGGTGGGCAATATACTTTGGACCTCGAGATACACCCTACTCTTTACAAGGGATGCCGGGAATCTTTCAAGACCACAGCAAGTCAGGCGGTGCCATTTTTACACCATAGTGTCCCCGGTAGTGCACTGGGATATTGGGATTCATATTCAGACCAGTAGAAATGCCAAACTTTTCCTAGGTGGTCTCCCATCCAATTACTGGCTAGGCCCAAGCATGGTTAGCTTCTTGTGGATGGCCTATTCTGAAGTGCAGGTGGTATGACTTTGCCCCAGGGGCTCATATGGTGAATGTGGAAAGTCGCGATTTTTAGTAGGAATGAAGCATGCCTGCTGAGTATTGCCAGTATTGCGGTGGTCTTCCCACTCCTTAAAGTGTGTAAGGTCCTTTATATTTTTGGTGGTTAATGAGTGATGTTTTCAAAAGAAAAGATGGAACATTTGTGAATGCACAAGGTAATATTTTTATTTTGTTCTGCAATAGCACATTTCTAGGGCTGACTTGAGCCTATCACCTATTAATCTCCTGTTCCTCACAATCTTTACTGGTAAAAGTTGGAAATGATAATGGTTAAATATTTTTTAAATACAATAGTGTTTTAGATTAGCATCTTCTATCATTTTACTGTCATCCTTTTTAAAATGTTGAAAGAATCAAAAGGATATTTCAAATATTGGAACACTTTAGGGTTGCCACCTTTCAATAGTGACTGCAGATTGTTTAATGCCTCCAGTTTGCAGGCAGCAGTTTCCTAAATCTCTTTGGAGAAAAGCAGAAATCACACAGTCATGTTTACAGATAATGTGCTGAACTTCACTGGCTAGTAGAGCAGCCTCCAACCTGACATAACAAGTTCTTTACTGTATTCCCCAACTGAGCATGCAATTATAGTGCCTCCAGGGGCGGCTCTAGGCTCATGGCGGCCCTGGGCAGAGAAAGAATCAGTGGCCCCTTCACCTGCCAATGTCAATATAGTATCTTATGCATGGCGGATGGCCACGTCCGTTGCAGAACACTGCATGGCCGCCTCGTGCTCATGACACAAGCGTTTAACTTATGATAAAGTTCAAGATTGCTCCTTCCTGTGACGCAATGAAAGCCTCCTGAGCCGCCTTTCTCTTTTGTTTCGAATAACCAGATTTGTGTACTCGAAATCTCTTCATTTTGCTTAGAATGGGTATGCGAATGCCTTGTGTCCTCTATCCGACCAGATATTCACTATGCCTATTGTGCTAACAGTAATACTTCATTAAAACTAGGCGAAACATTAACTTGTAAGATGACTCACCCACTTGCACTAGCTTCACTTCATCCATCCATCCATTTTCCAACCCATTGAATCCGAACACAGGGGTCTGCTGGAGACAATCCCAGCCAACACAGGGCACAAGGCAGGAACCAATCCCGGGCAGGGTGCCAACCCGCCACAGGACACACACACAAAGCAGAATTTAGAATCGCCAATCCACCTAACCTGCATGTCTTTGGACTGTGGGAGGAAACCGGAGCACCCAGAGGAAACCCATGCAGACACGGGGAGAACATGCAAACTCCACGCAGGGAGGACCCAGGAAGCGAACCCGGGTCTCCTAACTGCGAGGCAGCAGCACTACCACTGCGCCACGGTGCCGCCCAGCTTCACTTCAGCTGTGTGTTTATTTTCTCTTTCTGTTTTATATTCAATATATATTGGCATGGCAGCCTCTGGGATTTGGCGGCCTTGTGCAGCTGCACAGTTTGCACATGCCTAAAGCCACCCCTGGTGCCTCTCCTTTGCATTTAGGGAAAAGGAAAAGATGCCAGTGTCTGAGCGAGTACCTATGATCACCTGGCTCATGTAATGACATAGTTGCTGTTATAATGAAAGGCGCAGACCAAATGAAAACCTGAGGGTTGAGCCAGTTACTTTACCAACAAGTAAGTTTCCACATACAATACCAACATGTGTGCTAAAACTACCTTACCTCAAAATAAATGAACCAAGGGTTGACCCGGTCCAGCAAGGCACAGAGTTTATCAGCCTCAAATTAGCATCACAGATGACTTGTGCATTAATTACATGCAACTGGTTACGATTCTCACTAGATGCTGTTAATATGAATGTAAATTGCTCAGATTATATGAAAGCTGAATGTAGTGCCTCACTGGTCGGTTAATGGTATCCTGCACAGTGGGCTTAATGGAGTAATGTTTGGCTATAATATTCCTGTCCTGTCAGCCAGTACCCTGAAAAATAAGAAAAGATGGGCTATATAAACTGACAAAAAAAAAAAAAAAAAAAAAATTCTTTAGTCTAAATACGCATCATTGGCCCTCTTAAAAGGGAACTAAACTAGAGTCTGTACATCATATTCATCACTTTTAAGGTTTAATATGTTTGTTATGTCAACACACATTATAATATTAGCTCGATGATATAAACTATTATACACAAGTCATCATTTAGCTGGTTTGCCTGCATTTCTCTGCTTGATCAAGGACGTGGTCATTTTCCAGTTTCTCCAAAATTTTCTCCAAGTTCTCCTGCTAAGTTTCCTTTTATAAATCCTGACTATTACATGACAAGTTGTGTACGCACATTTCAGGCCTCTTTTTGTGTGTACTCAAGCCTTATAAATCTGCCCCCTGGTCGTCAGTAGTACAAACTTAATACGTTTGCTTGTACAGTAAATGGTCCCTAATGAAGTGCTCAGTTACCTTGATAGACCAATGTACATAAGTACAGTGAGGACCTCCCATCCTGCTGTTCTCATTTTTAAGAAGACTTTTATCAAGAAGTACACAAGTCTTGATTACTGTTATAGCACGTTTCTCAAATGGAATTCTGAAAATTCTTGAGTTAGCCATTTTATGAATTTACTCAGATTTGCTCACTCACGCAAAAGGATGAGCTGGGTAATTCCACGATTTAATAACATCCACAAATTGGTCCAAGCTAAGAACAGGGTGTACCCAAATGGTTCTCAATCAGGGATGTCAGTATTGGAGAACAGCAATGTTTGAAAGAATTCCTTTTCCTTTGATGTAGAACAGTTGTCCTTTTAGCATCTACTGTATTTTTTAAATAGTTAACCTTACAAATGAAATAAACCTCAGTGAATAAAGTAAGTTAGTCATAGACACTGATTTTTTTTTTTTCACTGGAATCTCACACCAATGTAGGCACAATATGAGGACCAGAAGTTTTGCACGCTTAGCTTTGGAACATTCTGATTTGATCACACGTAAGCGGACTTAAAAATAAACCACTGAATTAGGCCAGTGATACTGCCATGTCTTCTTCAAGGCCATATATTCTCCACAGGATTAACAAAGAACATAATTCTGTTGGGGGCGGCATAGTGGCGCTGCTGTCTCGCAGTTAGGAGACCCGGGTTCACTTCCCGGGTCCTCCCTGTGTGGAGTTTGCATGTTCTCCCCATGTCTGCCTGGGTTTCCTCCGATCGCTTCGGTTTCCTCCCACAGTCCAAAGACATGCAGGCTAGGTGGATTGGTGATTCTAAATTGGCCCTAGTGTGTGCTTGGTGTGTGGGTGTGTTTGTGTGTGTGTGTCCTGCGGTGGGTTGGCACCCTGCCCGGGATTGGTTCCTTCCTTGTGCCCTGTGTTGGCTGGGATTGGCTCCAGCAGACCCCCGTGACCCTGTGTTCGGATTCAGCGGGTTGTAAATTGGATGGATGGATGGATAATTCTGTTGGAACAGACAGTGCTTGGGGATAATCAGCTGGGGGAGGCCAACCAAACGATAATGACCAGATACAAAAGGATGATGAATGAGTGGAGACCTGGATAGCAAGGTGGATGCCAACTGAGGCTGGCGTTAGGGGTTTTGTAGGCCAGTCTCTTTTCAAAGTCCTCATTTCACTGGGTATCACTGGAGTGAAAAGGAGAAAGGCCATTTATAACACGGCAGAGGCAGCAGAGAAACCACTGAGATGGCTCTGAATGAAAAAAGAATGTCTTTGAAGATCTACAGCATAATGCCAATTAAATACAAGTCATGGTTTGATCAGCCATGATTGAGTCACCTTGGCAAGCATTTCTGAGTTTGAAAGACCCCAGGAACACCACTGATGATATGTTTAAGTGCATCCGATAATATATTCTGATAATGCTACTTTTATAGAAATTAAGGCAGTTACTTTTACTAAACTTTATCTCCATAGCAACCATAGTTGTATTCATATTGAAAAGGAGGTTAAGTGGAAAATTGCATTTAATACTGCCATATGAAATTACTCAAGGCCAACCCAACACATCTGCAGTCTTTCGTGTCTTAATTTATAACATTTTTGCAAGCATTTTTTCAAAGTACCAGTACTACATTGTTTGTTTTGATTATCTGTCACCCAAAACACCTAGTTCTAGTCTCCCAAAATCTTGACTCAGGCTTGCTGAGGACCAGTGTTCCAAATTTTAAGTAGGCAGTGTCCTATGCAGACACAAAAATGGGAAAGCCCAGCAACAAAACAAGCCTTTATCTTCAGTGACCAAAAAAATAATAGAGAGAGAAAAAATTGTTCCCATTCAAGCCTTCAAAAATTGTAAGAAGATTTCTTTGCCAAAAAAATTTATGTTTACAAATAAAAAGAGCAAAAGGGTGTGCCTAAAAGGCAACCCATAACAAGCAAAATCTGCTATATAGTAATGAAGAAACTACAAAACCAGAGCAACAGCAGTTGAAAAATAAGATCCTAAAGGTACTTACAAATTACAGGTTCACCAAACAACACTCAATACCGATTTGGACGGCTTGACCCTCCTCCTGGAAAATATAGGCCATGTGTGGTCCTCTAGCTGTGCGTCATGGTGGTCCGGCCTTGTGAAACTCTCACTTAAGGGGACAGGGCACATAGCTAAATGCATTACCACAAAGACAGAATGTATAAATAGTAAATAATCGTCAATAAAATAAACAACAAAGGACGAAAAACATAATATACACACTTAAATAAATTTAAGTAACCGAAAAAGAACAAAATAAAATAAACTACATTGAAGCCACGGTTAAGACTATGGCTAAAACAGTAGTGAACTATAGACTCCTTTGTCATTCATTGTCCAATGTAACTTCAGTATTTGTATGTTTAAGTTTCTGTAGTTCAAAACAATTAGAATAGATTAATATCCTCAGTTTTTGAGAAGTCTTCTAAAATATTCCGGTTTAACATGCCTGGCAGTCAGCACCAAAGTAAAACAGTGACTTCTGTTATAGACAGACTGGCAAGGCTAAGATGAAACATCAGGACATCAAAAAGATTGTGCAAGTTACCTAACTCATAAACATATTCAAAGTTTAAAGTAACATGCTACAATTTATTGCCAAATAATCCAAAGAACATTCTCAATACCACTCACCAAGCTACTAAAAATCCAGAATCTTGGACAGTGAAAGATATGCTATGCACCTTCATATTGTAGCTCTAGTAATATCATATTTTGTTACTGCCAGTTTGTGACACCCCATGTAGTGGCAAGATTGGCACCAGACTACACAGTGAGCGTCTTGTAGTTCGGGACCAACTGAGATCAGACTTGAGAAGTCAGACATGGAGACACAGACACAAACCAAAGTGGGTCAAAAATAGTGAGCAATATCTACAATGGATTTTCCAGTCCCAACTTGAAAAATAAAGATAAGAATGCATATACACAAAATTGTAGTGTTCCTAAAGAAAATGTGCTCAGGAAGAAGCTACAACAAAACACAGTCCACTGAATCCACAAAATGTTTACAAAGGAAAAAAACAGTGTATATACAGGGAAAATAAAGTGCACCACAAATGCAAAATCTATATAAATACCTCCACCAAAAATTATACTACAACTAGGAGATATCTATTTATATACAAGAAAATATTTACAAAATACGGCACAAGCCGCTGTTCGGTATACAAAGGAATGAACTATACCACCACACTATCGAGTCAAAAGACAAACCCCAAGAGGCAGGAAGTACCTCTTATACTTTGGGAACAAATCTTCCCCCAATTCTGTAACATGCCGCTCACTTCCACCTGCACAGGTGCTACACTCAACCCCTGCATGACCTGTATTAAATGGGCTATCAGCCTTGCATGCACTGAAGCGTAGTCCGACGCGCTCGCGTTGGATGAACCAGTTACTGTACGTTCTATTTAAGTAGTTACTTTTCTTGGGGATCCCCTTCTCACACTAAGGCATGCACAAACTTAACTAAACGCTTCGCACCTTTTCCTTTGCTAACAGCAGGTGGCTAAAAAGAAGCGCTCAGCCTGATGACGAGGTACGCGTGTGTCCTCCAGCAGGTCTGACCTGGAGGTGCGCTCAACCTGTTGCCAGTGTCCCGAAATCAAAGACAAAACGTTCACAAAGCGTACCCTGCAAATTTTATTCCGCAAAAGTCAACTTTACCCTACTCTTAGGACTTTCTTTCCTTTAAAGTGGTAACGCCTGGTAGGCGGATTACCACACAGCTGAAATGTGGTAGCTATAGCCATAGTGACCACAAACAATGCAGCTCAAGATGGTTGCACCCATAAGGAAAACAAAATGGTGGCATGTCAAGATGCAATATATGTCTAATAAACTGAAAATGAGCCCAAATTACAAAACCAATTCCAGTTTGCCACCAAAGTCCTACATATCTCTATGGTTTACAATTGTTGTGTAATGGAGTCTTAAACATAGCAAAAATGGGTGTGAGACCTCCAAAAAAAGCCAACAAGCTGGCCACAGGCTTTGCTATGTCCTGTAGGCGTCTGGGCTAGCAGGCCCAAAACAAGAAGAGGTGGGAAAATAACATGAGGTTGTCCCAAAATAACAGCAAAAGCCCTACAAGGAGGAGGATTACCGTAAACCACCAGGTTGTACACAAAAGGACAACCAAAGAATCTTCATAAATTAGGATTTATAAATTAAAAATACGAAAATTATAAAACAGTGCTCAAAAGAGCAAAATTAGGCAAAAAGGCGCTGCCAACAATGTAATCCTAAACATTCAAGTCCTGAAACAAAATCCAGAAGTCATAATCCTTAACTAGAAGCAAGAGGTCAGCAAAATGGGATGAACTCAAAGAAAACAACAATACTTACAACACTCCTAATGTAAAACTAAATGATTGCCTACTCCTGAGCCTTCTTAGCTCCAGCTAAAAAGCTACAAAGAAGGCTTAGAAGTGGTGATGTCAGGGTGAGCCCGCCTCCTGGGGATTCACCAACAAAGTACAGTGGAACCTCGGGTCACGACCGTAATTCGTTCCAAAAGTAGTAATTTCCCCCGTAGGACTGTATGTAAATACAATTAATCCGTTCCAGAACGTACAAACTGTATATAAATATATTTTTTAAAGATTTTTAAGCACAAAGATAGTTAATTATACCATAGAATGCACAGTGTAATAGTAAACTAAATGTAAAAACATTGAATAACACTGAGAAAACCTTGAACAGAGAAAACTAACATTGCAAGAGTTCACGCTACAGCCTTACGAACCGCTCACTGTAAACACTTTTTTTAATGAGTTTTAAGCACAGGGAAAAAATGAACATTTGAAAAATCCATAATTTATACAAAAACTAGCCATAAACAACCAAGAAAAGTAACCTTGCATGAGTCGAGTTCTAGCATGAAGGAAGTGAGCAGTTTTGAGGTAAAGACCCTCTGCGCAATGCACGTCTGACGGCGAACAATGTACTGTACAGGGAGAGACTGAACACGTGCCTAAATTACCGGCGTGTACGAATCGGAAGGGAAACTGGCTTGTTCATCATCCGAGTGTATGGTCGTGAACAGATGCAAAAGTTTGGCAAACTTTTTGGCCATAACCCGATTTGTATGTGTTCTGAGACATTCATGACCTGAGGTTCCACTGTACAAGGAATATCAGGACATTTAAAGAGAGAGGAACATACTTACAAACATCATGGAAAATACATTAAAATATGAAAATAATTCAACAATAACAATAAAGCAAAGAAACACATATTAATACATAACAAAAGTTACCTATTATAATTACACCTGCATGTGGGGGTACAAATGGAAAAAACAGAAAAAGTAATTTGTGGACATAAGGAGACTATGCAAATACCACACAGATAGTAAACCCAGGACTTTGGTTATCATTTCTGCCTCACAAATCCAAAGTGCCATGATGCTACCCTTAATAAAAGAACATTTTAAATAAATTAATTTACTGTACATGTAACTAATGGTCTTTATTAATTACATGGCCATGCACAATGGTTGAAATGGCATCCGAATGAAGAGAACCTTTGTCTCTGGCTAGCTAGTACGACATGTGGTCATATTTCTAAAAGTTTTTGCTTTTAACAGTTATTCAGTGTGAATTGTTTACATGTCATTAAAGGTTGCCATCGTCGTATTACTAAATACAGTACTTTATGCTGTGTGCACAGCATTAAAATACACTTATGTAACCTGATATTTCCATTTATTCTGACAATAACTTTACTGTATAAACTTGACTCTTATTGCACCCTCTTAGTCCTCTACAGGTTTTCCTGCTTTGCAAATGAATGAGTCAAATCTTTGTTTCAGGATTGTTTGGCACAAGAATGAGGTTATTTAGCATTCAAACCAGACACCAGAGAGTAACAGGAACATACAATGCCCTATGGTAGGAAAAAGAACATTTTCAAATCCAAGCAGTGATAACTGCCAAGAAATCCTTCTTTAGGTTCAAGGGAGTGAAAGTTCTGTGAGACGAATCACCATACCAAAGGGCAAGAGCTGAGAGACATTTCTTTAGCATGCTGCAGAGATACACAGTCACGGGTTCAAGCCACTTTTATTGTAATTCAGGGCATCAGCTGAACTATGATACTGACCTACTCTTACATGGATCCTCCGCCAACGTAGATAGCCATTACTTCTCAGTGGTTTGGTAGCTTTTTCCCCGTCTTGGCAGAGAGAAGAGGAGCTCTTTTCATTGCAGGTTGCTTACCCATTCATATGCAATCCTATATTCACACAACTACATTAAACTTTTAGAGAACAAATTGGGTAATATTCCTATTATATAGTGGCTCTGTATTCGATTACATGAATTTATCCTTACCAATTCTGATGAGTGCGGTAAGAGATTGTTGATTAACAATTAAGTGTATCACATTAAAATGACCAAAACAGTCTGGCTGTAAGTCTAAAAAAGAGGAAGGGGTTTAATAAGCAAGCACTCCAGAAATACAGAGGCTCATTCTTAAAATACAGGGACTCAGACTCCATTAACGAGGCTGATAATACACCATCATCATGTCACTGCTAGCAACAGAAAGTAGACGCACAGGAAGGGCACAAAAGCTGCGTCTTTTTTAAAACAGAGGCTGACCAGCAGTTAACATTACAAGATAAGCAGACTTGGACCGACACAGGACACATTTAATAGACTGGCTTCAATTGCCATTGAGCATGAATTGATGCAGGAAATTCAAATAGAAGACCTTTGTAGGCAAGAAGGTCTGGCAGGTACACTTCTGAATGATAAACTGAATTACTATAACTGTATTAATTAATGTACTGTTATTTTAGCTGTCTAAGTGCACTGCCAGCCTGGCTTCTTTCACCTTAGACATCCAGTCTGTGTGTTAACGCATGTGAGGGAGATGGTGCTTTACCCAGAGATTTACACTGAAGCAGGGTGGGTGTGCTGCGGAAATCACACAGGGTTCAAGCTGACCACCTTATGGGTTGTATTTTAAACTTAACATGTGTTAAAGGTGGATGTTAAGTTGTTGTGTTCCTCTTTAATACTGAACTGTAGCAAAGTGCCACAAATTGTCGTGCCTTGAGTTATTATTTATGTTCATGCTGCTACCATGTAAACATTTTATGGAGAATTAGCTTGCTTGGCATGTATTTAAAAATATTTCATCTTCATTAAAATAAAGAATTCATTTTACATACATTGTCTCTGTGTTAATTTATCACACATTTCAGTGACAATGATAACTAAAAATTACAGCACAATTTAAAAGATAAAAAAAGGCACAGTCATGCCTGAAGACAAATTTTTCACTGTGGCATTCCACCATCAGTCCTCTGCCTATAAAGCCCTGGGATTCCAAATCAGACTGGCAGAACTCCCAAAGCGCCCACAGTACAGCCAGTTAGTGTGAAATCAATGTAAATACCATTACTTTCTTACACACGAGCTAGAAATTCAAAGATTTAGATTTTAAAAACTTATGTAGGCAGGCAGGCAGGCAGGCAGACAGACAGACAGACAGACAGACAGACAGCCTAGGTATTAGACACACTTCAGTTGTTTAAAATCTATCTGTCTATCTACAGTAAATACTGTATATATATATATATATATATATATATATCCATCTATCCATTATCAAACCCACTACATACTAACTACAGGGTCAAGGAGGTTTGCTGGAACCAATCACAGCCAACACAGGGCGCAAGGCAGGAAACAAACCCTGGGCAGAGCGCCAGCCCACTGCAGGGCACACACACACATCCACACACTAGACACACACTAGGGACAATTTAAAATCACCAATGCACCTACCCTTCATGTCTTTGGACTGTAGGAGGAAACGGAGTACCCGGAGGAAACCCACGCAGACACAGGGAGAACATGCAAACTCCATGCGAACCCAGGTCTCTTACTGCAAGGCA
>JANRMT010062809.1:2968148-2980030 GCA_026402145.1 Polypterus bichir lapradei
GGGTATTCTGCTATATATATATATAGATAGATATGACAACAACACTCATATGAATGACAAAACAATTACTGTACATTAACAATCAAGTTACGTTATTTTTAAAATTTTTCCTTTTTTTTTTCATAACTTCTTTAACACAGTACTTCTCCGCTGCGAAGCGCGGGTATTCTGCTAGTATATAATATAAAAAACATTCATTTTAAAGCTAATAAGAAGAAGGCAGACAAGCAAAAAACAGGTGGAGGTCCACGTGGTCCAGACCTAACCCCTGCAGAAGAGTTGGTTTCCAGCAAAATGCCCATCGCCCTGTTTCTGAGGGCATTCTAGGGGGAAGCTCCTCCTCAGAACCAGTGGCAGGATGCAGTGTTCACTTCATTTCAGGTAAAGGATGGTCATTGCATATATTTGTCATCATTGTGTGCCATAGGTATGTTCCATATAGCTCTTTTTTTTGTTGGGTCAGTTGCAGGGAATCTCATATCCCTAGAACTTGTGTCTGACCAACAAGATATTGACAAAGCTCAAATATTTGATGAAGACACTGTGTCTGATTATTCATCAGGAGGAGTGGTACATTTTCCAAATAATGTTTGATCAAACTCCACTCTGATCAGTCCCATGTGCCCCAATCACATTTGGAAATCCTGGGTAATGAGAATGTTAGGCTGATTGTGAGATTCTTTATGGAACCGTGGGTGTTTTTGCCTGTGTATTACCTGCCTGCAGTGGCATGAAATGCCTCTTTTATTGTCTGCATACGCAGATGTCCTGGAAACACTATGAAAACCCAAAGGGAATATTTCAGAGCCAAACAGACTTTACGAATTGCCTGGCAAACAACACTTTTAGATAGATTTTCCGCATCACCTACAGTATATAAAAAAAGTGCCGCTTGCAAAAAACCTCAAAGCAATGCATACTGTCTGCATAGTTGTGAGAGCCTGACTTCACCAAGTTTGACTTTGAATATAAGGTGCTAATAAATCATTGAGGTACAATATTCTCCCCCAGCTAAAGCGGTATCTTTCAAAAAGAATTTCCTCCGGGAGCAATAAAGGATCTTGTCGGTCGCGCAAAACCTTCTCTATATGAAATTCTCTTCTTATAATTTGCGCACCAATATCAATTGGTCGCTCATTCATGAACGGCAAAGCCATGACTGAATGAATTCCATGCATGGACACTGATTAAGTGTGTGAGCTAATCCTTGTTTACAAAGAACAAACCTGCTCCGAGCAGGTTTGAGGATTTGGATGTGCTGCTATGACAACACATCCTGCAAGAGTTTCGAAAAACCAACAGATCCAGGATCATGCCAAATTGTCAACAATTACATCCGGTTAAACGAGTAATCCACGTACGAAAAATACCCCCCAGGGCCTCAAACTCCAACCAGTTTCACTCCAAGCAACTGCTTAATGAGGTGCCGATTCTTGTCGTTAATTAAACCAGTTCTTTCATTTCATGGCTTGTTGCTGCTATTGTGGTGCATTAGCAGACATTTCCAAAATTGTTGAGTTTCTCTTTGTAAGAGCACTGTTCAAATGTTTTGGGGATATTGTATGATAGACACCAGTTGTTTTGGCTCATTTTGTATCTCATGATTGTTTGGTTGCTAATTAAGGAAAAAGAAACAATTAAGGGGTCTGAGTCTTCAAGAGCAAGTCAATTAAAATTAGTTCAAAAGAAGTTAACTAGCACAAAAAAACAGATCATTTATTAAGAAAAGGTTTAGAATGAAAACCTGCAGCCACAATGGCCCTCCAGGATCGTAGTTGGCGACCCCCTGCCCTAGCTGATCACTTAAACCCATGCAACACTACACAACATTTCAGTTGATTGTTAATCGCATACTTAATTTACATAATCTTAAAAAGGTCACAGGGAGGTTTAGACAGCCACATTCCTGTTACCTTCAGTTGTGTATTGGGACATCTCATATGACCAATCATAACGCTGTGTCACTTATAGTGAGAGTTAGCAGCCAATGAGTGCTCAACCATTCTATGCAAAGCCTACAAATAGTAAAGGAATATTTAGATATGCAAGGAAGATGTTTTAGATCAAATGGAGGACAGGACTGTCACTGCACAGATGCTTGATCAGTGTTTCATGTCTGTCATTCCATAACGCACTGAAGGTGAATTGGTTGACATCACAGTAATTTGAGGCACAACATGATATTTGGAACTGTAATGAGTTATTGTGAGGGAATCGTAATTGGTCACACCGTACGATTCCATTTGAGACCCCTATAGGCACCAAGATTTACTATCTGTAATTGGACATGCTCTCCTACTAGAAGTTGTGCCAGGTCCTTTAGCATTATGCCGGTCTTACATAGCCTGTTTCATAAGCACATAGCTGGGGAAGAGAGACACTGGAATGGTCAAAAGTCAACCACTTATTAAGCAATAAATCGTACTGAAACATCAAAAAACATGTTGAAAATCCATTAACAATTTAATGTGTGTATATAGTGTATGTGTTTATATTATATATATATACAGTACTTCATGACCACCAGAGGTTGCTTAGAAGACATGACTTATTAGAAAATATCTGAGTTGAGATATTCTGGCTCAATTAGTTAAGTAATAAAGTTGAGTCTTTTGACCTTTTGATATATCCTGTCATACTGAAGTTGGTTTTGCTCTGCCCTGAATACCTGGCCAAATTCATTATTGTATTGAGAAGATAGGTAAACTACCCATTTCCTACATTCTGCCTCTTTTACTGTACCTGTATACTCTTGGAAGAAGGTATAACCAGAAAGGATCGCCCTCATTATTCTTTTTTGTCCTTCTTCCATTGTGTTAAGGATCCTCAATTTTTTTATTTTATTGCTGCCTACAATGTGAACAAGGTTCTTTCCCCCACCCTTAGTGGTTTCTTCTGCACCCATGGGATATTCAGTTTCAGGAGACGTAGGGAACTGTGGTGTTATACTGTATATGTTCTACACAGTAACAGGGTGTCTGACCCTATGGAGTTCACAGAGGCAGCACCTCTTCTGTAGCAGTTGTAGTAGTATTAGTAATGTCACAAGAAATGTGAAATTCTTATATTCACATATAACCAACATGCAACACATCATCACTGTCTGGCACCATGACGTATTAAAACAACAAGTTTTAACAAGTTAAAACTGTATTAAAACATGCAACTGCATTTTGATTAGTATGAAACACAAATTAGCTTACCTGTTGTTCTCCTTTCTCCAGTTTCTGTGCTCCCATTATGTGGAAAAATCACAAAAAATATTCCAAGATGGTTAGTATATAAATATAAGCATTAGGCACACTAGAAATGGGTTGAAATATCCAGATGAGAAGTTTTTCAGCATCTTAGCAGGGGATGTAAGGTTAGCATGGGTTAATGCTTCTAGAACGTAAACATTTATTTGCTGTCCATTGTCAAGAATGACTCAAAGGCTGGTCACAGAAGGTGACAGGATTATTGTCAGGTACCAATAATTTAGAGAGAAAATGCAAGTTTCAAGAATTGTTCTGAAATATTACAAGAAACAGTTACAGTATAAAGTCCAACACCAAACACAAGCCTTTGCATGCTATCTCAGGAGGGATCTCTTAAAGAACTGGATTCTCCTATATCAGATGTGCACAATGGTGTAAGGTTATGGTGTAAAACTCCCTGCTTATCTCCTCCTTCTGCCATCTATGTCCTGTGGACTCGCCGTAGATCCTCTGTACATCTGTGCCAGGCCTTTTTCTCTTTTTCAACCCTAGCTGATCAAACCATTCTATCACTTTCAGTCACAGCCTCTGGATGAATGAATATTACATTAAACTTAACCTTTCCAAGTCCAGTGCCTTGCACATACCTTCAGCTTTTCCACCTCAATATCCTTCTCTAAGCATTGTCTTCAATAACATCACCTTCTCATCACTGCCCACTGTGAGATCATTGGTTTAACCTTCAATGATCATTGGGGTAAAGGGAGACAGACACTAACCCTTTTAGTAAGGTGGATTTACAAGATCTGAATCATCCTTACTACAAATGCGTCTCAAAGCCTCATTCAAACTTGTATCTTCTCTCCGCTGGACTGCACCAACTCTTTCTTGCTGATGTATTCTGTTCCTTGCTTCATCTACAGTACTACTTTGCCTCACTTTCTTCACATACTCTTATGTGCTTCCCGGATTTAGCTCAAAGCTTTTATCTTGACCTATGGATCTTGGCACAGCCCCACTTCTTACTGTCAAAAACAGGCCTGGAACACAAAATAGTTATAAGAACATAAGGTAGGCCTCAAAACTTAAAAGAAGGCGTAGCCCTAAAACTCA
Organism: Polypterus bichir lapradei; assembly: GCA_026402145.1. Taxonomy (NCBI): domain Eukaryota; kingdom Metazoa; phylum Chordata; class Cladistia; order Polypteriformes; family Polypteridae; genus Polypterus; species Polypterus bichir. The sequence goes on from JANRMT010062809.1 coordinate 2,972,459, forward strand.
AGGCAGGTCTGGGCCAGCACCTTCAAAACGACCAGGCTCATAAATTTCTAAATTGGGAGAAAGCAACTGTAAAAACCCATGGCTAAGATGGCTAATCTTCATTATAAAGATTTTTTAATTAAAAAATAGTCTAAGGTGCAGAACAAAAGATGAAAAACAAAATCAATAACAAAAAAACCAAGCTAAATTCCAAAAGCCAGAAAGAGCAAAATGAAAAGCTCAAAAGACCACAAGACTTAAAATTCCAAGAATAAAGGGGAGCCATACGGCACAACCAGGATAACTAATGCCTCAGCACCAACCTGAAACCAGCATGTGGTTTACATAGACCTTTGAAGGCCTAATTACATTAATAGTGTGGGAAAAGACTTGGGTAGAATTACAAACATTACAAATAGTTTAGTATGAGGAGAAACAAGGGTAATTTAGCAGATCTCCAAAAATGAAAAACAACAAAACTAAGGTAAACACTTAACATTCACTACTTCCAGTCTTGGTTCTGCTTCAAGTCTGCATATTAACTGCACCTTCTCTTACATGATCATCTAAAAATGATCAATGTTTCTCAGTTCATGCACCCAAGCAACAACTTGAACTTTATTGTAAGCCACACATAGTTGCTAGGAATTTCTCTTGGTGCTACATCCATACATATAACAAGGTCAATATCATTAAACAACATCATTTACAATACAAGACACCGTCACAATATTATATACAGTAGAAATGAAAAACATATTGAAACAAAACACAAATATATAAAGCAATATAGTAAAGTATAATATAGGAAGTCAGTCATTCTATATAAACAGAAAACAAGCAGTATTAAAACCATAATTTAGACTGGATGGAGGAGTTTAGAAATCAGGAAAAGACAGATGTATCAGAGAGTAACTGCCGTAAGAAAGAAACTGTTTTTATGTCTAGCAGTTCTTGACTTTAGTAACATTTTCTTGATGGTACTAACTGAAAGAGATAACTGCCCGAGTTGAGAGTAGTTTTGATTATATTTTAGGCACATTTCCTAACCCGTGATGTAGACAGGACCTCAATGGAATCCAGCTTCAGTCCTACAATCTTTTCTGTAGTCCTTAATAACATGCTGCAGAGAAAGAAGAATATCTGCTTCTGAGCTTTTCTGAACAGTTGTGTTTTTTACCAGTTCGGATTGTGACAGTTGTACCAATAATTGTAAATGATTCCACCGTGTTCACAATAACATGATTTATGAAAAGAGGTCAGGTGAGGGTGAGGGATGTCTCTTAAAATCCACAACCATGTTTTCAGTGAATTCTATCTTAGACTGTTGAGGGTAAACCAACTGGCCAGTCAATCCCCCTCTCTCCAATATGGCACCTCGTCCCTATCTGTGATCAGGCCAATCAAGATGATGTCATCAGGAAACTTCAGCAGTTTAACAGAAGGTTCAGTAGAGGTGTAGTCATTGGTGCAGAGAGAGAAAAGTAGAGGAGACAGAACACAGCCCACTCTGCACTGTGGGTCAAAGGCCCTGACTGATGTTTGCCCATCTTCACTATCCGAAATCCAGAGACATCTGGCCTAGTCCACATTCAAACTAAGAATGCTTTCCATGACTATTAAAAACTACTTCCAGTCCAGTGATGTTCAGGCTACCAATAAAGACACACCTCTTCATACAGCATTTTGGGAAATCTCATCAGCCGTAGTAACCCCATCAACCTTTAACTAACCATTGTCATATATGGGTGTCTGAAGATCACTTTCTAGGTTCTGATAAGTTATTCAGTAACCCGTTAGGACAAGAGGAGGCTGACAACGTTAACCATATCACCTCTTTTCTCCTCCTTAGCCCTGAGAAGCCACCCAAGGAGGACACCCCAGCCATGCCCCTATTCAATTAAGCCATGCCCCTTCCAGTCTGAAAGGTATAAATCTAAGGGCTCCCGTAAGATGGCGTCTCAGTTGGAAGAACTACGTCCTACATGAATGATCTTCCAGACCCAGACCTGCTCAACAGAGGTGAGTATTTTGAGAAGCTGTTGAGGCTGAAAAGGCAGCTTTAATGCCTGTTATGTGTTGTAATACTGTGCGTTTATTTTTGTTCAATTTTCTAGCTGTAAATGGGGTGATGCAGTTGGCACCCCAGCTTTTGTTCGGTTCTCCGTTTCCTTATTTGCCTAACATACCTTGTTTTTTTTTGTTTTTTTTGACTCTTCTTTTTTATCTAGCCTTGCGACTAACGGAAATAATAAGCTACCTGTGTTCTATTTTATATTTTGTCCTTGGTAACTTTACAATTTTTTTTTCTAATGACTCGAATGTATTGTATGTATATTGATTTATTTGTTAGTCCCCTTGGAGAAAATTGCCTGTTACCTGTTACATTAACAACAACAATAACAGTAACTATTAGTAGTAGTAGATTAGTTACCAGTAGAATTACCTCTGATTGGAAACTTTGCCAAGTCACTTGCTGCTTCCAGTCACAAGTGTGTTTATTTGCTTAGAACCATATTCATTGTACCAATCATGTGATTCACAAGAAATTGCTAATTTCGTTATTTTTACTCAAGAACTGTCACAAATTCAGATGTTGAAGACCATCTACTTGATTACTATTAGAAATCATGCAGATGTCTTCCTTTATGAACAAATCTCTATAAATGTACATGTGGGTGTGTTTACTAAGCAAACACTGAATTACAGCTTACAGTTTGTGGTAGTATAGAAGAATGCTCTTCAAAGAAAGCAGAGATGCACTGTGTCATGCATGCTGCTATACTGTATTCACAATTCCTTCTTAAATTTGGAAGAACATCTGACAATCATTTTGCATTTTCTCAAAATCACTGGAAACACGGAACTATATCAGTTTGCTGCACTTTGAATTACATGTTTCAATTATATAATTTTTTTTAATAATGCCTAACAATATATTTTAAAATGTTTAAACAGACAGGAAAGTTAATGCCCCCCTTACTTTAAAATGCATGGAAATGGTATGAGCCAGTCTTTGCTCTGGGTTATTTCAGATTCAGGAGATGAAATAAGACCTTTGTTAAGTGCTGTACTGGGGGATTTAGGGCTTTACATCTATCTGGTTGTAACTCACTGGCCAGTTGTCTCCTGGAGGCATACAGATGGTGGAGATGAAAGGGAGATCTGGCTGGGGATGGAATGGGGCCAAGATGTGATGAAACAGGACTTGAAATTAAGCAGAGAGTTGCCTTGCACACTATGATATTCCGTTGGTTTGGGAGGTACATCAAGGAAGCTGAGCTAACATAAAGATAGGAGTAACAGAGAAGCTTAGCCTCTCTGTCTCTAGGCTACCATATTTAAAGAAGCCATGCTGTCAGTTTGTGCCACACCATCCAAAGGAACATATTGGACCAGAAACCAATCAACAGGGAGCCACCTGGTAACCTATTACCAGGCTGTAGGTGTCCTCTAAAATGAAACATTTAGGAGCCAAATGACTTTAGTAGCCAAATTACAGAAACAATATTGTCCATGTTAACATAAAAAAGACTTGCCATGTCTTTTGTTCTGTGCTGGTAGGTCTGTTCACCACTTTTATTCCCTTATTCTTGCATTTCTTCATTTGGGCTGACCCCTGACTGCTGATGAATCTTTTGCTCAAACTTTAAAATTATGTACATGAAAACATATGAACATAAGAAATCTGACAAACGAGAGGAAACCATTCAGTTCATCAATCCCATTGATTTAGCTAATAGCTAAATTATTCCAATATCTCGTCCAGACACTTCTTTAAGGTTATCAAGGTTTCTCCAACTACATGTCTCGGTAGTTTGTTCCAGAGTCCCACAACTCTTTGTGTAAAGAAGTTCTTCTTGGCTTCCGTTTTAAATGCATTTTCCCTTAATTTCCACTGATATCCTCGAGTATGTGATTTGCCCATAAATCAAAAGAATGTTGTTGGATCTACTTGATTAATGTCTTGGAGGGCTTTAAACACCTAGATTAGGTCCCCACTGATTGAGACTAAATAGGTTTAATTCTTGGAGTCTTTCAGAGTAGGACACGTCCTCAAGTCCTGGGACGCACTTGGTTGCTCTCCTCTGCACAGCTTCAAGTGCTGCTATGTCTTTCCTGTACTGTGGTGACCAGAACTACACACAATACTCTAGATGCGGTCCTACGAGTACATTATATAGTTTGAGCATAACGTCCTTGGACTTAAATTCAACAATTTTTATTCAACATATTTTTATTTGCCTTTTTAATTACAGTGGAACCTCGGGTTGTGAGCATAATTCGTTCCGGAAACGTGCTTGCAATCCAAAGCACTCGTATATCAAAGCGAATTTCCCCATAAGAAATAATGGAAACTCAGATGATTCGTTCCACAACCCAAAACTATTCATATAAAAATGATTAATACAAAATATAAAGTAAAATACATAATACAAATTAACCTGCACTTTACCTTTAAAAAGAATCATGGCTGGTGTGAGTTTCTAAACTCATATGGGATTCCACCCAATGGGACAACACGCGGAAGAGCGTCCCAAAGCAATCGCAGTCTCCCAGCGCTGTAGCAGTTCGCCATATAGGCGCATCCAAAAAGATCGCAGACATGCTATAAGCGCCTGTCGTTAATGGGTGATACAAGGAACATTATAAAGATCCCGGTACAATAAATAACAGCGCTGTTGCTGTTTCAAGCTGAATAAAGCTGGTGTTAAAGTACTGAGACTCAGCTTCGTGTTTTGGGGAGCAAGATGGGGACTCGCACTTCACAGCGCACACACACACAGTCACAATGCTGTAGTAAACAGATGTTGACTATATGAGTGAGGCACACAGACTCAGACGGAGAATAGGAGACGATTGCCAGAGAGAAAGAGAGAGAGAGAGAGAGAGAGAGACGCACTGGATGAGTGAGCGAGCGAGATAAGGAGAGAGAGAGAGAGAGACGCGCTGGGCGAGCGAGCGAGCAAGATAAGGAGAGAGAGAGAGAGAGACGCGCTGTGTGAGCGAGATAAGGAGAGAAAGAGAGAGACGTGCTGGGCGAGCGAGCGAGATAAGGAGAGAGAGAGAACCATCAGCTTAGTTGTGATCACATGACGCTCAGCAGACAAAGTGTATCCATACTACTCGTATTGCAAGACATCGCTCGTTTATCAAGTCAAAATTTATTAAAAATTTTTGCTCGTCTTGCAAAACACTCGTAAACCAAGTTACTCGTAAACCGAGGTTCCACTGTACTTATATGCATTGCTTAGTCAATGAAAATGTTGCATCAACATATACCCATAAATCCTTTTCAAAGGTTGCTTCCTGTATGACAGTGTCGCCCATTTTGTGTTTATAATTGATGTTCTTTTTGCCCACATGTAGGGTTTTGTACTTTTCTACATTAAACTGCATTTCCCAGGTGTTTGCCCAGTTCTGAAGATTGTCTGGATCATTTAAATTCTTTTTTGCTACCTCTTCAGTGTCTGCCATCCCTCCAATCATCTGCGAATTTGATAAGTTTACTAACTACACCAGAATCAATGTCAATAATATAAATTAGAAAAAGTAAGGGTCCAAGGACAAACCCCTGAGAGACTCCACTGATGACTTGCCGAATGTGGACCATTCTCCTCTTATCTGTACCCTTTGTCTCCTGCCGGTTAGCCAACTAGAGATGACGATGCCTATAGCTTCTAGTTTCAGAATGAATCTTTGGTGTGGGACTCTATCAAATGCTTTTTTGAACGTCCAGGAAAATTATGTCATATGCTTTGTTTTTAATCAATTATGCTGGTTGCTTCCTCAAAAAAATCTGAAAAATTGGTTTGGCAGGACCTTACCCTCATTAACCCATGCTTGTTGCTGTTTAGAATATTATTTTCATTTAGTAATTTTCTAATTTATTTTTTACTAGCTGAGTGTGGTCTTTGGGACAAAAAACAACCTGAAGACTCCCAAGCAGTCTTACTATATTGGTGAATTTTCAGAAGCGTCGGCTAAGTGGACAGGGATAGGTTGTATGTTGTCCAAGATGGACGTGTAGTTGAGTGCAGCTGTAGCACAAATTGAGCAGGACAGGCTGGAAATTGTCTCAAGCAAATGTATGGTAGCTCGTTGTGTAAACGTATAACATGTATGTACCATAAAGCTGAGTTTGTCTGCTTGGATTGAATGACAAGTGAGGTGCATGCAAGCGCCGAAAAAATGTAAAAGTGCATGCATAAGCCATCTCACCTGGTGCAAGTCACACTTGTATAAGTTTCTACATCTTCCGTAGAAGTCACACCAACTCCCGTGGCTGTGGTTGAGTGTGAGCAGAGCCGACTGCTCCATACACACACAAACACACACACACACACACTCATCTTTCGTAGTGGGAACTGAGTTGCATATAAGCACTGAAAAAATTTTATAATGCATGCATGTATCATCTAGTGGCTGTGGTTGAGCATGAGCAGAGCACACTGTTCCACACACACACAGGTCTTTCGCTTATATGCATCTAATAGGTTCCATAACTACTTTTTTGTTAGATCATCAAAACTACACACAGTCACAAACTGGCCATTATATAAACTCCTCTTCATCTTGTTTGAGCCGAGACAGCACCACACACAGTGCTCAGTACGAAACTGTTCAAGTGAAGGGACTTCTAATGTGATCCTGATCAAATCCTCCAACATTGAGACATCAGGTGAATTGTGCCTATACTGTTTGGTACAGAAAAGTCTTATTTACATTGTGTAACTAATACAATTAGCACAAGTGTAATCTCAACTAAACCCAAAACATTCCTGAAATCTGTCCAGTAAGGCTTTTTTGTCAAGATGACCTCACTCAAACTGCTGTAAGACAGGTCTTCAAACTGTCCTATGATGAGCAATCTGAGAGATGTCAATCCAGTTAGGACAACCTCTGCATCACAGTAGCTAAATGAAGGTATATGTTCTCCTATCTCTCCTCTCAGGAGTTCACCTTCCCCACTTGATGCACTCATATTAATGCTGGATTTGTATGACCCACTTCACAGATTTTATCTTGGCAGCAGTCATGCTGGTCTGCATTATTAAGTGTAGATTTGGCTGTGTTTAGTATTCCCTGAATAAGGTTGTGTTCAAGCTTGGCTAATCTAACAAAACTGTTCACAGCTACACCAGAAGAAATATGTCTGCAGCATGCACATTATCTCTTATAGATGAACCAGTTCCACAGTCTTTGATGACTGAGATTTAGTTTTCCTTTGCAGCTCCACTCAGTGTTTGCACTTTTTTAAGTTAATTCACAAAGCACCCAATGAATTCAGCACACATTATGTTGTTTTCATACATATTCTATACATCTATACTGTTCTTTTTTTATTAGCAAGGTTTGTAACGTATATTTTGTGAACGGTAATTCCTCACATACGATCACATACAGTTTAAATATTTTCATTCTTTAATAAAGTCCTTCTCCAGTTTTTATTTTTTGCAGGCATGGTCCAAGTTAAAGGTATCTCCTTTGTGGCACACTTTGCATTTACACAATCAGGAGCGTTTTTATCCTTCAGACCCTCTGCGTGTGTGTGTGTGTGTGTGTGTGTGTGTGTGTGTGTGTGTGTGTGTG
>JANRMT010062809.1:2980040-2990680 GCA_026402145.1 Polypterus bichir lapradei
TGTGTGTGTGTGTGTGTGTGTGTGTGTGTGTGTGTGTGTGTGTGTGTTTTAAACCACTTCTTAGTTGAAGTGATTCATTGCCTTGAATAGTTACATTCTCCCTGTAACTTCATGACCGGCTTTACAATAATGAAGTCACAATACATCAATTGTTTAACTTTATCACATTCAAGTCAAGGATGTTCTTGAAGCCATGGGCTCCTAAAATGCTGTTAAAGTCTGTTGAATTAATCACTTGATTTACAGTAGATGATCATTCAGATGCACAGTTGTCAATACTCACATTAAACTTGTTACGTGATTTCTGGGAATCAGTTGCAGCAGTCAAATATCCACTGGACATGCACCAAACTCTTCAAGAAAATCTGCAGTTTTATGTTCTGTCATTATTAACAAATGAGCTAGCATGTGAAAACTTTTAAAAAACCTGGCCCTCGCTATCCGTGGGGGAATTGGTTCCAGGACCCTCACTGGACATCAACATTTTTGGATGCTCAAGTCCCTTAAATAAAATGGCATAGTATTTGCGTATAACCTACGTGCATCCTCCAATACAGTATATTTTAGATGATCTCTAGATTACTTATAATGCCTAATACAATATAAAAGATACGTAAATAATTGTTATACTGCATTTCTTTTTGAACAATGACATGAAAAAAAGTCTGTATATGTTCAGTACTAACGCAACCTTCGTAGCCTAACTACATAGCACACGTCAGCAACAACATGACATTTTGTTTGTTTTGATGCTTACAGATTGCTTTCATTTAATGACCTGTACGTAGAATAAAACAGAGAATATTTAAAAAGAAGTACACATACAAAATATTTTCACAAAAACAAAGGGTGTGCACAACACGAAAGTAGCAAACCAACAAGATGCAAGGTGAACAATGCTCAAAGCAGCAAGTGCTGGACAGACACTGAGGATCTGTGAAATGGCAGAAGGCTAAAGCAAAATATGCCTACACGTCACTTCCTTCACGTGAATTCAGCACAGTGCTTGGCACGCAACAAATCTGAGTTTTGCTTTTTGGAGCTTTCAGGAGTTTTCATTTATCAAATGTTTTCAATCTGTGGTTGGTTAAATCCACAAATGTGGAACTCGCAGATACAGTGGGCCGACTCTGTTATTGTAGCCTCAGCGTTTACTAGCTTTTCACCAAAAGACATTTTCACATTCTGCGATAAACAAACACACACACTTTTATCTCTTTACCATAAAAAAAATATTTAAAATGTTATTTATAGTGCCATTTATTCCTTAAGAAAATCAGGTATATACAAGGAGAAAAAAAAAGTGAGGATAGTGTAATGTTTAATGAAATCAAGGAGGCAAAACAATGTGAATTTACGAACAAACAGAATTATATGACAAAGGGGCTTCACAGACACCGACTACTGCTTCTGCTACTGACTCTATATGTGCATACGTCAGCTTTATATTTAGCATAGCAGTATCACTTCACAGTAAAGTAGTCCCTTCACATTACAGATAGTGCATTTCATGTACAGATTTGCAACTCACCACGGCTGACATCACTGTATTCAGCTTGAAATTGGGTTTCAGTGTGTGGCGAGTGCCAGTTTCCATGCAGGTCTGTTAGATGCGAGTCACAATTATATCTAACATGTTGTCAGTTATGAAAAGTTTTAAATACTGCAAGGGATCACCTTAACCCAATACATCTGCTTTGCTCCCTGGAGTTTCAATAAACAGCAGCAGCAGCACTGCTCTCAAGGCAGATACAGAATTAACGTCTTTGAATACAGATTGTCTATCTTGCTGTCACTATCTTGAAGAACTATTACTCCAGTCATGCCATAAATCACTTTTTAACAGCCCATATTCCCCCATGACTGCACATTCCGTTCAAACAACCACCTACCAACCGATCAACCGAGAAGGGATCTGCCGATTATGCCATGACACTGTCACAGGAGGCTGGGGGTCAGACCCAGCCGGGACGCCTGGAAGGACTGGGAGGTGGCTTATACATCCCCCAGGCCACGAGGGGGCAACCACCCTGGATGTTGAGGGGACCACAGGGAAGGAGCAAGGAGGCTCCAAGCCCACTGGGCCCTGTGGCCACCGCCAGGGGGCAACCCAAGCGTCGTGGAGCCTGTGAGATCAACACTTCCGCCACACCTGGGAAGGTGGAGGAAGGTCCTTCCAGGGACGCCCAGAGTGCTTCCGGGTGCAAGGAGAGCACTTCCACCACACCAGGAAGTGCTGCCGGAAGAGTGTCATCAAGCACCTGGAGCATATCCGAGAACAAATAGTTTAATAAACGTGTGCAGCAGTGACATCCGGTGTCTGTCTGTCTGTGCTCGGGCTGTCTATCACAACACATAAACATCTTTTTGGTGCATGCATATAACTGACGAGTTAACTACACATCAGCGGTTCTTGTCGACAGTGATAAAGGTGTTGAAGTTGAACTTAAATAACCGCTGATTAATAAAAATAAAACAAAAAACTGTAGCGTAGGTCCTGAATTGCAACTAAACGTTAAATATTGTTGCAATATATAATTATTTGTTACATTTGCAACCATTTTAGTCCCAGTCTGAAGCCCTGAGTTTTATTATTTTAATTAACACTCATTTGTACTCTGCTTATATTTTGGGCATATTACCTACAAGTTAATTTTTAATCCCACCTTTTGTGATACTCAATCTTGTTGTCGGAGGTCATAGATATGACAGGCAGTGTACCTCATGAGGGCTACAGCAAGGAGACTTTTTGTGAAGGTCTACATAATAAAGAGTGTAAATGGGAATATGTAAAGACCCTAGGACCCTACCAGGACTAAACAATCACACTGTATGGATTCTTACTGAAACAAGGCTTGGAGGTCAGTGCTGGAAGTGGGCCGGTACTCACTGGTATGAGGTCCTTTGTTCTTTGCGATACTCCGACTTCTCCTTGTGTCCTGGCACTTCTCACAACCTCTTGGTGCTTTTGTGCCTCCGCTCAACTGGACAGGCTGCACAAGTCTGTAGGCATCAAGCACAGATGCTGTTATACATGTCAGAGTCCAGGACAGAAATATACTGGTGGGCTTTTCATCTGTCTCACATCTTATAATCTATTCAACAACACCGTTATTAACAGAACATTATTAATATGTATTGTAAAACATTATAAACCAAAGGCGAGTTGCTTGGTCAGCCACTGTGGAAGAAAGAAAATCCAGCTGAGATGGGAGGCTACTTATATCATAATGGAGCATTAGAAGTAGGCGGCTGATCCATGTAATGGCCTGCATTATGCATTTCCTGTCCTCTGTATCCTCACTTAGTTGCTGCCAATGCTCTACAAAAACAGTGAACGTCCTGAACTTCCCATAAGCCCAGGGGCCTGGGACAAGGGTTCTGGTTTCTTACAATGTTGGTGCCCCTTACAATAGTCTTTGCTAAACCTCATTACCCAGGTTACACCAACCTATGCAGCTTGTGCAGCTCTGCCTATATTTCTTCTGCTCATTTTCCACACTGTCATGTCACATAATTTCTGTTGGCAGCACGAAGGCTAGATGCAAGTTAACTTCACTCATGGTGTTATCCTGGCTGCAACGTTGTATAGCTAAGTAACCATCTGCATTGTAGTACATCTCTTGACTGGATTCACTGCCACCCAAACTCTTCACTCATTTTGTTACTGTGCACCTGCCTTTTCTCTTCGTGTCTGTCTATTGCTTGTGTGTTTAGAAACAATGGAGTGCCAATATGATGTCTACCTCAGCTGTTTTGCTAGCTAATGACACAGAGGCTCCCATGGCTGACTGGGATTGACCCAGCTACTTAAGAGCTCTTCACTGCAGTCCTATTATCTTAATGGCGTCATACAGCAAAGCTGTAGACAGATTTTCATTTGAATAATTGGAACATATGTACTTTCATTAAAGAAACATATATTTTGAACATTAACAGTGTCTCCTCCTGGAAATTTAAAACTTGATATGATTTGTTAATACAAAATGACACGCATGAAAACGTGGGGAATCCTGCTATTGACTTTGTTTCTACTTCAAGCACTATTAGAAATGCATGTACCAATCCCTTAGTTACTGCTGCCTGACAGTAAGGAGAACAGGGTTTGTGTCCCGAGTCCTCCCTGTGGCTGCGTGGGTTTTCAAAGGCATGCAGGTCAGGTGGATTGGTGACATTAATTTAGTCCTAGTGTGTATGTTTGTCCTGCCCTGTCCAGGGTTTGTTCCTGCCTTGCACCCTATACTAGCTGGGATAGGCTCCAGCAACCCCTGCGACCCTGTTCAAGACTAAGCAGGTTAGAAAACTGACTGACAGACTATTGGCAGAAATGGCAGACTTAGCATGATTTTAATGAGTTATGTCAAATATCTTAATAAACACCTCAAATCTAAGTTATGAGACTAATATTAAAGTAGATCGCCTTATGAACAACTAACAACTCCTTTGTGAAACAGACAATGTAGCTGCTCTGAGCAAAGTTAACTAAACCCAAGCTTTAATGATATTATATTTCTAAATTGGAATGCCTAAAAATTTAGATCATGAATGGAACTGTAAATTTGCCAAACTGCAAAAAAAAAAAAAAAAAAAAAAATTGACACTGTATAAGAATTTTCTCTACAAAACCACCACTGATGACTAGTGCAAAGTAATAAATTAAAATATAAATATCTGCAAATATTATTTTACCAGACAAATAAGAAATGGAGCTATTCCTTAGATGGCTCGGGTTTAATATATTTATTTTTTTACCATTTACTAATCAATTATTAAGACTTTTAAGAATTTAACTTTTGTAAAAATGAATACATACTTTATATGCAGTGCTTTGAAAAAGCAGGCAGTCCACATCCATTTTTAACAGCCTAGGATACTGAGGCAATGCACTAGGAGATTTAATTTGAGTTGCACATCCTTCTTCAAACAGCCACTTCTAAAAGAGAAACACAATGGAAAACACAAAAAAAGACAAAGCCTATTGTCATTTTTAAGAACAGTATGTATGATCCTGGGTCGGCAGTTTAGGTGAACTTACCAGATTTGTTTGCAACAAGGACACATAAAAAATTGTTCCACAAGTCAAGACACAATACATGATATCCATATTTATAATCAAACTGAACATCCAGGGGGGTATTTTCCGTACGTCGCTTAAATCATCTGAGATCAGATGCCTCATCTTGGATGAGTTAATTCCGGTGAAACTCATCCGGGATAAGTCGGTTTTTCAAACGCAGCGGTGTAGTAGATTAGTCTAGCTTGATCTAATCATCCGAGATGACTGCGCGCACCCGCGCTGATTGAAAAGCCCACAGGCCTATGCGTATATATTGAGTCTAGAAAACATGATCAGCAAGTCTTTGATAGGCTGCAACAAAATGACGAAAGAACGGACACATTTTTTTCACACAAGCTATGTATGTATGTATGTATGTGCTACTCGAAGGATTTCAAGATTTAATATGTACAAGGGGTAACTCTGCAAAAGCAGCCCAAACCAGAAAAGACGGCTGGCAAAAAGTGGCCGACAAATTAAACGCGTGTGCATTGAACTTACTGAAAGCAGCGTTTCATTTCCTATGTGTCAGATTATTTTTTAATATGTCATAATTCCAGATCAAATGTGACAACATGGGAACAGGTTAAAGTGAAGTACAAGAATATACTTCAAACTGGTAAATATTGGTATATAACTATTTAATGATTTGTTGACATAAAGAATCATATATAATATAAAAACATTAATTATAAAGCTAATAAGAAGGCAGACAAGCAAAAAACAAGTGGAGGTCCACGCGGACCAGACCTAACCCCTGCAGAAGAGTTGGCTCTCCAGCAAAATGCCCATCACCCTGTTTCTGAGGGCATTCCAGGGGGAAGCTCCTCCTCAGAACCAGTGGCAGGATGCAGTGGTCACTTCATTTCAGGTAAAGGATGGTTATTGCATATATTTGTCCTCAATGTGTGCCATACGAGTAGGCATATTCCATATAGCCCTCTTTTTTGTTGGGTCAGTTGCAGGGAATGTCATATCCTAGAACCTGTTGTCTGACCAATGAGATACAGGTGAAGGTCAAATATTTGATGAAGACACTGTGTCTGATTATTCATCATGAGGAGAGGTACATTTTCCACATAATGTTTGATCAAACTCCACTCTGATCGATCCCATGTGCCCCAATCACATTTGGAAATCCTGGGTAATGAGAATGTTGCTGATTGTGAGATTCTTTATGGAACTGTGGGTGTTTTTGCCTGCGTATTACCTACCTGCAATGGCATGAAATGCCTCTTTTATTGTCTGCACACGCAGGTGTCCAGGAAACACTATGAAAATCCAAAGGGAATATTTCAGAGCCAAACAGACTTTACGAATTGCCTGGCAAACTGCACTTTTAGATAGATTTTCCACATCGCCTATAGTATATATAAATAAAGTACCGCTTGCAAAAAATCTCAAAGCAATGCATACTGCCTGTGTGGTTGTGAGAGCCCGACTTCGCCTAGTTTGACTTCGAATATACAGTGCTAATAAATCTTTGAAGTACAATATTCCCCCCAGCTAAAGCGGTATCTTTCGAAAAGAATTTTATCCAGGAGCAATAAAGGATATTGCTCAAAACCCTCTCTATATGAAATTCTCTTCTTATAATTTGCGCACCAATATTAATTGGTCGCTCATTCATGAGCGGCAAAGCCATGACTGAATGAATTTCATGCACGGACACTGATTAAGTGTGTGAGCTAATCCTTGTTTAAACAGAACAAACCTGCTCTGAGCAGGTCTGAGGATTTGGATATGCTGCTATGACAACACATCCAGCAAGAGTTTCGAAAAACTGGCAGATCCAGGATCATGCCAAATCGTCAACAATTACATCTGGCTAAACGAGTAGTCAATGTACGAAAAATACCCCCCAGGACTCCTACAGGTAGGAATATTGAATTGTAACAGTGTTGTGATGTGAGATTTTGCATATAACTTGATAAATATTTAGTATGCCTTTATTTGTAATTTAGGCAAAGCAATGTAATTTAGTGTTACATTATATGAAAAGTATTCATGTTTACAACCCCCTCCCCCCACCAAGAATGGGTCTCTTTGAATTTTACGACAGAGTTGGGGGAGGAAGTGCCTTAAACCAGTTTGACAAGTGTTTCTCTGCTAAAGTCTTTCAACTCCATAGGAAAGCCAGGCTGCCTAACTGCCAAGCTTTTCCTTAACATATGGTCTTGGTGAGTGGCAGGTGTTAAGATATTCTATTCCTCCATTGGTCTGAAGTATGGCTGTTTGGAATTGGCTTGGATAAGAACCTTTTAAGTACCATGACGTCCTATTGGCTCTAGGGGTTGGACAGAACATCTATAAATTTACTTGCTCAACCTCACTCTCTCTCTCTCTTACCAAACTGATGAACTGAAAGGACAACACAATGGAAAGCACAGCTCGGCAGCTATATTGAACAGACATGTGGCTGAAAGCTGACCACAAATGAACTAGAGACATTTTTAAGTAACAAACAAGTCTGTGTGCCGCCTGAAACTACACATCACCATTTAATAAGGTTGTATGGTTGCTAATATTCAAATATATTTTGCATATTGTTATTATTTATGAATATTATCAATAATACATTATTTTATGTGTAACTTAACTCCTGCTTATCTTTTACTACACCTAATTGCCTGAAGTTATAGATATAGAAGGAAAGGTGGGGAGAAGTTATATACTATAATACCTTATAAACAGTGGTAAGTCTGTGAGATTTGAGGCATTCTGACAGAGGCTACATATTAATAATACAACAGGGGAAAGTAGAGTAAAGTATTACTCTATCAAGACAAAACAAACAGCTCAGTGCAACAGTTCACCTGGGTCTCTTAATGCCACCGCAATTTAAAATGTTTACTGCACTGGGAGTAAAAAAATGTTTTTATCTATTTCTCTTGACTTTTGGGAATACAAAACAAAATCTGCAACATGAGGGCAACAACTGAAGCACTTTGGAAACAGAGGATGGCTCATGTATGAAAGAATGGTGTTGGCAATTAAGCTCAATGCTAGACTTTTTTTTTCTTTTATAATTTTGCACATTTAATATATAGAAAATATGAAACACGGTGGGAATCAACCTGATATGATACAGCAGTTTAAGGCACATATGCTTTCTACTTTGGGATGTAAAAGGAAATCAGGGCACCCAAACACATGGAGCACATGCAAACTGCAAACTCAGAAGCCAACCTTTATACGGCATTATGACAACTGGTAATGGTGGAAAGTTTTGATTGGATAACTGTTTCATACAAACCAAGGTGAAGTTTTAATGATCACAAGGAAAAAAAAAGAGAAAAACCATCAAACTTTGATTAGGGCTGTAGGTGAACAAAGTCGGTCCCGGCAGGCTGCAGGATTTTGTTCAAACCCTGTTGCTTAATTAGAAAACAACCCTTGCCAATTAGAGATCTTATTTAATCTGGCTTGTTAGTGTTTTAACTCTGTTTAGTCAGGCCATTCTTAAATTACATATTTTCTAATGATTTTAAGCCTAAAACAGATGTGTAATTCTTATTTCTGCACTTTGTTCTGTTCAGTTTCCTTCTAAATATTTTATTAAACCAGGTAGTTCATAATGAATCCACACAAGTGTAAACAGAAACAAGTTAGAAGGAGAACTGCTGGCTCCTTTGTCATTTGCATCTTATTGCTGATAAGGAGCCATTAAAAACACTAAATGCAGACGTTTCAGACTGAAATAAGCAATTAAGGATGGGGAACCTTAACAAGTGAGAGAACACTAAAATGAAGCAGCAAACTGTCACTTGAGCCATGATTTACTTCTCATTAAGAAACTGGGTTGGAACAAAAACCTGCAGTCACTGTGGACCTCCAGGACCAACGTTGCTCACCCCTGATCTAGACTATAACAAAGTGAACAACAGACAATA
Source organism: Polypterus bichir lapradei (assembly GCA_026402145.1). Classification (NCBI taxonomy): domain Eukaryota; kingdom Metazoa; phylum Chordata; class Cladistia; order Polypteriformes; family Polypteridae; genus Polypterus; species Polypterus bichir. Next base: position 2,988,990 of record JANRMT010062809.1, read on the forward strand.
ATAAATGTAAAACGAACTAACTGAAAAAATGTAATTGTTTTTGTGGTAACAATTGGAAATGTCAAATCTAAACTCAAGGTTATTTACGTCAAAAGAAGTAAAAACAAAAATAAACTCCAGGAGAGGCAGGGCACACGCTCAGTTAAACAGTTCACTGAAAAAATATAAAATCAAAATCCAGGCCAGATTATATTCATTTACATGAAATCTATGTGAAATCCAAAAGACTGGAGACAAAAAAAATCCTCACAACATTTTACTAGTCAACTATAATATGATGTGTCCGACAAAAAATTTGCAACAATGTCAGGGGGTAACCTGTAAATCTTATTTTTTCATCAAAAAACTTTAAAAAACAATAAACAGAATAACAGACAAAGTAAGCGACACTAGATTTGCTGTCTTTGCATCCTCTCACCCAGCTCCTCAGACTTTTAAATCATCTTCAGTTGGACTAAAAAATATTTGCACATGTATTTGACAGTGAGCAGTAGCATTTTGTGAACACAGTAATTGAATACTGTGGACATTCATAACATAAAATCTTGAAACTGTCTGCCTATTTAACTAAGACATTCGAAAACCTGTACCAGTACAATTAAATTAAAAATTAGATTAAATATAACTTTTAACTTTGTTTTGTTCTCTGATAACAGTTGACATATAACAAATATTATTTATTTTAACCAAATATCCACCCGCGACTTGTAGCATATTTAACTATTTTGGGATACTACATAATACTTAATAGTGGAGGTGAGGTTCTGGACTATAACGTTTATCTGTATACTGATTGGTGTGTTTGAAATGCTTCATACTCATCATATGTAAATGAAACTAGCTGATTAAAGGAAGCTTTCTGTTAGAATACTTCTGTGTGCCATGCTGCACTAATAAAAGCATGTGGGATTCTTTTTTTGCTTTGCAAATCATGACCTATCATCTATGGGGGAGGAGTGAAAAGCTTCAGATTTGTCAAAAATTTCCATCTCCGGTTTTTGATGGATCTCGATATTTGAGGGTTCCCTGATACCAAAAACACTGATATCGCGATGCTGGGTGTGTGTCCATGTGTGTATCTGTGCGTCACAGTTTCTTGAGGATGGTCTAGAGTTAAAACGGCTGGAAGGAAAAATACCAAACTCAAAACATAAGCATGTTATGAAATGACAATGTGCTGATTAGTTTTTGAGCAAAATCGTGCAAGAGAAAGAGGCACTCTAGAGGAACCTTCAAATGAATTTTTGATAATATTTTGAGAATTATAGTAAATACTGTAATTCTGCAATTAATTATGATTTATTCTAATCAATTGCTATCGTAATGGCCATTTTATGATCAAGTCTGGGAAACTTGGTTTCTAGGGAACAAAGCCTACTGATGCTCATGTCCAATTTTTTTTATTTACACAAGCTTGATGCTAAAATAACCGACTTACTTGCTCATCTCACCCTAATCTCTGTGTTGTCCCTGTTTGTGGATTTTCCTCATCAGTACACTGGGTCACCAAGGGAAGCACTCTCTAGCTAATTCTGACTCTGTTGGATGGCATAGATAGATAGATAGATAGATAGATAGATAGATAGATAGATAGATAGATAGATAGATAGATAGATAGATAGATAGATAGATAGATAGATAGATAGATAGATAGATAGATAGATAGATAGATAGATAGATAGATAGATAGA
>JANRMT010062809.1:2990780-3015524 GCA_026402145.1 Polypterus bichir lapradei
TAGATAGATAGATAGATAGATAGATAGATAGATAGATAGATAGATAGATAGATAGATAGATAGATAGATAGATAGATAGATAGATAGATAGATAGATAACTTTATTAATCCCAAGGGGAAATTCACATACTCCAGCAGCAGCATACTGATAAAGAACAATATTAAATTAAAGAGTGATAACAATGAAGGTATAACAGACAGGCAATAATTTTGTATAATATTAACGTTTACCCCCCCTCCCCGGGTGGAACTGAAGAGTCGCATAGTGTGAGGGAGGAACGATCTCCTCAGTCTGTCAGTGGAGCAGGACAGTGACAGCAGTCTGTTGCTGAAGCTGCTCCTCTGCCTGGAGATGATCCTGTTCAGTGGATACAGTGGATTCTCCATGATTGACAGGAGCCTGCTCAGTGCCCATCGCTCTGCCATGGATGTCAAACTGTCCAGCTCTGTGCCTACAATAGAGCTTGCCTTCCTCACCAGTTTGTCCTGGCGTAAGGCATCCCTCTTCTTTATGCTGCCTCCCCAGCACACCACCGCGTAGAAAAGGGCACTCGCCACAACCGTCTGATAGAACATCTGCAGTATCTTATTGCAGATGTTGAAGAATGCCAGCCTTCTAAGGAAGTATAGTCGGCTCTGTCCTTTCTTACACAGAGCATCAGTATTGGCAGTCCAGTCCAATTTATCATCCAGCTTCACTCCCAGGTATTTATAGGTCTGCACCCTCTGCAGACAGTCACTTCTGATGATCAACTGGTCCATGAGGGGTCTGGTCCTCCTAAAATCTTAAGGATGGCACTGCTTCAGATGGTACAAAAGATTAGTGGTTTTACCTGTCTTTGTGGGAACATGCTTTCGACTCAGTTTGCAGTGCACGCTATTCTGCTTCTTGTCAGACTTTAAATAGTCAGTTTTATCTCCACACTACCAAAATTCCTCAGACCCTTTTTTTCAACAATGTCCTCGTCTTTTGATCCTTTGGTTCTGTCCGCTGGGGTGTCTTCTTCGGTAACGCTGATTTTTTTGTAGATTTCATTAACATTTTCTGTCATCATTTTCTAATTTATCTTGCTCCCACTCCAGACGTACTGGTATGTGTGGCTGCTGCAACCCAAACATTAGCACATGTGCTGCTGCCAGCTCCATGCTGTGTGCATTAACCTAACCTGATGTGGCTGTAACTCTACTCCAGCCAAATGATTGGTTCAGCATGGCGCTATTCTCATTATTATTGGCTTTCTGTGTTTCTGTCAAATCTTGAGTTCTGTCAACTTTCTATCGACCATGTCTCATACAGTATTTCTATTGAGGAAAAGATATTTTGTGATAATTATGTTTATCTTATCTTTGCCCAGCACTGAGGACAAGGTACATTTTTGTAAACTAATATACGTAAAGTTTATTGCACAAGAAAGAATTCAAAAGGTTACCCTAATGCAGGAAAAACTATTCAGGTAGATGTTTTCAAATGTTTAATCATCATATTTACAACTTAAGTTATGGGATACATTTCCAAGATTCACAGAAGGGAAAAATGTAATTAACACCATTGTCACACGCATGAATATACAATTAGAAGCAGAAAGTAGAAAATTAGGTTAACATAGGTCATGGTTAGGGTGACTAGTGTCAACCAATCTTACTTTAACTGGGACAAAGTACTTATATACATACATACACACACACACACACACACACACACATATATTATATATATATAAACATAAACAAGCTCTCCCAGAACTGTCCAAGCTCCAAGCATAACCCCAGGTGCTCTTTAATGGTACTTACATTGTCTGTTATTCAGGTTTGCCCAAAGGATGGCACAAGATTTACTATTTCAGCCTGTGTTAACTGTTCACTCCAAACTGCCATAGCCTCATTACAGAAGGGAAAGGGCATCAAGGATCTCAGCTCCAAATATAAGGCCGACTCCAGACTAAGATATGACCTTTGATATCATACCACAGTTCAATTACCAATGACCACAAATACACTTGTAAATGGTAGCAGGACTTGCTCATAACAGCAATTGGTATTATTGTTATAGTTGTCTTTATGTTAAGAAGATTGAACTATATTTCATGAAATCTCTTTTTAAACTAAGACTTAAGATAAATCTGTATGATTTATGATGATGCTGAAAACTTAGTTAAAAAGTTTGATTAGTCAGTTGTTCTCAGAGAAGAAAAAGGAGGAACTGTAAGAGAAAATGTACTTGAAACTACATGCCGGTTTAAGTAGGACATTCTGATATTTGTACCAGTATATTTAAACTAGAAATTGAGATCATATGTATATCATTTATCTATATGCTGACTGGTGTGTTTGAAATGCTTTGCAATTATATGTAAATTAATCTAGCTGATTAATTTATGATTTAATTTATGATGATGGCTCAAGACTCTTTTTTAATTTACCAAGTATTTTTCACAACTAGTTAAAAAACCTGTAATGGGATAGCAACCTACAATTAGAAAATTGCAACTGGAAATAAAAAAAATGTAAAAGGAAAAAAGGAAAACTCTAAGCAAATTTTCCTGAGCATAGTTGGCCTTCTTGTATCATATGCATGAAAACAAGTACCTAAAACATAAGAAGAGGAAGCTATTGGAACAGTTTTACAAACAAATGACACCACACCTCAAGACTACAGATTGGTTTATTTCTGTGAAAATGAGCAATGACCGAGAAAAAGCCTCAGTTATGGTTACAAGAAACTCTCAGTACATATACACCAGATATTGTGTCACTTGGCTCTTTTTGTGGCCACCAGGGCATTATTGACCAAAATAAAGCCAAATACTGTCAAGTTACTACAGAAAACATGCCATCCCCAAGTAATTCTATGAAAAAACATAAGGTTGGTATGGCAATAAAAAGCGAAACATAAAGTTAAACCAAATTCCAATATACAGTATGCCTTCGTAACTTCTATGAAACTATGGTTAAGAAATACTGAAATAAATAAGGAAACAAAAATTAACAACTTCAAAGAATAAGAAGTATACCAGTCAGAGTTTAAAGAAAAAGTAAACTATCATTTATAGGCAGCCTTCAATAAATAGATATAAATGCACAGTTGGTTAATAATCTAAACTGAATTTTCTGATAAGGCCATGGAGCAAATTACTCATAGCAAAATGTTTAATGTCTTTGTTTGCTGTAATTTTACTTTAGAGAGTGCATAGATATTTACTAATCTTAATTATTGAATATTAAACATGGCTTTCATAGAACACAATGCTATTTTTGCCTTTTTCTGGCTGTGCAGACTCTACGTGATCATTAGGAGGCAATTCAGGTTCTGCTAAAGTCAAGACTTCCTTGGGGTCACTCTGAATGCTGTGTTCAGACTGGGTATCCAAGCTGCTTGTCTTTCCTGACAGAGGATGCACAGAAACCTTAATGGCAATGTGTTGTGGGTGATCTTGTAAAGAAGCATCATCAGAATCTCCAGTAATGGATTCACTACGTTTCAAGGAGTTTGGGATAGTGTAAACATCTGATCCTCCACTGTCAGTACCTTCATCTCTTCTCTCAGGGGCTTGCCGAACAAAAGTATGCCGTTGCTCTTCAATGCCAACTACCTCCATAATCTCTTCCATGAAAGTTCTACAGTTCATAATCAAAGGTGGCAGAGGCACACTTTTGGCCAGCTCTTCAATATAACGGGCAAACTCCATTGTTTTGAACTGGGTCACTTTTGCTAGCTCCAGTGTTTTAGCAGAGGTTATTATTGGGATACGCTTGGCAATTTCAAAAGCCTTCTGCAGTTTCTCAGCACCTTCAGTCCTAAAAAACTCATTGATGGCTTTCTCTGTCTTCTTTAAGTGGCTGCTCATCATGCATAGCCGAGTAATATTCAATACTAAGACAATGGTAAAGGCCACAAGGCAAACAATCATGTAATATATCCCCATGTCTCCAGTGGTGAACACAACCCTGAGAGTTACTGTGTAATTGGTGCTGCCATGAACATTACTGGCCACACATGTGTACTTGCCACGATCATCAAAAGTGATGCTGGTGATATTTAGGATTCCATTGTCTAAAATCCACCACTTTCCTGTCAAAAAAAAAAAAAAAAAAAATGTTAAAAGGTGGGCAAAGATATAATTCATTCAAGATGACCCAATTACTTTGCTTTAAAGCATTTGCAACAGAATGCATAACGAAATAACTAGATTTTTTAAGGACTTGATTATAGTTTTTTACAAAGCAATAAAATAAAGGTTAAAGCTCCACTCATAATTTATTACTAAACAATCATTTGCTTGGTAAATATTAGGCAGCAATCCTATTTCACTGTGCCACAATGGAATCTTCAATATTGTTCTTACAGGAAAAAATGCACCCTGGGTGAAATATTTTGAAATTGGATACACCATATAAAATAACCCAAATATTAAGAAAACTATGTTTGCTCTAAGCTAATAAATATAGTAATTATCTAGCTTATATCTCATAACCAAACAAACTGACCTGTATAAGGACAGTGTAATTTGCACATGGAGTATAAGTTGCCCTAAAGTTCAAACTACTGTTGGTTGCCATTTTGCATGATCCTTTGTATGGAGTAGAAGGGTTTGTAAAATTAAATGCTAAATTAATTGAATATACACATGAATATTGAGTAAAAGTTTGTATGTCATGTGTTTTATGTTTAAATGTTTTGAATATTAAGCTTTAACAATACTGGTAAAACTTATTTTTGTTCAAAATACATGGGGAATTTCATCTAGGAAACTAGATAGATACAGACAGACAGACAGACAAGCAGACAGACAGACCGACAGACAGAGACAGACACTTTATTAATCCCTAAGGGGAAATTCGCATACTCCAGCAGCAACATAATGATAAAAAACAATATTAAATTAAAGAGCAATAAAAGCACATGCAAGTTAAAAAATGCAAGGTGGAGAGTGTGAGGCACGTACAACAGTCTATATATAATCTTGTGTAGTGTTAACGTTTACCCCACCCCAGGTGGAACTGAATAGTCACATAGTGTGGGGGAGGAATGATCTCCTCAGTCTGTCAGTGGAGCAGGACAGTGACAGCAGTCTGTCACTGAAGCTGCTCCTCTGTCTGGAGATGATCCTGTTCAGTGGATGCATTGGATCCTTCATGATTGACAGGAGCCTGCTCAGTGCCCGTCGCTCAGCCACAGATGTCAAACTGTCCAGCTCCGTGCCTAAAATACAGCCTGCCTTCCTCACCAGTTTGTCCAGGTGTAAGGTGTCCCTTTTCTTTATGGTGCCTTCCCAGCACACCACCGCGTAGAAGAAAGCGCTTGCCACAACCGTCTGATAGAACATCAGCAGCATCTTATTGCAGATGTTGAAGGACGCCAGCCTTCTAAGGAAGTATAGTCGGCTCTGTTCTCTCTTGCACAGAGCATCAGTATTGGCAGTCCAGTCCAATTTATCATCCAGCTGCACTCCCAGGTATTTATAGGACTGTACCCTCTACACACAGTCACCTTTGATAATAACAGGGTCCTGGAGGGGTCTGGGCCTCCTAAAATCCACCACCAGCTCTTTGGTTTTGCTGGTGTTCAGGTGTAGGTGGTTTGAGTCGCACCATTTAACAAAGTCCTTGATTAGGTTCCTATACTCCTCCTCCTGCCCACTCCTGATGCAGCCCACAATAGCAGTGTCGTCAGCAAACTTTTGCACGTGGCAGGATTCTGAGTTGTATTGGAAGTCCGATGTATACAGGCTGAACAGGACCAGAGAAAGCACAGTCCCCTGCAGCGCTGTGCTGCTGACCACAATGTCAGACCTGCAGTTCCCGAGATGCACATACTGAGGTCTGTCTGTAAGATAGTCCATGATCCATGCCACCAGGTATGAATCTACTCCCATCTCTGTCAGCTTGTCCCTAAGGAGCAGAGGTTGGATGGTGTTGAAGGCACTAGAGAAGTCCAGAAACATAATTCTTACAGAACCACTGCCTCTGTCCAAGTGGGAGAAGGATCGGTGTAGCATTTAGATGATGGCATCCTGTGCTCCCACCTTCTTCTGGTATGCGAACTGCAGAGGGTCGAGGGCATGGGGGACCTGTGGCCTCAGGTGGTGAAGCAGCAGCGCTCCATGGTCTTCATCACTTGTGACATCAGAGCGAAAGGCTGGAAGTCATTCAGCTGACCAGGGCGTGACACCTTTGGGACTGGGGTGATGCAAGATGTTTTCCAAAGCCTCGGGACTCTACCCTGTTCCAGGCTCAGGTTGAAGATGCGCTGTAGAGGACTCCCCAGCTCCAACACACAGGCCTTCAGCAGTCGTGGCGATACTCCATCTGGACCCTCTGCTTTGCTGGCACGAAGTTTCCTCACCTCTCTGCTTACCTGGGCTGCTGTAATTGTGGGTGGGGGGAACTCTCTCATATGCTGGTATCAGCAGAAGGATGGATGGAGGATGCAGCACTCTGAGGTGAGAGTGGGTTAGGGTGGTCAAACCTGTTAAAGAAGTTGTTCATCAGGTTTGCCCTCTCCACATCTCTCTCGATGGTGGCACCCCGCTTTGAGCTACAGCCAGTGATGATCTTCATCCCATCCCAAACTTCCTTCATACTGTTATTCTGCAACTTCTGCTCCAGCTTTCTCCTGCACTGCTCCTTTGCCTCCCTGTGCTGGACTCGGAGTTCCTTCTGCACAGGCTTGAGCTCATGCTGATCACCGCCTTTAAAAGCCTTTTTCTTCTTGTTCAAAAGGCCCTTGATGTCACTTGTAATCCATGGCTTGTTGTTAGCATAGCAGCGTACTGTTCTTACTGGAACTACAATGTCCATACAGAAGTTGATGTAGTCAGTAGTGCAGTCAACAACCTCCTCAATGTTCTCACTATATGATCCCTGCAGGATATCCCAGTCCGTAGTTCCAAAGCAGTCTCTCAGAGCCTGCCTCTGTCTCATGATATACCACCTACTCCTATATTGGATATACAGTATCCTTAAGCAAGACTTGAAAGCACTAGTGAAAAACATATTTAATAAATAAAAAAATAAAAATAAAAAAACAAGGAACACACAGCTATGCTAAGTGATCCTTTCTAAATAACAGCAATGATTGAGACAAAATGTGAAGAAACAGATAAAGACCTTAGGAAGCCAAGAGACACAAAAACTGAATTTACCCTTGGGATGTCTGAAACTTGCAGTAAGCCTTTTACCTGACCACTATCATGGTCCAATTATGGTACTATAACAAATTTTACTAGGAAGAAGAGTCGAAACTACAAATTTGGGTCAAATAAAACAAGTAGTTATAGGTCAATATGCTTTCTCTAAATGAGAAACTAGTAATTATACCTTGTTGTGTGTGTTCTCTGTTCATTATTAATATTATTAATCCGATTACTCTTATTTCCATAAATATCCCTGATAGTATTACTATTTCCAATGCATCTTGATTATTATCCATCCATCCATTATCCAACCCGCTATATCCTAACTACAGGGTCACGGGGGTCTGCTGGAGCCAATCCCAGCCAACGCAGGGCGCAAGGCAGGAAACAAACCCCGGGTAGGGCGCAAGCCCAACGCAACCTTGATTATTATTTAATACAAAAATGTGTTACTCTATTAGCTTACTCACTAACATTAAAATCACTGCAAATACCCTAACCCACTTACGGTTTTAAAATGGGGACAAGATGCACTGTACTATTTAAAATCATGTTAAAAAAAAAAAAAAAAAAAAAAGGAGGCATCGGGCACTCCCTACACTTGAATATTGTACAGTCCTCTATCAACACAAATAAAATTCCATATTCATAGTTAGGAACATTGATTCTTCATCCATATTACTAACCTAGTTTTTTTAGCATCCTCTTATTTCTTGATTTCCTTTTAAGAAGTGATAGTGAATTAGAGTGGGATCAATGAAACCTAACAAGAAATACACTGTGAAAGAACCGGGCCATCAGCGAGTCTCAAACATGAACACCCAAAGACTCCCGGGTTGAAATAAAGGATAGGTTTATTTACCACAATACCTTCACTGTCACACAAGCACAAACACAGGTTTTCCACTCCACAATATTTTCTTCTCACCACCACACTACCCTCCTCCAGTCAAGTGTTGCTCTACTTCCTCCTAGCTCCAACTTGCCTGGGTAAGGGAGTGCAGTCCCTTTTATTAAGTGCCTGGGAGTACTTCCGGTGCCAGGGATCCTGCCCGAAAGAGTACTTCTGGGTCATACAAAAGTCCCATATTTTGGGGACTCATTTCCCTGCAGCACTCCCGGATCCCAGCAGGGCTGTGCTGCCAAACTACAACTCCCGGCATTCCCAGTTGGTTCCTGAATGGGCACCGATAGGGAGGGCTGCTGCCATCTAGCATCTGGAGGAATGAATGTTTTCCAGGGACTGTCCTTCCTTGTCCTCTTCCTTCATGGCGAGGGAAGGTGTTAAATCCAACCAAGGTGCCTTTATGTTTCCTTGGGGCATCCTGTCCAGGTAAGGGATCTGCCCAACTCCTGGCCAGGACGCCCGTCAATCCTGTGTGCTTCCTACAACATGTATTTAGAATATATGAAAAACTATGTTAACTGCAAATTTTGCATATTTACATAACTTTTTTTCTGCAATTTATTAATAAAGTGTGATTCAATGTGGATGAAAGTTAATATCTTGCCCTAATGGATCATTAACAACAAATAATATCCAAGTTTGAATGCCTACCCAAACATGTCTTCTCTGAATTGATTCAAATTACCTATATTTAAATTACTCTGGCCAAAGCTGTTATAGTTCTCTCCCTATTTTCAAATAAAACCTCGCACTAACACACACATTGTGAGCAGGTAATGGAAAAGGTATGCTATTTAGTATTCTGCTCTGCAGTTTGCTAACTGTCCATTTGTACAAAACAATGAAATGAGTCATAATGTAATTATCCAACTAAAAAGCACTTGAAATAATAATGAGGCTTTACACTATGGTGCTTTCAAGCACCAAAATGAAAAGGTGCCATTGAGAACTTCATGCATTCCCTTGACTGTCAAGCTAGGGCTGTATCAGGATTTTTTTTTTTTTTGTATTGTTTTGTATTTTCTGTCCATTGAAAAATTAGACCCTTATCATCACTAATATCTCAGTGATTTTCTGAATATATGATGAGCCGCAAAACAGTTTTTTTGCTTAAATCTGGAATAACTGAGGAATTGTTTCTAATGGAAATGCCCTGTTTGCATTAAACTACAATAACAATTTGGTATAGTTTGTAGTGCACTTTTTTGAATTATCATGATTCTGAATGAAAGTTTGCTAGTTAGCTGAAACCAGTTTGCAAATACTAGGAGAAAATATCTTCCTTGTTTAAAAGTAAAACATTTAAAAATGGGAACAGCAGATCACCACTGATGGCTGGTTATTTCCAGAAACTACAACAATTAAACTGAGATGGATGCTCAACAGCAGTACATAAGGAGGGCTCCACCACAGAACCATTTGATTGTTGTGAACTATCAGAAAACAATAGAGCAAATAAGAGGAAATTTAACTTTTTCTTGTTGACAATTGTGTTTTATTTTATGAACAGAATGTTAAGTACTACATCTTTCATTAGTATTATACAAGAAAAGCTTGCATATTTTTGAGAAAAAGATTGTTATTGTCTTGTGTACACTTTGCAATTAAATGCAGGAATAGCAGCAAGATCTTTTGATGCTTAGCTCTGTTCAAAAATTCTTTTTATATTCTTTTTAAAACAAGAATAACTTGAGTATATAGTTCATAAAATAAAAAAAAAATATGCCACCACATTAATTTTCAAGAAGTGCAAGAGGCAGTATCATCATCTTGCAGCAGTTGGACTATAATTTCTTCCCTACCTATAATGCTTTCTCTTTGGTGCAAGATTGTTAAACCTTTATTTTCATGGGTTACTTCCAGGCATTCTAATTTCCTCATAGAGCCCAAATGCAGTCTTTAAAGTTTACTGACAACTTTAAATCAGCTGTGATGGAGTAAATGTTTTCAAGTCAACGTGCTCTCCAAAAACATGCTTTCCTGTCTGGATTTAGTTTAACCTTACAATCTTCTAGGAGCGGTTTAGGTCTTTTTCCTACATTAACAAAAACAGAATTACGTATGTAAAATATTTTCATTAGTTTTCAAATGAAACACCATTCAGAAATGTAAAATAAATCTTTATTTTTGTCAGAAATATACTTCACTGCAAAATAACATATAGTAAAGTGGAAGAGAACGCAAAGATTTGCAAATAACATATATGATCTATATTACCAAAGTGCAGATAATAGATATGTCTTACTGTCTATCTCTGTACCAGCTAAGTGTGCCTTTCTTTGCAGGATTGTAGTCCACATTGTATAGAAACAAAACTGAAAACTAACAGCAGTAATGTTCACAATGATTAAGAGGAATGTTCTGAATACAGGCCAGTCTATGAACATTTATATTAATTTTTAGTATTAGTGTATCTAACCTTGTTAGTTATTCTTGATGACTTAATCCACGATCTCTCTCATGAGTGATACAATTATTTGATTTGTCTATATTCTGAGGTAAAGTCTGTGCATAAACTGAATTGACATGTTTGTCATGAGTACAGTGAAAATCTTACTTGTATGTGCTGATCAGAAAACAATGTATCATAATTTTATGGTGCCATAAGTAAGGAGTAAAACTACTTGGTCTTCTTGACCTAAAAAAAAATCTTGGAACATTCTAATGAGTTTCCTGGAAATAATTTGCAGTTTTAGAAATGCTGTTGACTGTGAAACATTTTCTGCATTTAGAAAAAGTCTATTTTTACCTCATTACATTAGATTGCTGAGTTTTAAGGGGTTGAAATTAAGAGTTCTGAACAGGTGTGGTGAAGTGTGCCTATATGGATCTGTGGGGCTCTAACCAGAATGTGTAGGAAGTAGGGTTGTATTAGGTATACTGGTACTGGAAAAGTACAGAAAAATGTTAAAATAGTATGGTACCAGCATTTCAAGATTTTCGGTTCTGGAAGTAAACATCAGTTTTCCTCCAAATCTCCCTCAACCTTCCCTCGAAAGTAAAAAAAAAAAATGTCCATTTTTGTAGTCTTCACAAAAAGAAACTATAGGCTTTGTGGCGATCATGACATCTCTGGGGTGACTTATTGTTTTAACGTTATTGGGACACCATAGTGGACCACCTCACCCTTACTGCTTCAAGGAGATCAGGGTCACAGCTATCAAGTGTATTATTATAATTATCATCATCATCAAACAATAAGTGTTGTGTAATGCAGCACAATGGCATGGCTCACCAGGGAGGCTTGAATAAGACATGGGTGAGAAGGCGTGCTTGGAGTTATTTGTTATTTTCATTGTAACTATTTTGGTGCTGGTACTGAGGTCTGAAAGCTGGTATTGATACTGAAGTCAAAATTTTAGTAAAAACCCGACACTAGTGGAAAGATGCCAGCACTATCACAATGGAGGGTAAGGAGATGTCCACACTCATCAGGCAATAAGTTTGGAAAATACCTGGTAAAACACATGGGTATAGTGAAAGCTGTTTTGCAGTTGTTAGGCACATTGTTTGCTCACACACTTGTAAGAGCAATACAACACATTCTGCCGGAAACTAAATTCAGGGATTGAGAACACAATGCTGTTCTAACATCTTTGCATTTTTCTGGAGGAAAGACAAATTGATACCATAGCTTGGGATGCTGGAATATGTCATGCTCAAATGCTAGCTACTGTTGTTCTCAACTCATGTTTTGATATAAATAAGAGTGCCATGTACTATATGTACAAGAATAAAAATGTGCTTCAGAAAGTAAATCATGTTGAAGGGCTTAATCTCTGGACCACCACAGAGCTCTCTCTCTCTCTCTAACACATTTCACTCCCACAGTGTAAATTTACTGTCACCAATCAAACTAAATAGCATGTCATAGAGATGTAGGAAGAAAACCCACTTTAAAAAAAGGGGAATGCAGAAAACCCAAACTGACAATGACTGTTCTTTGAAACATACATGTATAGTTATGTACATTTAAAAATATAATTGAACTTGACTTTTATTACCATATGTGACCAGTTCAGTGGAATTCTTAAGATATTTATAGTGTAAAGTAGTGCTGGGAGGTATACCGGTTAACACCGAAAGCCGGTTTTTATTTTTGTTATGATATGGATTTTTCTTATACTGCAACACTGGTTTAAATAGCCTAAACAACGTTTGGAACGTGGCACAGCAGGAAACTGTTTAAGGGGGGACCTTTTTCACTGCAAACCGCTAAATACGCATAACCGAGGTGAGCTGAAAAATCTCACTGAAGCCAGGGGATGGTGGAAAGTGCTCAAGTGCTTTTATTAAAAACAGTCAAAAGTAAAACCAAAAGAGTCCATTGTGCAGTGTTAAAAAAATACAGTACCCAAATAAACAGCAAATCCATAAAACAAGTGAAACGTGGGGATAAAATCCATAATAAATAAATCCGTTAAAATAGAGGTTAAAATGCAGTCTCTCTCCTCACCTGATCACAGCCCACCAACTTCTGTCACTGGCATTGCCAGCAGAGCCTCTGCAGCACAAACTCCTTTCTGCCGAATCAATCCCCCCTAAACACCTTCTTGCCTGCTGCCACACTGCACAGTCAGACAATCCGAGGTTGGCACACCTCCAGTCTTCCTTCGCACTCTCTCAGTCGCTCCTTGGATCCATTGAGAGGTCTTACATTTCGCTCGCCCCACTCTACATGCTTAGTCAGTCGGGCGAATCAGCCCCTAGAATGCCTCAGCCTGTGCGCCCTCACAGTGCCCCAGCTCATGCTGCCTTCTCCTTCCTGGTGTCTGGATTGTCTCCCATGACTGCCTTTTTCCTTCTTTAACCTCATTCTGTTCTATCTTTGCTTTTTTCCTTCCCAGATCCTGCCGGCCCGTAAATATACATCTCCGTGGGTGCAGCGCATTAATCACTTGCTGCAGGAAGCCGATGAAGCAATTGAGAATGATCGCACCCGCGTGTGCAGGTACGACTAGCCCCAATTACCTCATCAACTCCCCGTGGTTGTACAATCACGCCCACAGAGACAGACACGGCTAACTGGATTTAAAAACTGGCCGTATTATTTTTTAATCCGCGGACCCGCTACACCACAAATAGCATTATAAATGCAAGTTGCAGTTTTATTATTTATGTATATAGCTTAGCTTGAATCAAGGTCCATATTAATGCAATTTGCCTTAATGATGGTTCAGTTGGTCTCACCAAGTTGCACTTGTTTTATTTTATTTTTATTTGATGAATACTGTGTAATGTACCTGGGCTTGAAGCCTTGAAGTAATAGTATTAATTACTGGAAGTTGCACTATTATTTATTTTATTGTTATTATTTATTAGTTTAAATATTATGCAGTTTAATGATGGTAAAGTTGTTTAAAAAGTCACTTTAACATCTCAGTGGACAGAGATTGTTAACATTAACAGAAAATGTAGTTGGTTTACAAAAAATATTTACTATTTATTCCTTTTCACATGTTCAGTGCAGTACAACTTTTGACAAGCACCTCTGGATATTTTACTAAGTCTAAATGCCTCTGTGGATGGTTGAAAATATGTTGTCAAATTTATAGTTTAAGTTGTTTGCAAAATTTGTTCAACAAAAAGGTTCTATATTTTGACTGCAACTGTCAAGCAATGTGTGATTCCTTCTCTTCATTAGTGCCACCCCCTTGAAAACTATCACTTTATGGGGCCATGCAAACCTGTATTAATACTTGTGTGCACATTAAAATGTTTTTTTTTTGTACAATGTACAATTCTCATGACAGTGGAATAGGTTATTCTTAGCCAGTCTACTGCAGTAATTGCAGTGGAAAATGTGGTTAACATCCACTCATGCATGGGAAAAAAACACAGTTGAATACCGTAAAAACCGGTATAATTTTGAAAAATACCGTGATATAGAATTTTGGTCATAACGCTCAGCACTAGTGTAAAGATATTGTTTAATTGATTGTCAATGCTCAGAATTTCTTATCTGCACCAAACAGTCAGTCATTTACTAACCCGCTAAGTCCTGAACAGGGTCTGCAGGGGTCACAGGGCGAATACATATTGGGGACAATTTAGGAGAGCCAATTCACCAAACCTGCATGTCTTTAGACTGTGGAAGGAAAGAGCAGAACCTAGAGGAAACCCATGTAGACATGGAGAGAACATGCTAACTCCATGGAGGGAGGACCTGGAGATGTAAACACTGGTCTCCTTACTGCTAAGCAGTAGTGTTACCACTGCAACATGATGCCATCCAAGCATCAAATAAGTTGAAATCTTGCTTTTCTCTCAAATCCACCACTCACACAAAACTTGCCACTGCAGAGACTGTGAAACACTATCATCTTTTTCTTCTTTCGGCTGCTCCTGTTAGGGGTTACCACAGCAGATCATCTTTTTCCATATCTTTCTGTCTTCTGCATCATGCTCTGTCACACCCATCACCTGCATGTCCTCTTTTACCACATCCATAAATCTCCACTTAGGCCTTCCTCTTTTCCTCTCACCTGGCATCTCTATCCTTAACATCCTTCTCCCAATGTACCCAGCATCTCTCCTCTGCACATGTCCTTTCCAGTGCATTCTCGCCTCTCTGACTTTGTCTCCCAACCGTCCAACTTGAGATGACCCTCTAATGTAAACAGTATACTGTATGGGGAAATAACTTATTTTTTTAAAACTAGTACTGAAACTGTTATATGGACTACTTTCAGGTTCTGGAGGTTATTTAACAATACTTTCACAAAAACTAAATGCATTTTGCATACTGCTAGAATACAACTAAACGACTTGACATGTTGATTATGTGACATGACTAACCCAAGATCTTTTCATGGAAATTTTTTATATGTTTGTCATTGTCCACCACATGCTTCTATTCTGTCTGAAATGTTTTGCCTGCTCTCCAAGAAAACAAGGTTATATATATATCTTTGGGTGAAGTATTCCATTAAGAAGGAGATAAGGTAGATGTAGGTTAACTATGTAGTCTGAAAAAAACAAAGCGTAATCCAGTGTTTTATGTTGTAAGCACACATTATAGCAGGCTTCATATTGTTCTTTTAGTGGTCTTTTAGGAGATGCCACGCACTACCATATTTCACATGTCTGTATTTAAATTGGTTCCCGTTATTATCCTGGATATGTAGTTTTGTTTAAACACTGAGTGGCTGATTTCTCTGCATATCATAACATACTATTCTAAAAGTATGATAATACATTCAAGTAGCAAAGACACGTCACATAGTTCTGGTGCTGTATGACCAGAAAACAGCAAAAAAAAAGTATATAAATAAAAACCTACATTTTAGAAATACTCAGAATTGATTTTATTTATTAGTTTAAATTATTCCTGCACAAATAGTCTGTGGAAGCATAAATCAACATTCATATCTAATCTGAAAATATCAACAACTGACAGCACCAGAGGAAGTCTTGTTATGCATAGCGGGTGTAAACCACTATTCTCAGGAAATTAATGATCCTAACAGCAAAACCACATAGCTGCTAAGAAAAAATCTTTGGCCAGTATGTACTTCCTGAGCCAAAATATGTCAAACAGCTCTGTAACATTCCCACTTCAATTCAGAGAGATATTTGTTATTCATATGCAAAAAGAAAGAGAACGACCATCAATGAATGCATTTATGAATGACTAAGCAAATTTAAAAGAAATGTTGTTAGCTACTGTGTGTGAAACATGTAAAACATCAGAACTGAAATTCAATATTGAGCAAAAAATTCCTGAAAAGGACTCTAGGTTTACAAAGTTAACAGTAACTTGAGGAGAACATTACAGTAGATCAGATTTTATTGAAATCAAAACATTTTGAGGCCAGAACCTGAAAGGCATATCCTATGGCGAAGATTTTGCAAGTTGCCAAAGATTAGCTCTTGTGTACAAGAATATGTGAAATAGAAGACTCTTAATATTTATAAAATATAGTGCATGTTTGTTTTTTAGTACAAAGTTAACCTGGATTCTGAAAACCACAAAATCAAGTATTGTGCTATCATATTTGGAGACCCCTGCCTAGTCTAACTATGACCTAGAAAAAGCCTCGTTTATAAGCTACAGTCAACAGACCTGCTGCAGAACTATGCAATTGCTGGTTATTTCTTCATGCTGACTTAAATACTAACCAAAGTCATAATGGAGAAGCAAAGAGTGATGGTTTTTGAATTATAGTAGCAGACATTATAAAGATTAGCTACAGGTCAGTTGAATCTACTATTTACTAACAATTAAACATGCATTAGTGTCAAATGAGATCATGCTGAAAAATAAAACTAGTTTGATTTTACTGCTGTTTCTCTTAATAGGTCAGGTGCAAAACTTTTTGGCCACCACTCATATGTAATTGGATGTGCCAAGGAAAATCTTCATTTAACAGTAAAGCCAACAAAAAGATCATAAGATCCAAATCTAAGCAGAGATGTATTTACAACCCTGATGGTATATTTTTCTTTGTGGCACATCACTGCTGCATGGTGACAGCAGGTAGGTCACATTCCATAAACTTTCATGTGCTTACTTGTTTTCCATTCAGTACTTATAAAGCTGTAACTTAGCAACCAATAGAAAGCAAGAAAATCCACATTTTTTCAAGACTGAGATCAGCACAAACCCTCACTAGTAAATATATCTTAAGTTTTTTCTTTATTCAGTTCTTTCAAAAAAGCATGGCTACACTAATTTATAAATTCTACCTGTAGTTTCTTTAGTGCAATGATCTTACCATAGTAAAATCAGTTATACCACAATGAAATTAGAAAAAAAATAAATTAACGTTATCATCTATTCACAGTTCAAAGAATTCAACTTAAAATCTAAACTGACCTAGTGCATGTGTTATGTGATTATGCCCAGCAACTGAATGGTTTCTGGCTTGCAACGGGATAGGCTTTATTCCCACTGACCTACTGTAAATAAGTCAAGAGAAGTATGGGAAAACAACTGGATGAATGCAACTAAAATATAGTTTCTTATAGACCTCTACTTAGAAATCATCTGTAAAACACAAAGTATTATCAAAAGAGTTTTAAACTATCCCAACTATACCATATCAAACGTAGTAGAATCACCTATTTACAACCCTAATCCCTGAAATCACTGAATTGCTCATTAGCCTGTACTGTACAAGTAAGAAACAACCCCACTCACTTCTCCATATTTCTTTTAAGTTTTTTAAGTCTACAAACTGTATATACTCTATAAAAAATTTCTCCACCTGTATCCACAGGAAAATAACATAAAATAGGTAATAACTTATTACAGATACAAAAAAGGCAGAGAACTTCCATCCCTTTCACCATTATTATACCTTACATTTAACCAAAAAATATAAACACATATATTACATATAGACACATAATATTCTAGTCTAGATTGCTCTAATGTTTAAAGTGAATAAACACATTTTATTATACGTGACGCGAGAGAAAATAAGAAAAGCAAATTCAGGGAATACACTGAAAGCTTAGCAAATGAAGAAAACAGGCCAACAATTTACCTTATGCAACACAGACATTTTTTCAGCATTACAAATTTTTCAGACAGCAATGCAACATAAAGAAGACAATTACAATTTCAACTGCACTGACGGGCTATAACCAAGAAGTCATTCAGCTAAGCAGTACTTTGGATAATAAACTATTCTTGAATAAATTTTAAATGCATGTATTTTAATTCCAGGTCAATGAGTAGAATGTAAAGCGCTTTTAAAAATAATTAAATTTTAAGCACAGCAGAATGTTTTAAAGTCTGAAAAATAATAAAATATACATAAAGCTGTCAGTTGTCTTTATACTCTACATCATGGGTGTCAAACTCCGGTCCTGGAGGGCCACAGTGGCTGCAGGTTTTCATTCTAACCATCTTCTTAATTAGTGACCAGTTTTTGCTGCTAATTAACTTCTTTTGCCTCAATTTTAATTTAATTGACTTGGACCTCTTACTTGATTGAATGAAAACCTGCAGACACTGCGGCCCTCCAGGACTGGAGTTCGACACCCCTACTTTACATAAACTGAATTTTGTTACCCATCAACTCCTCCCAACTAAGCTAAAAATTTCTCCTTTTTAAAAATTACTCTCTCTATTATATAAAAAAAATCCTGGCATGAGACGTGACTTTTTCAGAGATACTTTCAAGTCCCGCGAGTCAAAACTTTGTGCCAAGAGATTTAACCATACCTGGTGCTGGTGATAAATGACAAAGAGTAGGTGACATAATAGAACGTCGTAAAGAGGTTCAAAAATGTTGGCGTGATGCAGAGCAGGTTAGAGATTATGAAAGTACTAAAATTCGAAAGTCTCAAAAAAAATTATTAAAAAAGATTGCATTAGAATGCTGATCAACAAATGGAAATTATTACTCGGTGAAATAACAGAACAGCGAAACGAGATTGAATATATTATTCGAATTTAAACTTTAAGTCGGAGACATGTAGAATATCTAATTCGTGTTGCCATCAGGGAAAAAGTAGCGTTTCTTCCCAATGAAGAGGCGTATCTGCAACAATTAAAAGATTTGTTGTTTGGTGAAAATGAAATCCATATACGCAAAAGGCAGAGATGTGAAGTGGTTGACGCATAGCGCAGAACAGGGGCTTGGAGAGCGAAGTGAGCAGGGGGCAAAGCCCCCTAGTAGTTAATTATTATTAAAGCGATACAGTATCTAATAAGCTCAGATCTTAACAATAATATGAAATAACAATCAAAGATTGCTTCAAAATTAACTATACATACAGGAGGTACACTTTTTTCCTTTTTTTTTTTTTTTTTTTTATAAAAAGATAATCTTGCTTTGTTTTTGGACGGTGCATTGACAATTATCAAGTGACTGGCCAATTTTATCCCTTCATGCCAAATCGAATGATCAATGCAAGCAGTCAATTACTACTAGTTGCGAGTCAAGTTTAAGCTTAAGCATCATCTTTCTGCTGTCGGGGCTTAGTCATTATTGAAAAGAGACTTGGGGATTCTGGGAAGTAGCTGCCATTTAGTTTTCATCTCTCAGCACACCTGAATGCCTGAATTTTATTAATTAGAAAGCCTCCAGTCTTATTCATAACCCACCTGTTTCCATTTCTTAATATATGGAAGCTGTTATCATTTTTACTAACACAACCACATGTAAAGTTCATTATGATGTGCAAACAGCTGTCATATTTTTTAACACAAGAAAGTAAAAAAAAAAAAAAAAAGCAGATGGATTTTGGGGACATCTAACAAAAGAAAACAATGGAAAATCACAACAGGCTGATGAGTTGCTTTCATGTAAAAGGTGAGTACAGAAGAAACGTATAGGCTCCAATTTACTTACTAACATGTGAATTATGGTCTTGTGTATCTCAGCTACAGCTTTTTTTGCTGATCACCTCTCATATATTAAGCAGTATGCAAGCATCACACAATTTTCTCTTATACTTTCAAAGGCTGTATTTATCTGTGTCGAAAAACATTACTGGAATGCAGAAATGCAAATGCAATAAAATCTATGCATGTGTAATTACATAATTGAAAGCAGAATTCTGCAAGCAGGACTTTTCAGAAAGGCAATTGTTTATCTGCATAGTTCAAATTCAGCTACCTCAGCTGATTCATTAAAATCGCTCAGAAAATTCATTTCCTGTGACGGTGCAAATCACCATGACAGGGCTGAGGAATATGTAAACAACAACTCAGTGTTCATTTGTCATTTCAAAGAGTTATGCCACATTTCTGAAAAAAAAAAAAAAAAGAGTGAGCAGTAAAGAAAGTCACAATACCCTTTACAAATAATAACTAAAACAGTTTGCATTAATTCAGCAATTACAGATCTTTGAAAATACAGTAATTAATTTTCATTTTAAATCATTAAATGTTTGAAATGTATACAAACCATAGTGTATAGAAGGGAATTTTGTAAGGGTAAAAGGCAAAACCCTTTAACTGTATATGAAAAAGGTTATTTCGATATTATAAAGACTAAGGTAAAAATAAAAACCTCCCCTGAACTTTTTTAATTCATATACACTTTTAATCTGTCACAGTCTACAAATGCATGATGTAACTTACTAAAGTGAAAAACAACCCTGAAAACATGTATTAAAAATATAATTAGTGATTATAGTCACATGTCTCATAGGCTAGAATTAAGAGTACATGTTTAACTCAAAACTGACTGCAGTTCTTAAAGGGTCAGTTGTTATCTTAAAAATAAACAAAATGCATTATACAACTAGCAACTCTAGCCAGCTAGAGTTTCTTCTCAATTTAACATGTCTAAGATTTTGATCTAGTTCAATCAATCAATAAATAAATACAGAACAGAATAAGTATATATGCCACTTCTGCAGTCTCTACACTGACTTCAGAACTTAAAACACGTTAATGAAAAAAAATGACTCACAGATACTAACCTTCTCCACAGTTCTTCCAACCCTGTCATACTAATACTTCCTGTTTGTTTTATAATTCTACAGACTCCAGCTCTGTAGCAATACAGACTATCATTACAAAGCACTCCATCTCCTCCAAATTTGTACATAAAATGTGAATCAATGTATTTTAAAATATTTTATAACACATTATACAAGTGAAATTTGTAAGTGGAGGTTGGCATTTCTTCTTTTATGATATCCAAGTGACTTTCCTCAAACAATAGTCCTCCAATACAGCTATTACTTTGCATAAACCACAGAGTTGGTCATTTTTCTACTTCACCTCTTGGGGTTATTGTATTGAAAATGGCTGCTCTTTCTAAATCTTCAGCCATTACCTGATGGCATTCAGGCTCTTTTTAAAGAAGGGTTTTTTTACTTCTATGTATTGATGGCATTTAATTTTTTACAGCTTATCAAAAACATATTAATAGTTTGTTTTTGATTTTTATTAGCCATCATGCTGACAAAAGAATTCCTGCTTTAGCTGTTGTTTATCACTTGAAACCAACAAACATTCAGGTACTTTCAGGGACTTGGCGGTTTTGAAAAACAGAGCATTTCTAAATTTTGTTTATTTAATTTATGGATGTGTTGAGTCATGGGATAAAAGACTAATCCCCTGGTGCAAGTCTTTTGTGATGACATTGTGTTGTGTGGCACCAGAAAAGTGGAAGTGGAGAGGAAGTTGGAAGATAGACAACTGAAGTTAAATAGGAAGGAGACAGAATATATGAAGTTTAATGATAATCAGGGTTTAGAAATTAGCCTGCAGGGAGAGCTATTGAAAAGAGTGGATATATTTAAATATCTATCATCAACAGTAGCCCATCATAAAAAATGCAGAGATAACCCATGGACTGCAGTGTGAATGAACAATTGGAAGAAGGAATCAGGAATATTGTGTAATCAAAGAATTAAGGCAAAGGTTAAAGGTGAGATTTTTAAGATGGTGGTAAGACTACCAATGATATATGGAGCTAAAACATGGGCAGTAAAAGGAGTGCAGAACAAGAACTTACATGTGGCAGAAATGAGAATGTTGTGATGGATGTATGGAGTTAAAAGAACAGAACAATGAGGTACAACAAAAGTGGGAGAGATATCTAAGAAAGTACATGAAAGTAGGTTGAAGTGGTATGTGATAAGGAGAGATAATGAATATGTGGACAAAAGAGTGATGGGAATGGAAGTAGAGGAGAAGAGAAAGACGGAAGCCAAAGCAGAGGTGAATGGTTAGAGTAAAAGGAGATTTGAAGGAAAAGAGTCTGACTGGGGAGGAGGTGCAGGACAGAGCTGTTTCGAGAATGCTGATGAACCCACAAAAAAGTGGGAAAGGATGAAGAGGAAGAAGATGACTTTATGAAAGACAAATATATTACATCTTTGTTTCATGAATATTTAGAATCTGGCTACTCCCATTTAGGAGTTGTCACAGCAGATCATCCTTCTCCATCTATCCCTGTCTTTTTCCATCATTTTCTGTCACATCTCTCCTAGGGAATGACTAGGAGACGATGAGTGATCTTCACGTTAAGATCACGGAAGACAAATAAAAGACCCGCGAGATGAAAGAGAATGGCCACGGAGCGTCTCACAGGGATATAGAACATGAGATTCTTGCAAGACATGCCCTACTTACAAGCAATATCAGAGCCCGGCCAGCAAAAAAATAATCCGTAGTGTAAAGGCACGCAGCACACACAGATACAGGGGTCTCAGTGCTAATAAAGTGTATAAAGGACAATACGTTATAAATGAAACAACGACGAATAAAAGATTGCATTAGCGATCATCAGGACTAGATGTAATTGAAAAAAATAGCAGGACAAAGCGATGTCAGTAATAAAAGGCAAAGAGCAGAAAACAAAATCTTTTCGCATTCTCATCATTCAATGCACAAAACGTAGATTTACACAATAATGGACCATACGCTATGAGAATCTGTAGTCCAGCAACAGTTAAAGCAACAACAAGTTTAATTTCAAAGAAAACACAATTCGGTCAGGTGTATATTTATGATCACAGAGAAGCGATCACAACACGAGCAGCAGAGACACGAAGTGGCAAAAAGGATAGCAGCTGTACAGGCTTTAAAATGATCGAAGGGCAGCGCGACAGCAGCTGCCCCCCCCCCCTTCACAACCCGAGCAGTGTTATTCATCCTGAAAGAAAGAGATTTAACCACGCCCGGGGCCGGAAATAAAGGACAATTATTGTTTTTACAACGTCACGCGAGACAAGGCAGTGAGCCATCATTTAAAACAAGTCCACAGACATCTAATCTAGCAGTTGTTGGATTGCTTTTGGCAGACAAGCATCATGTGCTCCCAGCTCTTAAAACAACGACATGCGACACAATGCGAGCAGCATTATACGTCTGTTGAGAAAGAGATGTAACCACACACGGGGCCGGAAATAAAGGACAAGTATTGTTTTTACAAAAGTTTTTAAAGTAAATGTGAAAATAATGCATATGTAACAATTCCCATGAAAATAACAATCTCTTTAAATTGTATATCCGGTAAACCAAACACAGGGGTGAGCGAGTGAGGTGAGCAGGGGGCGGACCCCCCTAGTCATACCAATATACAAACATACAAATATTTTGCATCAAATAATGATATTCAAAAATATATGATGAATATAATTACATAAATTAGTTTCTATAATCATGTACTTAAAGATGGATTCTTGTGGTACTGAAATAGATTTAATAGATGGCAGATTCCAACTCAACTGATGTAAACATGTACTATTTTTAGCTGTTGATTATGGAGGGGCTATGGCTACTTCATACTTCTTGAACACAAAATCTTTGAAAGTACCACCTGCTGGAGAGTTAAAATCAATTTTGAAGTCTGTGACTCAATAATTTTAATGACTTAGAGATTTGTTTTGGTGTCAGGAATGACCATCAGATGTGTAAAAAGTAAAATAAACAAAATGAAATAACCTCTCTTAAGGTAAATTTGAAAGGGTGAATTAATCATTAATTAAGGTCACACAGAATGTTTTATTGTTAGACATTCTCGAAAAAGGGCGTTTTCAAAATTTCAAAAACTGATACAGCGTATCCTATTTGATATATCCCTTTGAAAACCGAACCTTCCTTACAAATTACGTGGAAAAACATTGGGACCAAATTTCACTGAAACTGGTCCACTGGGAGCTGAACTGTTTCATGTGGACATACATGACTACAATAACAGATGCTTTTGCATTTTGTGTAAATACACCTAAAAAAATAAAGTACTTCATGCACATAACAATTACAAGGCATTATATTTCTGTCCTGTTCATACTTTTATATTTATGACTGTAATAAAGTTAGCCTAAAACATGTACTCACTTTATATATTCAGATTCATGTATGTAAAAATGTAATGCATTAACGTGAAAAAAAGTTTGTTGGCCTGAAGTCCTCTCTGGTCAAAGAACACCTTTCCTATAGTATGGAAGTCAGAGTCTAATAAATCTAGTGAATAAGACTAGGAAATTTTACTTTCTCAAGGACACAGTAATAGTGGTATGAAGTTAAGTAAACATCTTTGAAAAACTGGAAAGCTTTATACTTATTTTTTTACTTTCCTTAATACATTCAGAACTGTTTTGTTACATTACTTGAATAATTGTTCTCAAAACTGATTTTTATTATGTATTTTTTTCATTGTTAAACAGCTAAGCTTGTAGACGTTGCCTGATCACTGGTTTACTAGTGTAAAACTGCTTCCAGTACACTTTTTTCAAATATAAAAAAGAAAACAATTCATGTAGACACCAATGTAAAAATGACCAATTTTATTCATTGTTTCTATTTCAGTTTAACATTTAGTCCGGCCTCATTATAAAGCACCACTTACAATCTTGCACACACTTGAGCAAACAACCGTCTTTTGTTAAATGAAAGGACAGAGTTTATATTCAAGCAGCCATTTTTTTACAATTCAGAAGAACTGCATAAGAAAGGCCTACACTATGTGAATACAAAAGTGGATACCACAGATTCATATAGATAGTATAGGTGCCAGGATATGTTGATCTCTCTCTGTGTTAGCCCCCCCTCCCCCAACACCTTCATGACTTCAATGACTTCAATGACTTCCAGAGGTGCTTCGAAAGGATGAAATCTCGCTGGGATTGGTGTATCAACTCAGCGGGTGACTATTTTGAAGGAACTGTTCACCATTAATTGTTATTTAGTGTGTGCTTTTAAATAAATGCATTATGGGAACTTTTGGATCGCACCTCGTAAATTAGCCATACAGTATAAACTCATATTGATAATTCCATTTCACT
>JANRMT010062809.1:3015534-3076641 GCA_026402145.1 Polypterus bichir lapradei
TAAATTAGCCATACAGTATAAACTCATATTGATAATTCCATTTCACTCATTCTGACAAAACATCTAAGAAATTGTGACATGCACACAATCAGAATCTCTGTTTATGACTAACAAATAGCAGGACTGTTTAATCAGTAAACAACCATTGCTGAGAAATTATTTTCAATATACTTTCTCTTGTGCATGTCAAGGGAACAAGGTTGTGAAGATCAGACTTCTTGAACCCTAGCAGTTAGTTCCTCATGATGTGATCCAAAAATAAAGTAACATACAATGTGTACAGCAACACAATATAAAAACCAGCAAACCAACAGTTGCAAGAAGCAAACAATTGTCTCCCACTTTAATAGTTGTTACAGAAAGATATATCTGCCATCAATCCAGATGTAAATGTAACCTGTAAAATATACAATCATGTCACAAAAAATAAAAAAAGATTTTTCACCCAAAACTATACCTCATAATCACAACCACTACTACTACTATTTTTCCCTTTTTGTATTGTGACTATTTTCAGACAAGTTTTAGAAAAAATGCTTTGGATCTTTGGTGCCAGAACAACTCAGATGATCTTTTTTCGGATTGTTGGACTATACCAATACATTTCACTCATGTGTGAAAAGGTCTTTAGAGCTGCAGCAGTACATATGTAACACAGTTTATTATTAACTTGGAGCAAATTACTCTACAGAATAAAATTTTAAATATATTCTGAAGCGATAGGCAAATGATTCATAGTCATGCATGGTAATACAAATGTGATATGCTTTTGCCATAGTAAAAGATGCTGATTGTAGAGTTGTGGCCTCAAGTCTCTGCCCAGACACTTCCTGTGTGGAGTTTATCCATTTTGTCTATGATTGTATTGATATATCTCCATGCAGGGTAGATTTGTCTTTGAATTGTACTAGTGTGCATGAATTACTGTGACTTGCAACAGGCTGATGCCATGTCTAGCACTTTTTCTTGCTTTACTTGAATTGTATAGTTATATAGTTGTATAATTCATCATAATATTTACAGGTAGGGTTAATCAAACAACACTGTGTTGTTAAATAAAAAAAAAATAGTATGTGTATAGTTATTGAATTGAATTAGAAATAATGATAGTTTTAAGGTTTTACATGGATTGCTACAATTCTATAATCTGTTAATTCTGTTTGAATGTGTATTTATTTTAAAGTAAGTTTTTTTCAGCTTTGTATATAAATTGGGTATACATTTGAGTGTTGCAAATTAGACTGAAGTACAACTTAACAGAGTGGCAGGTTTGTGGCCTTTAAGTCATCTAAAATATCTATTTTGTTATAACAGCATTGGAACAGAAAAGTGCAATTCTCCACTTGAAAACAAACTATTCACACTGCAGCCCAAAACTATCAAATGTAGAAAATCAAAGAAAAGCTGCAAACCTCCAAACTTAAAAGCAAGTAGCAGTTCAGGAAGCAACTACAAAGGAAAACTGTTCTGATGTTGAAGACTGCCAAACAAAATAACCCATTTGTTGAAGGAGTATTTTTTTCTAAGGAGGTGATGACTGATAATGTTGGCATGCTATACAAAAAAAAATATATATATAAGGGAAATAGAATTTAAGGGTGAGAATTCAATGAAGGATTTGCTGTATGGCAATGAATAATGAAGATATTACTCCCAAGTTAAACAAAATGGCACTTTGTATTTCTCATCGAAAACATTCAAAGGACACAACATGGATTTTTAATTTTAAGAGAAATTCTCATTAACTATTTGGTTAGGTGCAAAATGTATCCAATTTGTATGAACACATTCTGCTTTCCAAGAGCAGTTGAAAGTTATTAAGCTAACAAATATACTGGCTTTGTAATGAGTTGGGGTGTGGTGACAAAGTGGACCACTAGTTAGCACTGCTACGTTGTAGCTGCAGAGACCTCGGTTTGCTCACTGGCTGTGTTGTTTGCAATCTCTTTCAGAGATTTTAGTAGATTTTTCAAAGCCCACTCAAGATTTAATTCCATAACCAAAACATTTTCAGCAATGCTAACCAGTAACTGTAAATTGGCATCATATGACTGGGCACTGATATGCTCAGTGATGGTCCCCATCCAAGGATACTTTTTACCTTCTGCCAGGGAAAGGTTTTGAGGCAGAATATTATTTGTATTCAGCATGTCTGAAGATGGATGGATGAATTGGCAAAGGAATTTAATCATCCACAATTAATTTGCCTCATTAAAAGACATTAATACTTAAGGCCAGGTTTTACTTAATTATTTTAAATACCAATTGCTTGCATTGCAAATTCAATAGTTCTCGGATTTCAGATTCAAATGGAAGACAATGGAGCAGATACCATTTCATGTGGCACTAGTGCAACTCCATTTTGTAGCAAATGTTCAGTTCTGGGAATCTAACCCAGCCACAGGGGGATGCACAAACCAGTGTGCTTCTTTGTGCCGGTCCCAAGCCCGGATAAATGAAGAGGGTTACGTCAGGAAGGGCATCCGGTGTAAAATTTTGCCAAATCACTATGCGGACAAAAATACAAATTTCCATACTGGATCGGTTGAGCCCCGGTTTAATAACGACTGCCACCAGTACTGTTAACCAACAGGGTGCTGGCAGAAATTGGGTTACTGTTAGCCGAAGAAGAAGAAGGAGAAGAAGATGAGGGGAGACATGTCCGAAGGCAGGAGGAGAGGAGGAAAGTAAAGAGAGTGGAACTGAGGGTAGGAACTTTGAATGTTGGCAGTATGACTGGTAAGGGGAGAGAGTTAGCAGATATGATGGAGAGAAGGAAGGTTGATATATTGTGCGTGCAAGAGACTAAATGGAAAAGGAGTAAGGCCAGGTGGATTGGAGGTGGATTTAAATTGTTCTATCATGGTGTGGATGGGAGGAGAAATGGGGTAGGAGCTATTCTGAAGAAACAGTATGTCTAGAGTGTTTTGGAGGTGAAAAGAGTGTCAGGCAGAGTAATGATTATGAAGACGGAAATTAGAGGTGTGATGATAAATGTTGTTAGTGCATATGCACCGCAAGTTGGGTGTGCAATGGGTGAGAAAGGAGATTTTTGGAGTGAGCTGGATGAAGTGATGAACAGTGTACCCAAGGGACAGAAAGTGGTGATTGGAGAGGATTTCAATGGGCATGTTGGTGAAGGGAACAGTGGAGACGAGGAGGTGGTGGGTAGGTATGGTGTCAAGGAGAGGAATGAAGAAGGTCAGAGGATAGTGGATTTTGCCAAACGGATGGACGTTTGGCTGTGGTGAATACGTATTTAAGAAGAGGGAGGAACATAGGGTTACGTACAACAGTGGAGGAAGATGCACACAGGTAGATTACATCCTATGCAGAAGAGTTGATCTGAAGGAGATTGAAGACTGCAAATTGGTGGCAAGGGGAAGTATAGTTAGGCAGCATAGGATGGTGGTCTGTAGGATGACGTTGGAGATCAAGAAGAGGAAGAGAGTTAAGGCAGAGCCAAGGATCATGTGGTGGAAGTTGAAAAAGGAAGACTGCAAGGTTGAGTTTAGGGAGGAGGTGAGACAGGCACTGGTGGAATTGAAGAGTTACCAGACAGCTGGGAAACTACAGCAGATGTAGTAAGGGTTACAGAAAGAAGGGTGGTTGGTGTGACATCTGGAATGAGGAAGGAGGAAAAGGAATCCTGGTGGTGGAATAAGGAAATACAGGAGAGTATACAGAGGAAGAGGATGGCAAATAAGAAGTGGGATAGTCAGAGAGATGCAGAAAGTAGACAAGAGTACAAGGAGATAAGGCACAAGGTGAAGAGAGAGGTGGCGAAGGCTAAGGAAAAGGCGTATGATGAGTTGTATGAGAGGTTGGACACTAAGGAGGGAGAAAAGGACCTTTAATAATTGGCCAGACAGAGGGAACGATCTGGGAATGATGTGTAGCAGGTTAGGGTGATAAAGGATAAAGATGGAAATGTACTCACAAGCAAGGAGAGTATGTTGAGCAGATGGAAAGAGTACTTTGAAAGGCTGATGAATGAAGAGAACGAGAGAGAGAAGAGGTTGGGTGATGTGGAGATAGTGAATCAGGAAGTGCAATGGATTAGCAAGGAGGAAGTAAGGACAGGTATGAAAAGGATGAACAATGGAAAGGCCGTTGGTCCTTGGAAAGTGAGAGCATGCCTGAGGAGTGGAGAAGTGTACTGGCGCTGATATTTAAGAATAAGGGGGATATGCAGGACTTCAGAAACTACAGGGGAATAAAACTGATGAGCCACAGCATGAAGTTATGGGAAAGAGTAGTGGAAGCTAGGTTAAGAAGTGAGGTGGTGATTAGTGAGCAGCAGTATGGTTTCATGCCAAAAAAGAGCACCACAGATGCAGTGTTTGCTCTGAGGATGTTGATAGAGAAGTTTAGAGAAGGCCAGAAGGAGTTGCATTGCGTCTTTGTGGACCTGGAGAAAGCATATGACAGAGTGCCTCGAGAGGAGCTGTGGTATTGTATGAGGAAGTCAGGAGTGGCAGAGAAGTACATAACAGTTGTACAGAATATGTACGAGGGAAGTGTGACAGTGGTGAGGTCTGCTGTAGGATCGACGGATGCATTCAAGTTGGAGCTGGGATTACATCAGGGATCGGCTCTGAGCCCTTTCTTATTTACAATGGTGATGGACAGGTTGACAGACAAGATTAGACAGGAGTCCCCATGGACTATGATGTTTGCTGATGACATTGTGATCTGTAGCGATAGTAGGGAGCAGGTTGAGGAGACCCTGGAGAGGTGGAGATATGCCCTCGAGAGGAAAGGAATGAAGGTCAGTAGGAACAAGACAGAATACATGTGTGTAAATGAGAGGGAGGTCATTGGAATGGTGAGGATGCAAGGAGTAGAGTTGGTGAAGGTGGATGAGTTTAAATACTTAGGATCAACACTACAGATTAATGGGGTTTGTGGAAAAGAGATGAAAAAGAGAGTGCAGGCAGGGTGGAATGGGTGAAGAAGAGTGTCAGGAGTGATTTGTGACAGACAGATATCGGCAAAAGTGAAAGGGATGGTCTACAGGACGGTAGTGAGACCAGCTATGTTATATGGGTTAGAGACTGTGGCACTGACCAGAAAGCAGGAGACAGAGCTGGAGATAGTACAAATCTTAGCATCTTTAACTCTGCTAAGTATGACGAGGATGGATAGAATTAGAAATGAGTAAATTAGAGGGTCAGCTCAAGTTGGATGGTTGGAAGACAAAGTCAGAGTGGTGAGATTGTGTTGGTCTGGACATGTGCAGAGGAGAGATGCTGGGTATATTGGGAGAAGGATGCTAAGGATAGAGCTGCCAGGGAAGAGGAAAAGAGGAAGGCCTAAGAGAAGGTTTATGGATGTGGTGAGAGAGGACATGCAGGTGATGGGTGTAACAGAACAAGATACAGAGGACAGAAAGATATGGAAGAAGATGATCCGCTGTGGCAACCCCTAACGGGAGCAGCCGAAAGAAGAAGAAGAAGAAGAAGAAGTTCAGTTCAGAGAATCTGCGTGAAATCTGTCTTAATCAAATAATATTTCCTTAATGCAAACAAGATGCCCAAAGAAAATGAGCTATCTGACTAGAATGGTGTCTGCAGGTGGAAATTTACATGGCTGCTATTCAAGGTCCATACTGTAAGTTTCCTTGAAAAAATTGCCACCAGATTTGATGCTATCATGTGAAAGGTTGACCAACTACACTACAATCAAAATATGAGCAAGATTTGAATTTCCTTTTTAATGTTACATCATCTATCTATCTATCTATGATGCAATAGTTATGAAATGAGTTTTTATTTAGATCCAAGTTTTCCTTTACAGTATTTTAATTTCTATTCAAATATTCACTGAATTATAATTATGAATGACTACAAGAAGACTGACTAAATAAGAATTACTAAGGTTTAATAACAATTTGCATTTTTTATAAATTAATGATTAAAAAAAGATCATTACAGACATACATAAAATCAGTAATGAATAGAAACATCTTTTCTGACGTGCGATTAACTGAAAGGTGCATCTGTAATATAATACAGACATGTGGTAAAAATGTCTATTTGACAAGGCAGTTACTGAACCATTTATCATCTCTTCAAGTTTAATCACTTACATGTGGCTCCCAGGAGGGGCAGCAAGTTGGCACAGTGGTTACAATCCAACTCAGGGACTCAAGTTTGTGAGGTGCTTTGGGTATTCTTCAGATCAAAGTTTCTGTGGTGTCCTCTCACAATTCAAACATGTATATTTATTTATTAATTCAAGGACATTGTTATCAGTGTCAGTAAATGCCCATGAACATACCATGTGGGTTCTCCTTAACCCTGTGTTATAGGAGGTGTTAGGAAAATGGATGGATAGAACTCTCAGGTGTGAAGTTTGTGCACCCCAATTTACAACTTGTTGCAAGTAACAGACAAGTACCTAAATATATGGTTTTAACGTAAAATTATAAATCATGCATCACTTTTTAAAAAATGCTTCCTCTGAAAATGTTGTAATAATCTTGAAGATGAGCACTTTGAGTAAATGCTAATATGACCAACCTCTAATTAACAGCTCAAAATCAGTGTAATTACTCTGCATAAGTTTTACAGACAAAAGCTATTTTTCAAGCTTAATATCAATTTTGCTGCATAAAATTGTGTTCTGAAATAAAGCATATTTTATATACATTTTTAAAAATACTGTGCCATTTCTTATGGTTTAAAATTGGCTTAAACAGGAATAAGTTCAAACTTTAAAAGAAAAGTCTAAAAACTTACAGAATAAGTTCATTTTTCAAAATAGTGTTACTAAGCATTGAAATTGCACACATACTGTAAAACAGTGAAAATAATTAATGTTAGTGTAAAGTTGTGTGTTGCTGCCTCTGTTCTTTAGACAACTAGACAACAACCACCAAAAAAATGTTTCATTTACAGTATAATGAAACAATGCGATTGGTTGTGACAAGGAGGATCATAGACAAATCTGAAAAACTGATGACACTTCACTTATTTCAGTCACAGATCACAAAAATCTACAGCAGAGGAATTCATAGAGATTGTGGATTCATAGAGATTGGTGCAAGGTTTAATAATTCATCAGACGGAACTAGTATAAGTATCGGGTAATATTATAAAGATTGTTAAAAATCATTTACCATTGGTATAACATTGTTCCAAATCACAACTTTCAACTATTTCATCGTGTTATGGACTGGACTGAAAAAAAAAAACTCTAAAATTACTTTTTACTCACTCAAACATTTTTTACAGTTGTTTTTATTATCTTATACTATGGAAGTATGAGTCAGCATGGATTAAAAAATCTGATTATTGTTTTGGGACGCTTTATTCTGTTTAATTGTAATTTAACTGTGTCACATAATCTAGCTTTTTCATTTTCTCAGTACAATTTTATAAATGCACAACACATAAAGTGCATAATGCTATATATTGACTGGCCTTGGAAACTTGCATTGACATTCAGGTGGCCACGGCTTTTCAAATATCTAACGTTTTAACACAAAATATAATGACATATCATCAGTCCAATTACTTATTGTCATTGGGGTTGTGCGGTAAATAACGAAAAAGTACTGAAAAGCCCCATCTTTAAAAATGAATAGTACCAACATTTCTCTAAAAGCATTGGGTTGGTATTTTTCAAGTCAAAGGTGTACCATATTTGTCAACCTACATGTGAATTTGTCTTGTGAACTTGTGTTCCAAAGTCCAGCATTTTTAAAAATTACTTGCCTGCACTGGTGCTTTATAATGGAGGTAATTGGGCCACAAAAGCACTAGCAGAAAATAAAAACCAAAAACTCATTGAATATGCTCTCTTTGAGTTTCAATAAACGAAAACATTCCTTCTGAGTTTCCAACATACGATTAGGACAATAAAACGTTCTTGAAATAATAATATTTCTGGTACTATTTATCTTATGAGAGGAAGCCACTTCCTGGGGGTGTTGTAAGGTTATTACAGAAGATACCAAGTGCTGAGGTATTGCCGACAGCTGGTTTTCTTTGAAACTAGCTGAATCTCATAATATTGATGTTTCACAAGACACAGCTTGGCTTAAAAAAAAAATGGACGTATTCGGTAAGTTTCAAGGCTTTTTTTTTTTTTTTTTTTAACTGGAATTACCCATTCCCCATTAATTCCAATGTAAAATGCCAGCGTGAGCAAGATACTTTTGAAAATGTATAGAAAATGCTTAACTTTGGAACACAATTTTGCAAAGCAAATAAATATATGCCATGCCTATGAAGAAATAACTTTGAAAAATACTGAACTACTTTGTTTATATACACTATATGCTTAGTTACAGTACATATTATATCTAGTTCAGATCGCCAAGGGGGAACTACACACACTCACTCTTCAAACATACTGTATATTTTTTTATATAGGTGCGTTGCAATGAGCAATCCCCTCCTTTTCTGTTAATGATTTGTGGAGTAAAGCATAACAGAAAGGTGCATGTTATGTGGGCTGGGGGAAAGAAAGCAGTTATGAGATCTGTGTGTTTTCCTTGTTACTGGTATTGAGTTCCAAAATCTGGTACCAATACCACAGTCAACATTTTGGTACCAATTTAACACTAAATTGTCAAGTGCACAAAATACCATGAAACTCTTATTTGCATGCTTGATCAATAAGCACTATGCTGCCACTTGGTGTAAATCTTGCTCCACATGCTATGTTAAAACACAGAATAAAATACTTGAAAAGTAGCCTTTGCTACAACTCGCTAACCCATGGTTCAAAATTTCAATTAGGTAAAACCATATACTGTATAAAATAACCAGGAATGGCAATTAAAACATTTTTCATATACATGAACTAATTAGCACACACCCTCCACTGCTTTCCATGTTAAGAATAGAAAAGATAGCACAGAATGGACTTAGCAAGCTGCAATGGAACAGCACAATGCTGGACGGCAGCTCACAGACTTGGTAAACTTGACAATGTATACAAATGCAAAGATAAATAGTTATTATTCTTTGCTTGAAAAAAATCAAATGGTTCGCGTACTCATTTGCCATTGCATATAAAAAAATCTGATATAAATACGCAACATAGGAAAAGAATATGATTTGAGGATCCGCCTGCGCATGTTTTGAATCACATACGACAGTCACAAAGTTTGACTAACGATGCATACTCAAATGATTGTATAGCATATTGATAGCTTTGCTACTCTATCAGACAATTGGCACATTTCTGTGCACAGCATCATTTGTTACAAGCCATAGCCTATAAAACCATTGGTAAAACAGAATTATAGAGTCCAAAAAAAAAAACAAAAAAAACAAATATGTGGCATGCGGCGAAGCAATTCGTGGTGCACCTGTGGAAAATGTAAAATTTCACCCATGATAGCTATTGTGAGCACAGAAGTGAAGCATATACTTACCTCAGAAAATTAGTCCCAAGAATCTATGATAAAATTTCTTACTCCCAGTTTCCTTTTGTTATCACAAACATGCCTCAGAAGCTTCTTTCAAAACCTTTACTGCTTCTAAACGAACACATTCAGTATGGCTCCCATTTCTGCATTTAGAGTGATGCACATTGAAGCCCATTTTTAACCACAGGTTTGAGCATAGTATTGTGAAAATGTATTAAAAAAAGCTTTGTTTTAGTGTATTAATAAAAAGCTTTATTTTAAAGCTCAATGTTGAAAATTAATTAATATAATGTGTACTGTGTATTGTGTTAATTGTATTTACCTTGTTGTGTATGGATGTAACTTAAGGATAAATTCATAGCAAATATTCTGCCTGACAAATAAACATCAAGAAACTATACAAAAGCAAAAATATACATGTTTGAGAAGAAACATCTTTCACTTGAAAAACATAATTTACTCTTTTATACTGGAATTGTCACATTTTATTCTAAAATCATCAAATTTTAAATTGTATGCATTCTCTATTACCAGTTTAACAACTATTAAAATGCAACTAAAACAAATATACCCTCTCCTCAAATTCAAAAAATGACATGCTGTCGCACTGCTTTTAAAAACATCTTAGAAAAATAAACGTATGGCTTACCATTTTCCCCGGAATCCAATAAGTTACCATTCGAGTTGTACCACTGAAAATGAGGGTTTGGGTCCCCTGTTACATTACAGTCTATCAAGGCACTATTGCCTTCCCGGGCAATAATCTGATGGATCCTAGAGGTGATCAAAGGTGCCCTTCCAGAATCCAGAACAGCGCCCTCGTGTGTCCCATTCAAGGCTTGGGCACCAACGACGGAGTCCGGTTCCGACAACACGATTAAAATGGAAAGCAGCAACCCAAAAGTCCATCTGTCTTTGGTATCCATAATGCGTTTTTCTCTTCTTTAGCTGGTCACGCTCACTATAATCAGATGGACAATATCGATCATACTACCGCTACTATCAAATTCATCATGAGCAGTTCCGATGGATATCTAAAGAAGAAAACAGAAATGAGTCGTTTAGGAATCGGGAAGTCTCAGAAAATAATTGTAGACATAAATATGAAAACCATTAAGGAACTGAAAGGTTGGTGTAATTACTGTTTTCAGCTAACTATCCATTTTATTGAACTCACTGAATCTTATTTTAAAATCGCGGGGCTGCGGCGTTAATACCAGCAGCAAGGCACGAACCAACCCAGGACGGGTCGCCGACTGTGCTGCCTGGATTTACGGATCAGAAAAAACTACCAATAAATAAGTAATATCATGAATAACCTGTTTATCTGTAAACGTTACTCAATGTTACTTTAAGCATTCTGACAATTTTCACATTCTATCAAAACCGTTAATAAAGACAGCAACGTAGAGAATACAACTGAATGGCAAACGACGGTAGCTTACTTGAACCTCCGCAGCAGACAAGTCCGGTCCCTGGCCTTTTTGATCGCTCGCTCGCCGCCGTCAGCTCTGCGGCACGTACAGTGAAGCGCAACAAATGGCAAAACGCTGCAAGACACCAACCACGGATTAAGCTGTCAAAGAGTAAGATGTGCACACGACGATGACACAACTTCATGCTGCAACAAGTATCTCCGAAAAACGAAATAGCGAAAGATAAACATTTTATGTACAACGTAAATACTAAGAGTCCTGTCAGGATGTAGCGCTAGTCGAGTCAGCGAAGAGTCAAAACAAAAAGCTTAAAGGACAAAGCGGACAAGACGAATAGCCGCAGTGTACAGCGCGACACCGGCCGTGTTCAAGAAAGCGACAGGGCATCACCTCCTTCCCAAAATGCATGAAGTTTCGTTAGAACGGTACCATGAATCCTAAGTCACTTTCAGGATGGATTAGTTGGGAACTCCGAATCCCGACGAAGGTTTCTGTTCTGAACCGGCTTTTGAAGTCGAAGAAACGTTTAAATGCGATTTGCTGCCCAACTTCTGAGCGAAAATAGCTACCTTCGGGAAGTCAACTTTACTAAAGCATATTTTAAAAAGACGTGCAAACACTTTAAGAGTGTAAACTATCTGTTAAAAAAGGAAATAAAACATGGATCCATCCGGTACTGTACCTCTCGCGTCCGACCGTAACAACTCTGGTGTTCCAGTCTTACTGCAGCAGGCACAAAAAAAAAATGTAGGTCAGGACTGCAGTGCGCATGCGCTCAAAGCTGCGGTCGCGTGCACAGACAGTGGCGCCACGGTGGACTTGCGCAGAGTCCTGTCGGCTACGGATCGCTCATGTGGGTGATTTTTTATTTTTTTGCAGCAAGTGGCAGGACTAACACTGCGACAGCGTTCACCGGTCATTAGAAAGGTAGATTTTACAGTTATAACCACATGCGTGAAGTTGTATAACGCAAAGTTAACAAAGGACACCCTCACACACGGTAATGCATTCCGCTTATTCCAAGTAATGGTTTCGGGGGGTAAGGAGGCATCGTTACTTAGGACAAAATTGGTAAATTCTCATGTTGGTTGCTGTCGTGTTACCGGATGCAATCGGAACAGTCTCCTCTTCTGCGCGATTTTAACTTGGATGTGCCAAATCTATAAATGTATTGATGAATGAATCCGTTTTTCTCTTGATGGGTTGTTCGTTCGTATCTTCAGCGGCTGACGTTTCTTCACATAGCGTTAGCGTGAGTGCACGAAAAGATTATACGTTTTTAAAAAGTTAATTTGTGCCATTAATCTTGATAGCCTACTTAATTAACGAAATTGTAAAATGTTACATTCCGTGTGAGAGTTGTCCTGAGCAACTCTGCAAGAAGTAACTGAAAAGGTGCACACAGTCACGTCTGCGGGATAACCCGTGGCAAAGGAACATCGTTATCTATAAAGCATTAAATCGCGGTTTCGTCACTTTCGTCCTTCGACACAGACACCCATGCAGCGAATTTCAGATGAGATTTACCTGTACCATAGTTAATATAATATAATTCGCTAATCCCTTGCAAAGATTATATGATGCATCCTGCAGAAATCACTGAATGAATTAGTGTCCAGGTAAGGGTGTGCATTTAAAACTGCTCTAAGTGTTTCTTGTATAACCAATTGGCCAGATTATGTGCTTGCAGAAGCACTGCAGCTTTTACACTGTTGTTCTTTAAAATAATAGTCAGTTTATATAATAAATGCATAAATTCACGTAACAATTTAATTGCATTACCAGGAGATAAAAGCTCACTGTCTGCATGACCCTGCTGCCTTTCTGGACTTATTCTTCAGAGTTCAATGCCATTGCTTCCTATCACCATGTCACAGAAAGCTATGACCTAATGAAAAAATATCTATGATGATATGATACATAATTTCAAGTTTAATGTGGCCATCTAGCTTCTAATTTCCCTGGATAGCCGATTCATTTTCATGCCTAGTTAACTGAGTCATTAGGGTCTGGATGAAGTGGTAAGCCAAACCATAACTCTCTAGATGTAAGGGTTTTAGTGCATGTCTTGCTGATGCCCAGCTGTTGTTACACCTGCTGGTATACTCGGCTTGAGACCATAAACCCTTCATGGCAATGGACTCCTGTGCGACCTTCCCTCAAATGGGATGCCTGTCTCCTTCAAGCCAGCTCAGGGTCAGCCTGCTGGCTTTTTCGCATCTTGACCTTGTACTACAATAGCGCACACCTATTGCATTCTCTTTGCTCCTGATGGCCATAGTGAGCATATCCATCTTCAGCACAAGGTCTGCAGGACAGAGCAACAGCGCTGCGATACTGATCTCCCAACTGGTGCTCCACTTTAAACTGGAAGGCTTGAAGCTGTCCAAAACATCGCACTAGCTGGACCTCAGGTTCCCAAAATGGCAATAGCCACTGGAGGACAGCAAGATCACCTTGAACCACTAAAGTTAAGGCACTAAGGAAATATCTGTATATTTTCCATAAGGAATTCAAAAGTGACAGGAACATTTCACAGGTTGAAAGGAATGACTCTGCCACAACCCCTTACCAGCAGTGAATGCCAAGCCTCAGTTGTCAGCTCTACCTGCCAGTATCCACTCTTGAGGTCTAAAGAGGAGAACCATGTGGAACCAGTAGTGAGGTCGAATGACTCATCGGTATTTGGCATTAAGCCTTCAATAATCTACACAGAAGAGCTACACACTATATATTTTTTATTTTTGGGTACCAGGATAACTTCCAAATCCCAAGGAGACTTGGATAGCTCAATGATTCTTGCTTCCTGCAATTCAAGCAATATCTTGTCAGCTGCTTCCTGCTTAGCCAGTGGGATGCTTTGGGGCTGTTGTCAAATTGGGTGTGCCTATCCCATCTTAATAGGATGCTGAGCCAGGTGGGTCTGCACAACATTCTGTGCGGAGGTGGCAAAGCAGTCTTGAAACTGCTGCAGCAGAACCCACAGCTGGTTTTGCACTTCAAGTATCAGCCCAGCTTTATTGGTTTCAAACACCTCATAAACAGTTCTCAAATCAGGGGACTGTCTCACAGACATCTGGGTCCGTAGCTTGGGGTGGTTGTATGGCTCAGGCAACAGTGGCATCTTGGATAGTGTTATAGCTCAACAATGACGGATTGGTCCTCCCACAAAATTCAGCTCACTTTTCTCAGGTCAAGGCAGGCACCAACAGGCAAAGAAAGTCAAGAATCAAAATACATGCATTTTTAATAGAAGCTACCAATATATCCATAGACTGTCTTTGCCCTGCAACACTTATGTCCATTTGAGTTTTCCCCAACATGGGTGTTGTTTCACCAATGGCTATAATCAACCCACACTGGCTGCAATCCACTGCACCTTCATTCTCTGTACATCTGGTCAAACTATGGTGGCAGTAGCACCCATGTCAACT
Organism: Polypterus bichir lapradei; assembly: GCA_026402145.1. Classification (NCBI taxonomy): domain Eukaryota; kingdom Metazoa; phylum Chordata; class Cladistia; order Polypteriformes; family Polypteridae; genus Polypterus; species Polypterus bichir. The sequence continues at coordinate 3,029,790 of JANRMT010062809.1, forward strand.
TGGGCCTCACAGATGCACCCATAAACCTACATGTGGATATGACTATAAATGCTATTGCCCAGTCAGCTAAAAGGCACCTGGGCTGGCATACTCTTCCATTTCATTCTATCAGGGAAGTAGTGCTAGATGTGGCATGGATGACCATAGTTCCAGCAGGGTACTGTGTCATTGAGCACTGAAGTCTTCCTGGCTGAGGAAATGATGCTACTATCCACACCCGGTCTGGCCCGGCTCCCTCTTTCGGAGTCTGATAGATCAAAATGGAATGCTGTCCTTTCTCATGTCTAGCTGCCCTTTGTGAGGGGTATTTTTCCAGCAGCACTTGCTCTACTTCTCATGCCTTTTGCAAAGCCTCCTACAAAGTTGCTGGTCTGGCAAACCAAACCTGCTGCGGTTGTGCTGGGGGGAGTGAGCCTCCTTAGCTAGATCTTCCTGTACATACTGCTCAAAATAGGGGCACCAGAGATAGGAAATCAGCTGCAAAAGTTACCAGGCTTTAAATTAATTTGCAAGTACATTCTCATAGCTTTTGTCTTCAATGAGGGGGCGGAATGTACTCATCCAAACTGGCACTCCATTGCAGTGACTAAAAAGCTCACAACTAGCAGCTCATCTTCCATCAAATCTGTTAGAGCAGCCAGTACTTCTCCATTCAATGCAGCAGCAGGCTGTGCAGCCTGTTCATGGGGGCTCCACCCATTTGAAAGTGAGACCATTCTATATCAAATGAAATAAGTCTCCCAGGTTCATCCCATCATAGTGCCCTGGTTTCAGTGCTGGCTCACTAGTTAAATGCATCGGTGTTGTGAGAGCTAATGGCCTTTCCATCTCACTTATAGCTGCAACTACAGGGGCTGACAATTTTTCTGTTTCTTTGCTTAGCGCAGCTCTCTCTGTCTGTTCAAGTGAAGCAGCAAAATTCCAGCAGCCTTCGTGTAGTTTCTCAGATAAAATGTCATCTGCACCAATTTAACCAGGACATCAGAATAAACCTGACTCTCTTCGAAAGATGCTCAGGACCTTGATTTTATGCTTTATCCAAAGGACAGCACCATGTTTGCAGCACATTGTCCCCATCAGTACACTGGGATACACACATAGACCACTTGTAAGTACCCTATGCTGACCTCACCAATACCTCTTCCAACAACAACCCCTAGCTTTTCCTAGATTGTCTCCCATTCAGGTCCTGGTCAAGCCCAGGTGGTATGGCTCCTGACAACCATGCACTTTTCTTATTTATACCCTGGAGCATGGGAATACATGAGAGCTGGACATTAGCTTTTTTGTGTGCTTTTTTTTTTAAAGAAGTCTTTGGTGGTTCCTGAAACAGCCTGAAAAAAGGTGAAGGGAAAAGGGACTGGGACATTTGATGTGTTTTTATTTTAGGCTCCAAAAGACCTTGGTGGTCCCTTTCAAGCAGTCTGAGCAAAGAAAGAATGACTGGGACTAGAGTCATTTTAAAGGATACCAGTCTGTCACAGAACAGAAAACAGAACATTGCAGCCAACACATAGGGGGCAAAATCATCCTAGAGAATGTGTAGTTCCTCCACCACACTATGCAGGGGGGTAAACTTTAACATTATACAATGATGTTGTCTGTTATACCTGCATTTTTTAACTTGCACTGGATTTTTATCACTATTTAATTAATATTGTTTTTATCAGTATGCTGCTGCCGGAGTATGTGAATTTCCCCTTGGGGATTAATAAAGTATCTTAATCTTAATCTCACAGTAAGTGTAGTGCATTTTAGATAAGGCTATACTGATTGATCCTATGTTTAGTTTACTGTCCTGACTAAATCAATAAAATGTTCCACAGACCTAAATCGATTAGGATCCCTCTATCCACCACTCTTACTCTTTAACTTATGTTTAAGTAACCTCATTAAAACATTTCTTCCCAAGAGATACTCTCAGGGAAAAATGACACTGAGTTTTCTGTTATCTACCATTTTATAGGGTCTTTCTAGAATCATCATTGTCATGTGTACAGAGTACAGGGAAATTGTTATTTTTATGTGCTAATTTATGCAGCATATCTTTATGTATGTCTCATTGGTAACTGACCGCAGGTTAAGGAAGAAAGAAACATGATTTTTAAATGTGAGAGAGAGCTGTAAATGGAGCTTCAAAATTATGAACAAACAATAGACTTCCACACACTTAAATTTCACTAAGAAATAAGGTCCACACTGTTAAGCCTATTCTAAACTTAGAGGTGAGTTAAGCCATCTAATTAAATGGTAAAATCTTTTAATAGCAAACATTGCTTTCAGGTAGAGAAATGGTTGGGAAATAACACTTGAGGAAAAGGGTCACTCCTTACTTAATTCAGTTCAGTTTTAATCCCACATCCTCAAAGATGATCAAGATTGGTTGATCAGTGATTCTAATTTGGCCTTTTGAAGTGGTGTGTATGATTGGGCCTAACAATGCACCGGGGCTCTGTCCAGAACTGATTCCTGCCAAGTACAGATTGCTCCTGTGATAATTACTGGCCATTTATGACACCAAATTCCATTTAGTGGGTTATAATAATATCCTGATGCTATGTTAATCTAGTTCAGTGTCATGGAGACTAGAGCCTATCCTTTTAGCATTAGCCAAAAGGAGCAAACCCAGAAGAGGAAAACAGTCCATCACAGGGTTAACTCACTCCTGCTTTGGATCATCTGGGTTGACCAGATAAGCTAATGCAGCGGTGCTTAATTCTGGTCCTGGAGGACCACAGTGGGTGCAGGTTTTCATTCCAACCAGGTTCATAATTAAAAGCCAGGCCTAGCAATTAATGAAAGTTGCCATTTAATTATATGGATTGTTAGTGCTTTCATTTTTCCAAGATAAATATTTATCACATTGTACATTTGTTGTTTTCTGAAAACATTACCATGTTATATGGTTTGGAGCAGATTTGCAGACCTTGGTCCTTCCCATCTTTCCCACTTATTTTAAAACATTTTATTAACACAGATGCTTCCTGATGCATACACAGGCATAAATGGAATCATGTTAGGTTGAGGGCTCATGATTTTTTTGACATTTGCACCATATTATTAACTGATGGCTGGTTAAGAAATCAAGCGACAATTAAAACCTTAAAGCTGCTGTTAAAAAACTAAAATAGGCAATTAAGGGATCTGAATTACGATGAATGAGTTAACTAAAACTAAGCCCAAAAACCATTTTGTTTTAGTAGTAAATAAATGGGTTCTAATTAAAAATGTGGTCAAAGCAAAAACCTGCTTCCACTGGGGACCTCTGGGACAGGAATTAAGTACCGCTGACCTAACATGTCGATTTTTGCGATGTTTATTGAAATCCAAATTGCCCTGGGCAAAATTTCACACAGAAGCAGGACTTGAATGTACAGATTCCACACAGGCAGCCACTAAGCCATGTACTGAAACCAGCAGTGTGAAGCTCAGCCACTGAACAGACGTCTCACTTGAATTGCTGAATCTGAACCACTTGGAGGAGATGCACAAACAACTTTGTTATTAGCGAACCAATGAGTATTCTTTCAAGCAATGTGGTTTAATAGCCTAATGCCACATGTACTTAAATATCACTTGAAAATAAAGTCTATCATCACGCAAAAGGTTTGTGTGAGAGGTAAAAGTCTCTTTTGGCATTATAATTGTCTTATAGCATGAATGTGAACGGCTGATGCTGATATGATGGTATCCATCCTTTATCAGGCATTGCAAAACAACATTAAAAGCACTTTAAATGCCAATCTGCTGTGATAAAATTCTAAAAGTAACTGGATTAAATATTCACGCAAGATGACAAAATCTAGAGTTTCAAAGTTAGAAGAAAACAGAACTAGGACATCAGTTGCTATGCTTCATAATGTGTATCCTCGCCACTTTAGGATTTTGGCTCATGTCAAATTTAATTCAGTGTATAGATCGGTTCCTGAAAAAATGTATAACAATGCATATAATAATGGCTTTCCCCTCCTGCCAAATGTCTCGGATGTCTAGTTAAAAGAACTAACCTGTAAGGATGCCTTGGTAACACAGCCACTGCCTCACAGTTTAAGGAGACTCTGGTTGAATCTTTGTATGTGTAGAATTTGCAGATTCTCTCCAAGGTATCCTGGCATTTTTCTCAGGGTACTCCAGGTTTTTTTTGCCATATTTCAAACAATAGTGTATGAGGTTAATTGAAGACAGTGAACTGATAAGAGAGTGTGAGTGTGAGCATGAGTATGCCATGCAATGGACTGGTGGGGTGACCTGGATTAAATATGTTGAAAAAGGATGGATATGCCTGTAACCTTCACCTTTTCTACATATACTACTGTATGTGTGTCTATATATATACAGACACATACACACACACACATATATATATATATATATATATATATATATGTGTGTGTGTGTGTGTGTGTATAGGGCGGGAAATGATTAAAAAATTAACTGATTGATCGCATAAATGCATGTAAGTAATTGGGATTAATTGCACCTAACATTAAAACATGTAATTATAAACTTAATACATAAATCATGAAGTAAATACACACTGAATCACAAATTTAATGTAAAATCAACACAAAGGAATTAAAAAAAATGGCATAATTTAAACTTAAACAATGACCTAAACCTGACCTTTTAACAAGATACTACTTGACTTGGCAGTGACATTCGTGTCTCTGGTGATTCTTCCTATGAAGTTAGTAGATGGATTGGGAGAGCATTGGGGTCATGAGGTCTCTGGAAAGGTGTGTGTGGTGCTTCCGATATCTATGTAAAAGGACGAAGGTCCAAATCTTTAGAGTCCTGGTGCTTCCTGTCTTGCTATATGGTTGCAAGACATGGACGCTATCCAGTGACCTGAGACGAAGACTGGACTCCTTTGGTACTGTGTCTCTCCGGAAAATCCTTGGGTAGTGTTGGTTTTACTTTGTGTCGAATGAGCGGTTGCTCATGGAGTCCTGAATGAAGCATATTACATGCATTGTGAGGGAGCGTCATGGCCATGTGGTGCGTTTCCCTGAAGGTGATCCAGCTCGTAAGATCCTCATTGTTGGGGACCCGAGTGGCTGGACCAGGCCAAGGGGACGCCCACGTAATACCTGGCTGTGGCAGATTGACGGTCATTTCCAGAGAGTGGGACTGGACCATACGTCTGCCTGGGGGGTTGCCAACCGGGATCCCAAGCTGTTTCGTCGTGTAGTGGGTACGGCAACGCACTGTACCAGTGCATGCTTTCCGACCTGATTTGACTTGACACACTCATAGTGTACATTACAGAAGTGTTTTAATAGTTAAAGTTTCATCTTTGAGCCTTCAACAGATTTACATGTTTTAGGCATTCCTTTATATGATCTGAATATTTTCATATTCTGTCTGTGCATGTCAGGATGCTAGTCTTTGAACACTAGAATTTGAAAATGAATCATTCTGTCTGAATAAACTGGAACATAATGATAATAAATTTTATTTATATAGCGCCTTTCCCATGCACTGTAAAATGCTGGGCACCCTAGGGATTATCATTTCCATGGTACATTTTGCTGTCCAGTCATAATGACTTTGTGTGTTTTTGCACACATTGGTCTGCAGTATTTTACTGATGAAATCATATTTTTATGTAGGGAAAGTCATGTACAGGACTCATCAGATTTTTTTCTATGGCGTCCATCTCGTTCATTCTTTTTATCCATTCATTCCTTTTCTGTCTGTGCTGGTGAACATTGTGGCCCTTACTGCTTAAATCGTCTCTTTTTAGTATGATGTTAAGGAAAACCTTAGTTATTTTTAACATTAATAGTAACTGTAATGAATAGAATTTATGTTTTTGTACACATTGCTGAGAATATGATGTACTGTCAGTCTGCAGATATAAAAAAAAAATTGAATAGTTTACACATAATTAATGCTGTAGTTTAGGAATAAAGAAGAATTATGAAAGCAACCATCACTCTCTTGTGTAACAGAAAAATGCAGTAACTGTTACAGAAAGGCTATTTATTTGAAGTGTGTGTGTGATTACCGTTTAGCAGCTGCTCATAAATAAAGGGCAAATTACATCATCATATTGGCCAGCTTACATAAAAAGAAATTCTCACTTTAGTTTTTTTTAATTGTGTGGCTATATAAAAAATAAGTATTTAGTCCTCCAGTTTTAATACTTCTGTAAGAATGTGGAAAGATATTTGCTCCTACTAGAATAAGGACTGCCAACTTCTTCTGCACTGAGAGCTTTTTCTCTGTTATTTTTTTTAATACTAAAGGGAGATTGTGTTACATTTAATGAAAGGGCAGCACAGCAGCATTCTGATTTGAGTTTCTAGAGCCTTGCAGTTCCAGGAGGTCAGGTTTGAACCTTGGCTCAGTCTCTGAGTGGGTGTCTGTCCATGCACTTTGGTGTTTATGTTCTATCATCCATTCCAGGGTGGGTTCTTACCTTGTTCATAACGCTGCTGGGATGTTTTCTGGTCTCAATTAGATACGGGGAAACAGAAACAATGTGAGTATTTAAAGTAGCCAAGGGGCAGCTTAGCTTGTACTTAAAGCTTCACATTTTTGTGTAAAGAGAGAGAAATCATTACTGAACCCACCATTCTGAATTTCATGGGTACCATTTGAATAGACCTGTAATTTTAAAAGGCAGTTACAGAGCTCTAACATTTTTAATTAAAATCTAGCAATGCAGCAATATAAGTTTCAGTAGAAGCTGTCCAAAACCATCAGCCTGCCAGTTTATTCTTGTGGAGTTGTTTATTGGCACCACTAACTGTGTTAAGAGATCTACATTATACCACACTATCAATGTGTCATTGCAACTTCCTACTGTTACCCAAAGCTGAAACCTTCTTTGTCTTCTTATACATTGTGTCTGCCAGGGGGCGCTCCAGTTGCCCAAATACCCGATGGCTCGGTCACAGGTATAAAAGCACAAAGAGTCGTTATTCATGGGAAACTGTTCTTTTAAGTGTTTCCCACTCCACAAACACAAGTACTGCCAAACACACAGTATATAGCACTCAACAATGTTCTTGCCTTCTTCTTTCTGTTTGTCTCTCTTGGTCACTGCTCCCTCCACTCCCCCTCTCAAACTTCGTCCTCCTTCTTCCAGACTCTGACTCCTGGAGCCGAAGCAGTCAGTTTCATTTATGCAGCACTTCCGGTGTCCCAAAGGACTGGCCCAGGAGCACTCCGGGTGAAGTGAGAGCCTGGCAAAGTATGGTTTCTCAGTTCCTGCAATATCCCCTGGAGGCTCCCATGGAGCCCAACATGACTAAGTTGGCAAACACCCAGTCCCATGATGCCCTGTGCAAAATCTGGGACACTGCTGCAACCCGGGTGGCTGCCACCTAGCGGTTCAGGGGAAGCAGTGCCCTACAGAACTTCTCCCAACCATCCAAGAGCAGTTTGGTGAGGAACTATGCCTTTTCCAGCATGATGGAGCACCATGCCATAAGGCAAAAGTGATAACTAAGTGGCTGTGGAAAAAATTGATCCATGGACAGGAAACTCCCCAGACGTTAATCCCATTGAGAACTTGAGGTCAATCCTCTAGAGGCGGGTGGACAAACAAAAAACTCACAGATTCTGACCAACTCCAAGCATTGATTGTACAAGAAGGGGTTGTCATCAGTCAGGATTCTGCCCAGAAGTTGATTGACAGCCTGCCAGGGCAAATTTCAGAGGTCTTAAAAAAGAAGGGCCAACAATGCAAATATTGACTCTTTGCATAAACTTACTGTAATTGTCAATAAAAGCCTTTGAAACTTATGAAATACTTGTAATTATACTTAAGTATACCATAGAAACATCTGACAAAAAGATCTGAAAACACTGAAGCAGCAAACTTTGTGAAAACCAAACCAAACTTTCTGTCATTCTCAAAACTTTTGGCCACAACTGTACCTTTTTATGCTTTCTTTACTATTCATACATTGTCCCTGCAACTGTACAGAATCAGTTTGCACTTGGTGAATGGCCTGAGGGATGGGGAGAAACAGTATGTACAATCTCCAGCCTCTGAAATAATTAACAGAGGCATGTGCAGGCCTTGCCCAGATGTTCACTTCTGGCAACAAGGGTGTGTGAAGCTCAACAAGAGCAGGAAAATCTAAAAAGCTGCCACACCTAATACATTTATCAGTGTATACTGTATTATACTTTTCTGGTTATGTAGTTCAGTTCCTTAAAGTTTTGTACCAAAATATTTAATTCAAGATTATTGGCCTAGTAGTATATTCAGGTTGACTTATGAGCTCAGGATACTATTACATTTGGTGACATATTAATAATTTCGAGCACAGACAGGCTAAGAGACTTGTTCTGCGTCATACTAAATTACTGTATAGGCGATTGACTGAACCTTCTGATTAAAGTCCTTTGACCAGGCCACTTAACCATATTGACTGACTAGTAACAATATTACAGTCTTTAGCTCTCTTATAGAAATTTAAAAAAATAAATTGACATAACCAGTTGGTTGCAGCAGTGAAGCTGAATCAATATTCAAAATGTCAATGTGGTCTAAGTATTTATCCCCCTTAGCATTATTTTTATCCCTGGAAAATGAAGCAAGAACTGTCGAATTTTTTTCAACAGTTGATTCTGGGGTTCATCAGTGGTGTGTTCTTTTTCCTACTTTGTTAACTGCTTGCATGTTGGGCAAGGTTGTGGGATCCAGTGGCTGTGGGGCATCTGTTGGTGAAGAAAGTTTCACTGATTTTGACTTTGCCGACAATGGTGTGATCTTCGCAGAGTCAATGGACCCTCTGATCGGGACTCTCAAGAGACTGAGCGAGGAGTCTGATTGTCTGGGATTGTGAGTGTCCTGGATAAAAACCGAGATCCAGGCCTTTAATGACCTCTTGGGCATAGCCATTAGCAGAGTAATCTCTTTGTGGAGAGAGTGTCGACCTTGTTAAGAGGTTTACTTACCTCAGCAGCAACATTCATGTCTATAGTGACTTTTCCTATGACGTCAGTAAACGGATTGTGTGGCTATGGAGAGAGACATGTGGTCACTGGAAAGGGGTGTGTGGTGCTCCTGATATCTTGGCAAAAAGATGAAGGTCCAAATCTTTAGAGTCCTCCTGTTTCATGTTTTACTATGTGGTTGTGAGACATGGACACTATCCAGTGACCTGAGATGAAGACAGGACTCCATCGGAACTGTGTCTCTTTGGAGAAGGCTGCTCACAGAGTCCCAAATGAGGCACATTACCTGCATTATGAAGGAGTGTCAGTTATAGCACTAAGGCCATGTGGCGCAATTCCCTGAGGGTGATCCGGGGATCCTCATTGTTGAAGACCCAAGCAGCTGGACCAGGTCAAAGGGATACCCACATAACACCTGGCTGTGGCAGATAGAAGGTGGAACTGTACCACATGTTTGCCTGGGGGGGTTTCTAACCGGGATCCCGAGCTGTTTCGTCGTGTAGTGAGTGCGGTGGGTGCATGCTCCCCAACCTGACCTTACTGATCTAAAATAATGTTATTATGTGTAACATAAACATGAAGATACCAAACTGTCAATTTAAATACAATAGGAAAGGTAAGTCTAGTGTCCACTGCTATAGTAATGCAGGTTTAGTACACGTCTTTCGTATGATTTGTTTTGAATCAGTCACCAATGCACAGGCCAGTATCGCAATCTGAACAGTAGAAGTGTTTCCTTATGCACATTTCTTCTAATATTTTTTCTGTGGCTTGTGCACAAGATGGTAGAAGGTCAGTGCCTGATCTGCACAACTGATGTACCCCTTGTGTTATTGTAGGCTATCACAACGCAAGGCTTAGTGACTTCCACATTTTCCCTGACACAAACTTTGACAATTGCTGCATTGTAAACAGTGCTTACGGAGCTAACGTCTTTCTTATTCTTATACTTGATCACAATCATTTTGCTTTTGTGCCACGCAGCTACTGTTTTACCATGGTGAAGCTTCACACTTGTCTAGAAAACATCCTATAGTGTCAGCCTGTGTTTCCACAGTGTCCTAGAGATGACTTCTCCATCTAAATTTTGTGACCTGTAGGGGACAAAACAGCATCCCCTAAGCCTCAAGCACAAGTTCACAGACACTCAGACACTGTCCTAGGTTCAAACATGTACTTTTATTTTACAAAGTACCTTTAACAGGTTTCTGCCTTGTTAGCAGAGCGCAACAAAGCAAATCCTTTCACTTCTCTTTCCTCGACTCCTCTCAGGTGAGAGCTGTCTTCTCCCGACTTCGACCAGCCATGTGAAGTTTAGGGAATCCTTTTCATGCCAACCCAGTAGCACTTTTAATTTTAAATCCTTATCTTCAGGAAGTACTTCCAGGTCAAACAGTGACTTGAACCTCACCTCCCAATAAGAGTTCTTCTTCGCAGCTTCCATGGAACTTATCAAAGCAGTTCTATGAGACTGCAACTCCCAAGCTGCTCTATGGACAACCGTACTGGGACTCTACATAAGGATACTGCCACTCAGCATATGGAGAAACAACGTACAGATGGGAGACAGTCTCCCGCTGCCTCATTTGTGTGACCTCCAGACAGGGAAAGAAATATTACTTATCCCAATCAGGATGCTCCATCCATTTTGGTCATCCATTACTCCTTGAGGTTTTTATGGGAAGCACAAAGTGGGCATTGCCCATTCTACTAGGAATTCAGCGACTAGTTAAGATAGCAGATTTAACAAGGATGCGGAAATCCACCTTTCACCCTAATTAGAAAATGGCTTAACTGCAACTCTTACTGTACAAGGATCAGCCACTGCTTCAAAGGTGTATATCATAGTTGAACTGACATCTTTGCAGAGGCCCCTTCAGACCAGAAGACACCAAGTGGACACCCACGTTTCATCAAAGAGCTATAATTCAACAAGTGGCTACTGTAATGGACAAAATAACGTGCCTATGAGCAGACCCTGGTTCGGTAACTGGAAGTGACTTTAATCCAATCACCAGAGGTTACACCTTCCTCCAGAAACTAGCAGCATTCATCTCTTACCAAAAGAACTTCTCTCTCTAAGAAACCTAAAAGTTGATGAGCTGCTCCCTCTTTATGGAGCTGAAAGCTGAGATCCACTCTCTCAAGCCAGTATGTCATGTTTCAGGCAGCATTTTCCCCCTGGCTGTTGTTCACAGCTCTGTTTCTTGCTAGGTGTGTTTAATTTTGTATCATTTATTTGTATGAATGTTTCTTTAGTCTATAATGTACATTTTTCTATGAGTGTGTTGGGACAGGCATGCGAACTGGGTTATGACCTTTGTGTTTTGTGGGTGGCTCCCCAAGGGGCGGGGCCACCTGCCAATAACTGCTAGGAATGGCCCTTCACCCTTTTTAAAGATGCCTCCTGGCGGTTCATTGCGAATGTGCTGTTAAGTGGAGTGTTACTGGTGTTTCTGAGAGCAGGGCCGTTCATAAGCATGGGCGAGAAGGGCAGTTGCCCGGTGCCCCGAGACAAAAGGGGCCCCATCATTCGAGGGTTTTTTTTTTTTTTTTAAGATCAACGCAAGCTACGTATCTGTACTATGAAGTTTAATGCTAAGCTTACTGCCCTTTCCTGGGGCAGGGATGTTGCAACAGGGAACTGGGGCTTGGGGCATTCGCTATGGCCAGGGCCCTGTGCAGGCGCAGGCGGAGCCCTGTTACGACATGCCCTCACAAAAGTCAATAAATAGAGTGCTCTTGTCAGAGGAAACCAGACCACGGTTGCATCGTGAGCGTGGGTATAGACTTCTCCTCATGTTTTTCTGTCACGTATAACACTTTCTTCCCTTTTTCGCCTTGGCATTGGCCTTATCGTACTCCGCTCGTAACTGCGTCTTATTCATGTTAGTAGTTTCGCACGTACCATATTAATATGAAATGCAGTTATCCATCCGGTGCAGCTAAATGAAAGAAAAAGGCAAACGATGTAGCCTTTATTGAGACACAAAAAGGAGCTTTGCTGAAATTTGTCGTGGCCAAAAAGGTGCATTCTCCTAATGATTCCTTTCAAAACCGACCAGCAGTAAGCAACATTCACGTCACATTCCACAAGAAAATGAGTAGCCAGATGATGACGCACAAGATGATATCAATACAGTGAACACTACAAACAGCGGAGTGGAGATAACTGAACAGTTATCTCCAGATGTTCAAACAGCAGTTGCTGAAAGTGAAAATGATGAGACAATCATTGAAAATTATGATGCAGTCATTGAAAATGATTTTCGCTGTGTTGACTGGAACCATCCAAGCATGTGGCCCTCATCCCTCACTGATTCAGAGCGAACTTTCTTGGTCAAAAAGGATCCTTTTAGAGATGTTCTTGCAAAACATGCAGCAAACAAAGAAAGTCGTCATTGTTCTAACGGTTTGTACTCAAGAAAACTAAAGAATGGGGAAGCTGCAGATCATACATGGTTAGTTTATTCAAAACACACAAATTCAGTATTTTGTTTTTGTTGCAAACTTTTCTCTGACACCAAAATTAAGTTGACTACCGATGGAAATAGCGACTGGAAACATATGCATAATATTCTCTCCAAGCATGAATCTTCTACAAAACACATGATTGCTATTAAGTCTTGGTATGAACTTGCGGTCAGGCTGAACAAAGGAGAAGCAATTGCTAAGCAAAGTCATCAGATAATGGAGCAGGAGTGTGAGCATTGGAACAACGTACTACAAAGAATCCTTTCCATTGTGCAGTTTCTTGCGGAAAGAAACATGGCATTTCGCGGCACAAGCAATCGCTTATGGTAATTTATTAGGCCTTGTTGAGTTACTATCGCGATTCAATCCATGCTTAAAAGAGCACTTACGCCAGATCAAAAATTCTGAGATACACGACCACTATCTGGGTAACCATATCCAAAATGAGCTTATTCATATAATGGGAAATGCTGTTTTGAAAAAAATCGTGGCAGATGTGCAAAGTGCAAAATATTTCTCGATAATTCTTGACTGTACTCCCGACGCCGGTCATCAAGAACAGATGACAATGATAATCAGAACCGTTAATGTAGGAGTCACACCTGTAGAAAATTCAGGAACATTTCGTTGTGTTTTTGCCCGTGGAAAGCAGCACAGGTCAAAGTCTTGCCGAAGCGTGTCTAACTAAACTCGAGGAATTGGAGCTGTGTCTGCAAAATTGCAGGGGCCAAGGGTACAACAATGGCTCTAATATGAAAGGCCAGAATAGCAGAGTTCAGAAACGCTTGCTAGATCTAAATCCGAAGGCATTTTATGACCCATGTGGTTGCCACAGTTTAAATCTTGTTCTTTGTGATATGGCAAAATCATCAAAAACGACCATGACGCTTTTTGGTATATTACACCAGATTTGCACACTTTTTGGTGCTTCCACACAGCAGTGGCAAATTCTGAAAAATCACGTGACAAATTTTACCGTAAAGCCCATCTTGGACACTCGCTGGGAGGGTTGTGTAGATTCGGTTAAGGCTGTGTGATTCCAAGTTGCATCAATTTACGACGCATTGATAGACATTTCTGAAAGCTCAAACGACCCAAAGGCTAGAACTGAAGCAACCACGTTAGCCAAACAACTAAAAAGTTATCTGTTCTTGGTATCACTCGTTATCTGGTATGATCTTCAGTCACAGATCAACATGGTAAGCAAAATACTGCAGACAAACGACATGCAATTTGACGTTGCTTTGAAGAGCATTGAAAAGACAATTGACTTTTTGAAATCCTACAAGGAAACTGGGTTTGCTGGCGCTCAGGTTACAGCTAAAGAATTAGCTGAAGAATTGGAAATGAATCCACAAGAAATTAGTTTTTCCTGCACCAGAAAGCTTGCGCAGAAGAAGACTGCGCAGACAATTTGATTTAAATTTTGACTATGAATCACAATACTTGATCCAAAGGATAAATGTCGCATTGAGTTTTTCAATGTATTGCTTGACCAAGCGATATCGTCAATGACTGAGCACTTTGACCAAATGAAAGGACATTATGATTACTTTGGTTTTCTTTATAATTATGAGAGAATAAAATGTCTAAGTGATATGGATTTGATTAAATCCTGTCAGGATCTCAATGCGATATTAACAGATGAAACGACTGGTTCCGATATTGATGCTCAGGACTTATTCTCTGAATTGCGTATTTTGGCAAATCTGGTGCCTCCTAATGCTTCTGCTCTTGAAACATTGCAGTTTATATACCAGAACAGCTTGCAAGATTCTGTTCCAAATGTCGCAATAGCGCTACATATCGCCTTGACCATATCAGTTACTGTCGGTGCTGGGGAACGCAATTTTTCTAAGCTAAAGATAATCAAGAATTACCTCAGGACAACCATGTTACAAGAACAATTGAATGCTTTAGCGTTAATGTCCATTGAGCGAGACGTTGTCCAATCACTTGATTACTTGGCATTAATTAAAGATTTCGCAAGTGTTCGTTTCTTGAGCTTTATTCTGGAATGTTCTTTAGTTTAAGAAACTTAACTTAAGTTTTAATTTGGTAGAAAAAAATGGAAAACGGTATAAAAAACATACTTTTTAATTGTGCCAAAAAAATAAATAAAATGCTCTAAAATTTATAAAAAATATGCACCACTGCACTGCACATTTTGTACACGCTGGGCTTAGCTACATACCTCCAGGCGGTGCCCAGTGGAAACAGGTCAAATCTGGCTGAACTGTAGCTAATACTACACGCATTAGGGCCCCCATAGTCTAATTATGCCCAGGGCCCCCAACGTCCTCTGAGCGGCCAAGCTGTGAGCTGCACTCTGCGCTCTGTTTATGACTACACCTATTGGGTTCTGTATTGGTATTTTGTTTATTGATTTTTTGATCCTCAGTTCTGTTTTAGGACCATAAATTTTGGATTCTGTATTGGGACTTTGTTCACTATGGATCACCTTGCTTTTTCAGACAATTCATTGTGCGCTACGGAGCTTTGTGTATTACAGAGCCATTTAGTAAATACACCTTTTTATTTTATAAAGATTTTTCTTGGCCCTTTGGGTTTCTAGTCAGAGTTTTTGACATTTGTTTTTCCCCCCAGTAGTAGGGAACTTTAGAAACTGGGACTCCCCAGTTTCATGACACAGTGACTGAGCCCAGTCTGAGGAGACTGAGAAGCAGCAATTATTTCAAGAAGGGAACTTCAGAGCCTAAACTGTTGTGCCAGAAAGAGTATTGAATTACCTTCTGAAGTTGTAGAGGACACAGCTAAGAGCCATGTTGCAACGAGAAAGAGTGCACTGCAACACAAGAAAACAACAACTCCACACAGCATCGGACACCATTCTTGGTATCGTCAATCTGTTTATGTGTGCCAAGATAAAGTAAGAACTTTAAATAACTAGTAAACAGCCAGTCTCTTCTGTGTTATAGGTTTGTCTGTCTGCATCCAGCCTTATATGTCAATATACAGTATATATGCAGTTATCATATTTCTATGATCCTTGTGTTTATAATAGTGTTTTTCTGTTTCTTAAAATGAGTGTGCTTCAGTTACCTCAATATAAGTCTAACAGTCAGAGACCACCTCCTACAACAGAGAAAGGTAAGCTAAATAAAGTGGGAGTCTTACCGAATTATCTAATTAATTCCTGGCAATGCCGAAGGCAAAACTGATAATGAATCGAGCAAGTTAAAATCCTACACACCTTTGGTGGCACCATTATCAGCTAGATGGTAAGATGATAAGTGTGTGTATCTCTCAGTTGCAACAAACACACAATAAATGGACCGGGTAGAAAAGAAAAAAAACAGAAGACTGGAGGTAATATGTGTGTTACATGCAGTAGTAGGTATTGCCGCTGCTGGAGGCCAAGTTGCATTTTAAAGAAAAATAACTCACTATTAATAATACAATTAACATTAACCTTGACATTTTCCCTGCCAGGGCCTTAGTAAGAAAAGGCTTCAGCTCCCAGAGGAAAAATCTTCCAAGCTGCAAAACATTTAATGTAGATGGCTGCCTTCCAACATAGGCCACAGATTTCCAATGACTTACACTGGGAATGAATCAAATTAGACTTTCATTTGTATCCCTACAGTGAGAAGTGCTCTGATGCTCTTTCACATGCAAGTTAATCTTGTATGAGAGAAAAGCTTCAGGGAGGGGAGGGTCTGAAGAATTAGTGACGTACAAGAAGGTCAGAGTTCAACGTAAGCTGGTAGTCTCTAAATATCTCTGGAAGACATCCAAGACTCGGAGGCCATTTGCCAGGAAAAAACAATGGAATACAGCAACGTCCTGTTATAACGAACACTAAAAGAAACATTTCTTGTTAGTGCACCTTAACAGATGTAATTACTTGGCCAGTTTTGTCGATGTTTACTAAAATGGTGCAGATTTTCAAATAGGATTTAAGCATTATGAAACAACACCACTTTGTCTCACTGGACCAAATTACACTTATTTTTTGTAAACCTGACTTTTAAACCCCAAGTAGTAGTGCTAGGTGGTTATAAAATGAAGAAAGGTTTTAGTTATTGCCAACAAAACAGAAAAGTGCTGAAATACTTTTCATAGCAGACCAGTGTTGTAAACGTTTTTGAGGAAAGTACCTTTGGCAGCGATTACAGCTGCCAAGGTTTTGGGGAGCCACCAATTTTGTATATCGGCAGAGCACAGTTTTCAAATCTACATCTCGTTTGAATCAACAGCTTGATCTATGTGGGCACTGTCTGGAAGGTGTGGCTGGAAGGGGCCATCTTTATAAATGAGACTCTCCATCCATCCATTTTCTATACCAGTTTTATCCAGGACAGGGTTGTGGGGAAGCAGGAGTGCATTCCAGAAAACATCCATCCATCCATTATCCAATCTGCTATATCCTAACTATAGGGTCACGGGGGTCTGCTGGAGCCAACCCCAGTCAACACAGGGCACAAGGCAGGAAACAAACCCCGGTGAGGGTGCCAGCCCACTGCAGTCCAGGAAACATATGGGAACAAAACAGGAGCGAACCCTTGACGGGGTGCCAGTCCAGTGCAGGCCTACTTGATTATTGATGTTGACCATATGGTCAAAATTTACAGCTACTTCCAGCATGATATTGTATATGTAGAACCACAAGGAACTATACTGGGAAAGCTGTCATATTCAACCTATATTCTCCCAGCAGGCCAAATTATATCAAAACACAAGGTGAACTACCACACACACACACACATATCAGCATTGCCAATCCACCTAACCTACCATTGAATAACAAAAAAGGATGAAAAAAAGAAAGCAAAAATAGTTCTTTTATTAACAATATACTAAAGAAAGGCATGCACAGAAGGGGGGGGCAAAGTACAAAATAAACAGTTGTCACACATGTACAAGCAGAAGGCAGCTAAAGGGCTTACATAATTGTAATACAACATCTGACTGGGAGGCGGCAGGGTGCACTGACTGTCTTTCTCAGTTTCCTTCATACCTTTCCCAGGAAATCCTACAAGGTTTCCGCACCTCTGAAGATGTCACTTCCGGTCCAGACGACGTCACTTTTGGATCTGGTCCCTTTGATGACGTCACTTCCTGGTTCCAGACCCTTTTGATGACGTCACTTCCTATACAGGCCTTTAAAGCTGACATCTTTGCCACATATAATCAGTTCTGTTTTGGACTCGGTCTGGTGAATATCGCTGTTACTATAAAGCCTTTTGCAACCAGGGATATTATATGGGTGGCTGTCCCAAACCTTTTTATGATGTCTGGACTCAACTATTATCATACAGTAAAACAACAATCCAAGCCCCTCTACAGTCATGGTCGTCTTTTTGTCAGCTCATCCACCAACACTAAAGTGCCAGCACACACTCTCTTTCTCCCCTCCCATCTTCCTGTTTTCCTCCCAGCTTTTGAACGGTCATAATGCACCTTTTGAGTGCTTCCTGGGGTCACTTCCAGTCACCACCACCCTGTACTCTACAGCACTGCCTTAGACACCAACGTTACAGTCGCAGTCGGAGTGTTTTACTGATGCGTCGTTCTACTTTGAGTCAAATCTAACATCGGGGAAATAATGCTAAAGAGTGCTCAGCTTAGTGCTAAGCATGTCCTGCACAAGTAACCTGCATTGAAGATTCCAAAACTTTCAATAAATGACAGCAGTGACACATTATGAAGTTCACGTCAATGAAAGGCTATGATGTACAGTCCAGTAATTTGTTTTAATAATTACTAGGGGGCTTCGCCCCCTGCTCACTTCGCTCGTCAACCTCTGTTTTTGGTTTTCCGGATACACACTTTTAAGATTTTTTTTTCTGTTGCTATTTCATTAGTTTCACTTTTATTTCAGAACTTCTGTAAAAACAATATTTGGAATCTTTGGAGTCCCAATATACTGAATCTTTCAAAGGAGGTCAGTGAGACATGTGTTTAATGACTTTGTACCATAATTCAGGATAGGTTTCTCTGTTTGGAATTTCAGCACAGACAAAATGATCCACATCATCAGCAGTTAATAATTTTTTTTGCAAAATAACCAATAAATGCATGTGAGTTAAACCCTGTTTTTGAAATTCTCTGACTTAAACTTCAAAGCCTTACAGTATTTACATACTTCTGACATATCACATATGTCCATATATTTGATCTCTATTCGCAGTTTCGTTATTTCTCCGAGTAATAATTTCTCTTTGTTTGCGTTAATGTGATGTTTACTTTGTTTTGTCGTTTTTTTCTGCATTCATATTCTGTATCTTGCTCTGCATGTGTTTTGCATCTACGTTTTTTTTTTTGAGTCTTTTGAATTCCAGTTTTCATTATCTCTAACCTGCTCTGCATGTGTTTGACCCCCTTGTTTTTTAACCTCTTTATGGCGTTTTACTTTGTTTTCTACTCTGTCTTTTATTTCTGACCTCGCTTTGTCCTGCTTTTTTTTCAATGACACCTGGTCCGTGGTGATTATTTTCCCTTTTTCGAGTAATAATTTCCATTTGTTTGTGCTACTGCGATCTTTCTTTTCTTTATACTTTCTAATCTTCCTACTTTCATATTCTTTAACTTTCTCCAGATGTGTATTGCGACGTTTTGTTTTTTTTGAGCCTTTTGAATTCCACTGCTTTCATAATCTCTAACCTGCTCTGTATGTGTATAGCGCCAATATTTGTGAACGTCATGATGAAGTTCTAGTTTGTCTTTTACTCTTTGTCTTTTAATTCTGAACCCGATTGGACATGCATTTTTTTTCAATTCCACTTGTTCTGGGCTGATAATTACGTTCTTTATTTTCTGAATTTGGACCTAGGTTATTCTTTTTCTTTTCTTTCTCTCCAACACTTTTGAGTCTCTTTTCTCCGCACTGCTTTCTTCTTCGCTTAGACGTTGACATTTCATCTATAACGTATTGTCCTTGTACACTTCATATGAGCTGAGAGCTCTGGATCTGTGTGTGCTCAAAGCCTTTACACGACTGAGTGTTTTGCTACCCGTGGTCTTATTTGATATTGGTTGTAAGTAGGGCATGTCTTGCAAGAATCTCATGTTCTACATCATCGCGAGATGGTTCTGGGTGAATCTCTTGGCACAAAGTCTCATGTTTAAGGTCCCCGCAAGACGCTCCGTGGACAGTCTCTTTCATCTCGCGGGTCTTTTAAGTGTCTTCCGTGATCTTCACGTGAAGATCACGTCTCGTATCCCTAGTGTTTCTCTCCTGGATTTTTTTTATAATAGAGAGACAAATTTTCGTGCCCTCACAGTTTCCTTGCAAACTATAAAAAGAAGTATTACATTTTATTCTCAGATCCACCAGCCAGGAGAAATAAAAAAAAAAGAGGACATATTTAACATAATCAATGTAAGACCTTTAAATATCCACTGTTTTTAATTAATTCAGAGCGACATTAATGCCCGACAGTTTCTAAAAGTGTTTAGGTTGTTCCTCAGGTAGTGACATCAATTTTCTATCATTACTCACATGACCACACTTTCCCACTCTGTTCTGGTGGGTGGGTTAGGATTCTTCCAGATGCAGTGTGCCCACAGTGTAATGTAACGCATCACAATACATGAATTGGTCGTTAAGGAAGAACTCTATTTTAAAAAGTTTTATTACATAGATTTACATGTCATCTTTAACTAGTTTTGGTGTCTAAATGTGCAGGTTTGTAGATGACCGTGCTATTTGTTGGAGTGATGACACACTGCAGTGGTCAATTAAAGCAATATGGCATTTGTGTATTGCGTCCATAGTGTATTTGATGCTGCGTCTTCCACTTGTGTATTGCCTGCATGTTCTGGTTTTAGATTTGGTTTAAGTATGTGTGCACTTCATAGACTAGTGCTGCTTGAGTGTCTGAGTTTCCCATGGAGACACCGCTATAAATTATTGAGTTCAGGTGTTTCAGCCACACCCTTTGCTAACGGGGCATAAAATCAAGCACACAGCCATGCAGTCTCCAATGAAAAACATTGGCAGTGAAATGGGTCATACTAAGGAGCTCAGTGACATTAAAAGTGACACAGGATGCCACCTTTGCCACAAGTCCGTACGTGAAATGGCTGGTCTACTAGCTCTGCCGGATTAACTGTAACCACTATTACAGTACAGTGAAAGTGTCTAGGAACAACAACTCAGCCACAAAGTAGTGGACCACTCAAACTCACAGAGCAAGGCCACCGAATGCTGAAGTGCATTAATGTGTAAAATCATCTAACTTCTGTTACATCTTACACAACAGAGTTCCAAACTGCCTCTGGAAGCAACATCAGCACAAGAACTGTCCATTAGCAACTTCGTGAAATGGTTTTCTATGGCTGAGAAGCTGCATGCAAGCCTAAGAATACTATGCCAAGCACTGACTGGAGTGTTCTCTCGCACTTCACTCTCTGGCAGTCTGATGGCTGAATCGAGTCTGTCAGGTTTGGAAGATGTCAGGAGAATGATCTCTTCCACACTGCATAGTGCCTACAGTAAAGATTAGTGGAAACAGGATAATGGTCTGGGGCTGTATTTTAGGGCTTGGGCTAGGCCCCCTGATTCCAGCGAAGGACACTGTTAATGCTACTGCAAACAAAGACATTTTAGACCATTCTGAGCTTCCACCTTTGTGCTAACGATTTCGGGGTGACTCCTTTTCTGTTCCAGAATACCTGTATTGCACAAACCCAGATCCATAAAGACATGGCATTAGGAGTTTGGTGTGGAGGAACTCAAGTATTCTGCACAGTCCTGACTTCAACACTACTGAACACCTTTGGGAAGAACTGTAACATCGATTGTGAGCCAGGTCTTCTTGTCCAATATCAATACCCGAGTTTACAAATGCTCTTTTGGCTTAATGGCCACTTTAACTCCAACAGACACACTCCAAAATCTTGTGGAAAGCCACAAGAGTGGAGGCTGTTCTAGTCACAAACTGTGGCAAATCAATATTGATGCTTGTGGTTCTAGTTACCTTGTTGGATATCTGTGCAGCACTTTGTCTACATTAAGACTTGTACTGTTACTTTTACACCTCAACTGGTAGTAAAATGGGCTTATCACACCACCCAAGACAAAATAAATGAACACCAAATACCTTTCTCCAGTTTTTGGGTGAGCAATAGTGAATATTTCTTGAGTGCTGTAAAATGGAGCTGCCCAATTATCATTTGTGAAAAAGGATTTCCCATGTGAAGCCAGGATGAGTTTAGCAGCAAAGCTTCCAAAACAGACAAACCTCTGCTGGTGTGAAATAAGACATGAAGAGAAAATATCTGTAAATGTAAGAGTTTAAGGCAGCAGTAAAATACAACAAGAAGTGAGATACATATGATAAGTTGGAGAAAACAAGGAGAAAAATCAGAAAATCTGAATAAAAGTGTTGATAATATAAGTTACAAAAGAGGATCAGGTTATAAACCCGTAAAGTAGTATTTACAGGGAGTGGGGCAAAGTATGTAAAGGAATTCTATTTGACTAATAATTAGGATTTCAGGAACTATGGTGCCCCAGGTAGGAGAAGTAGAGGAGAGATGTCTCTGAGCTGAACTCAGAGTAAGAAAAGAGGTTTATCATTTGAATTACACAATTTGGAGACTGGTTGTTTAGAAGGTGAAAATGAACTTAAAAGAATGACTAAAGTAAAGTAAGTGAAGTGAACAAGTGAAGTAAGACCCAAAACTGGAGAGACTGGAATGACAAGAGCTAAGAATCTCCAGATAAGGCACTGAACTCTGCCACACAGGATACACATGATCAGCCGCTGATGTTGGGGACATAATTATGAAAAACAGGACAGCAAGTATGCCAATATGTCTTATCACACAATGCCAAATATGAAGGGCTCAAGAGACAGTGGGGCTAAGAGAACATTTACGGGACCTATGCTTTGATGGAGCAAAGAGAATCTCTAGTAACCAAGGCATTTGAGGGGAGGGGAAGGAAGGCATAGTCAGGAACAGTTGTGATAAAGGAAGAAGTCTCAGTGATTTTGTGTTAGGTGGAAACACTCGCCTCCATTCCCTTCCCCAATTAAACCAATATTAAATTTAATTTTTACAAGTTTAGGATTGGGTCTTTCATCATTCCAGAAAAATCTTGAGATAAGACTCAACTAGTGGTTGGCTGGAGTATGGAGCTTACAAAATTACAATGGGGAGCTACAGAACCTATATTAAGTGCTCACCCCTTTGGAAGTGTTCACATTTTATTATTCTAAAACATGTGGATTTACCTTGACATTTTTGACTCTGATAAACAGAAGAGCACTCTTTAATGTCAAAGTGAAAACAGATGTGTGCAAAGTGGTCTAAATTAATTACAAACATAAAACCCTAAATAACTGATCACATTGCAGTAGACATGTCAGTATGCAGTAGATGCACCTTTGGCAGCCATGGCATCCTTGAGTCAGTGTACACAGGTCTTTCCTGATCAACTTTTGCACATCTAGACACTGATTTTTTTCCAATTTCACTGCTCAGGCTTTATAAGGTTGCATGTTGATACTGAGTGAACAGCCTTGTTCAAGTCCAGCCACAAATATTCAACTGGATTGAGACCTGAACTCGGTCGCCCAAGGACAATAACATTGTTGCTAAGTCACTCTTGTGTAGCTTTGACTTTATGCTTGGGGTTGTTGTCTTGCTGGAAAAAAAAAAAAATCTTCTCCCAAGGTATAGGTTTTTTTGCAGACTGCATCAGGTTTCCCTCCAGGATTTCCCCATATTTTTCTGCATTCATTTTAACCTCTACCTTAACACGCGTTCCAGGATTTGCTTCAGAGCATCCCCACAGCATGATGCTGCCACAACCATGCTTCATGGTGCGTATGGTGTGTTTTTCATAATGTGAAATGTTTGGCATGGCATTTAGTGTGATGGCCGAAAAGCTCAATTTTAGTCAAATCAGACCATAAAAACTTCTTCCAGCTGACTTCAGAGTTTCTCCTAAGCCTTCTGGCAAATTCTAGCCAAGATGGCATGTGTGTTTTTTTTTAACAGTGGCTTTCTCTTTGCCGGTGCAACTGGTAGCAACTGTTGTATGTGTAGTCTCTCCAATCTGGCATTGTAGGTCGTAACCCCTTCAGAGATCTCATAGGTCTGTTGGTGGCCTCCCTCAGTAGTTGTCTTCTTGGATGGTCACTCTGTTTTTGGGGACTGTGTGCTCTGTGCTGATTTACAGCTGTGAGTACTGCTGGGGTCTCGAGAGGCAAGGCAGATATAACATGCCAAATCGTTGGAATAATTTGTCAAGTTAGCTGGGACCTACTAAAGCCTGCTTGATCATGGTGAACCAATTTATGAAAAATGCTCTGTAAATGGTGGGACCTTTTTTGGTCATTTCTAAACATTCAAACAAAGAAAGATCACATTTTTGAATATATTATTTCACCTTATGCTGAAGCGCTACAAAGAAGCCAAAATGGAAAACTGAAAAAATGGATATTATGTATTTAATTTAAAGAAAGAAAGCGGTAATCTTTAGAATGTTTACCTATTCAGGAGACTTACCATGTAAGAAGGGTGACCACAATGCCAGCTAATAAGT
This sequence comes from Polypterus bichir lapradei, assembly GCA_026402145.1. Classification (NCBI taxonomy): domain Eukaryota; kingdom Metazoa; phylum Chordata; class Cladistia; order Polypteriformes; family Polypteridae; genus Polypterus; species Polypterus bichir. The sequence goes on from JANRMT010062809.1 coordinate 3,053,704, forward strand.
AAGCAACTTTGTGTAAACTTCTTTCAAGAACACAGAAACATAAGTGTGTGCTGAACTAAAGAACTGATCACTTCACCAGAAAGGCTCAATTGGAACAAAACCAATTAAAACTTATTATTGCTACAACTACATAACACCAGAATCCATATTGTAATCTGTGGATTACAAAAATATCATTGGTACAGTAAATATCCATAAAATCAAGCACATATATTTATGTTGTAAATAGTTTTCTTAATCCTGTTTCTAATGCCATGATTGTTGGTTCTCTTCAGTGTGAGCCCTTAATCATAAATAGTGTCCTTTATTAAAATAGCAATTATACTTGAGCAAAACCTCCACGTTGATTTCATTTATTAATTTTAACTTGGTTCTTCTCTGAATACATTCTACATGGCCTCCTTGATTAACTCTGACAGTCTCTGAAAACCCTGAAAAGAAAAAAAAACATGAAATGTAAAACCTAAACACAAGAATTATTTACATAACAGGTAAAACTAGAAAAATTGCAAGTAGCTGTGACAAAACAATTTTTTGCAAGTACATTTTTCTCACACTATGTGGAATGTGATGCTAACCATATAATTCCTTGAATTTTCCTTGCCTGAGGATAGTGCATCTTAATGTGTGATATAATAATTTTACCAGCTGCTGCAGCCATTAAGTTTGTTTCATAGTATACTTTAAATGTCCATCCATCCATTATCCAACCCACTATATCCTAACTACAGGATCACGGGGGTCTGCTGGAGCCAATCCTAGCCAACACAGGGCGCAAGGCAGGAAACAAACCCCAGGCAAGGCAGCAGCCCATCGCAGATACTTTAAATGTTTTTTCTTATTTTCAATTACTCTATCTGTGACGATCTGAAATCACCAAAATTGTGTGGTGTCACACAAGGCATGGTCACACTCCACGGCTGGCCTGAAAGTCAGGTGTGACACAACAGTAGATGTATCTCCTCCATAAAAATGTATTTAGAAGCATGTAAAAATGTCAGCTGTTTTGGTCCTTTCTTTGCCTTTCTACACTCCTTTTGTTCAGCTTTTTGAACTTTGTTATCTGCCATTTTGCTTCTTTTGTTTCTGCATTGTGATATTTGTCACTCATTAGGACCTAGTTACTCACAGACAGTACACACAGCAATGATGCAGGGTTAGGTGCAAGCCTGTATAGGTTCAGCTATAACAGTCTTTAGGTTTTTTTTAAATATATATATATTTTTGTGTTCACATTGTTTCTTAATAGAAAGGCAACACAATGGAAAATTGAGTGTATTATTTATTTTACTTTTAGTTATCTGTGGAATGATGACAAACATTACATCATGACTGGAATTCTTCATCCACAATGATCCTACAATAACTGTATGTTAAACTGATAGATTTTAAGAAATTTTTTAAAATGTGCAACTTTTGAACTTCTGAAATTTGACAATGATGATATCAGTTTCACACAAATAATACTGCTTTTGTTTTACTATTTTTCCATTATTGTCTTCACAGTTCCATGTGTTTATTTCTCATGGGTAGCACCATACTTATTTGCTTGATAAGTGATACATATGCCATGTGACTCTTGGCATCATGGCAGCCATGAGACGTAAGTGGTTACACTATTGTCTTAGTTGAAAAATGCAGGAACACCTCTGCAAGAAAACTTTTCCAGCCCTGTTCTTGTTTGGAATCTGTTTTTTTGATTACGACTCTGGTTTTTTTTACCCACACAGAATAAAACAAAATCTCTTGAATACTTATGATGTGACCTTAGCTCCAACTGATCTCCTGGTTGTAACATCACATAACTCTGCCACTCAATTTAATACAAGCAATCTGTTAGGATTTCAAAAGAGAAAAATCTTGGTGTTCATAGCTGATTGACTTTTGTAATTAAAATAGAACACAGCATAGAAACATTTTCTGAAAGTTAAGCATTGCACCAATGCTTGATTTGGAAAATATGCCTTGAACTGTGCATTATACATTTAGAAGTGAAATTTTATAGTTCCCTTTCATAGTATCCTCTAGTGAATGAGTTTCATACTAATTTATACCCTTTTGGCTCTGACATCCTAACACTAGTACATAAATATGCAGCAGTTTTTGTAAAGCACAGGTACGTTTACAGCCATTGGAACCAGGCATGCTACTATTAGTTCAGACTGGGGAGACTGGCATACACTCCGCGAAGCAAAGAAGTGAAAATGGACGCTTTCGGACTGTGCGCACCACATATTAAGTAGCTTCCCTTTCAATTTTATTTCCTCAAGAAGACTGAAGTATTTGGCAGTTCTTATATAATAACAGTGATCATTTTTTTCTTTTTTGAGCTTCCTAGACACCCCAACGGCAGAATATCTCAAAAAATAATTTTTCCCATAAAAACAGAAAATCCAGGGCCGAAAGGGTTAATGAAATTAACAAAAGGTACAGTTGTTTGTGTGTTATTAGTTTAAGCAGATCATGTCTGTCTATTATTGAGACTTGACCAAAAGATTAGACCACATTTTTATGCTCTTATTAATGCAAAAATCCAGTTAAATCCAAAAGGAGTACAATGTCCTTTTGGAGCTGAATAAGGTGTTAAATAATACATCAGATGCAACATTTTGTATGCTTGTGGGAATCCCATACTTTTTTTTAGTGGCCTTTGAAACACACACAATAGAGATCAGTTGTACTCAAGTTTTAAGATGAAATATTTAGTGTCTCAGGATGAATAAACCTAGCGTGCACATTTATGATGCCTATAGTAGATAGAGTATTTTACAAGGCAACATTGCCTTATTATACTTTTCACTTCAAAAATCTACAAAACAATTTAGACAAAGGTTATTTGGCACAAGTCCTTAAAAACAATGATTTCAGCTGTGTCATATTACCAAAAGCTTTAATATGGTTTCACATATCTTTACATAGACAATACAGGGCTCATCATTATTAAATCGAGTGTAAGGGCTGAGGAAAAAAAATAAGAAAACGGATTGAGCACTGTATCTGGGAGTGCAGCTGGATGATAAATTGGACTGGACTGCCAATACTGATGCTCTGTGCAAGAGAGGACAGAGCCGAATATACTTCCTTAGAAGGCTGGCGTCTTTCAACATCTGCAATAAGATGCTGCTGATGTTCTATCGGACGGTTGTGACGAGCGCCCTCTTCTACACGGTGGTGTGCTGGGGAGGCAGCATAAAGAAGAGGGACGCCTCACGCCTGAAAAAACTGGTGAGGAAGGCAGGCTCTATTGTAGGAACGGAGCTGGATAGTTTGACATTCGTGGCAGAGCGACAGGCACTAAGCAGGCTCCTGTCAATCATGGAGAATCCACTGCATCCACTGAAAAGTACCATCTCAAGACAGAGGAGCAGCTTCAACGTCAGATTGCTGTCACTGTCCAGCTCCTGTTCCTCCCCCACATTATACAAAGTTATTGTCTGCTTTACCTGCATTGTTATCACTCTTTAATTTAATATTGTTTTCTATCAGTATGCTGCTGCTGGAGTATGTGAATTTCCCCTTGGGATTAATAAAGTATCTATCTATCTATCTATCATTACAGGACACACAAACTCACACCCACGTGCACTTACACCAGGCCAATTAGTTTAACATGAAAAAACTAAAGTGAACATGGGGGCACACAACCCTTCGCCACACAGTGCCCATGCTGGGAAAGAAATAGAGGTAACCAAACAACTGGCTCAAAGCCCATGCACAGTTACAGAATAGAAAATAAATGTAATAAATGCAAGCATATTTACATAATAATATATTAACATACCGTATAATGTAGTGTGGTGCTTCTACAAACATACAGTGCACTGATTACTGTTATACAGTATATCAAGCTCAATGTGGGTGGATGTGTATCTTTGTTCTTTAAGGAATTGCACATCATAGGTCCATTCTCAACAAAGTTTTCCACACATCCTGTTTTTTCAGGTAGACACACTAGACTATGTTGGAACCCAAAATTTTGATCCTGGGAATGACTTTTGAAGAGATCCTTTTTATTACAGTGAGTTTTTAAGGACGGTGCCTTTTCCTGGATTTTGAGCCTTGAAATAAATTAAAGAACTGCAACTGGCAAATTGACTTCTGCTGCCAAGTAGAAGTTAGATAATTCTACCTTAAAATTACTCACCCGGACAATGGCAAGTCCTGGTGCTATTTCATAATATAGTGGTAAGAGGCTTTCAAGAAGCAGTCAGAAGTACTATGTCACAAGATACTAAATGTACCTAAACTAAGCCAAAAGGGGTAAGCACAAACTGGAAAATTAATAAGCAGGCAAGAGATCAAAAAGTAAATGAAAACATGACAATGGATGAAGTCAAAAAATTAGGCACCTCCTACGGAAAATATGACTTTGCTTTGAAAAATCTCTGGATTCTAAAGAATCTTTAAATCAGCCTCCATGTCAGAATGAGCAGTGTGCTGTAGAAGTAGCTACCTTATCTGGGGAGGCGGAAAGCAGAGCATCTCATGGTGATGTCAGTTGGGCTCTCATGCTCACCGAAAGCCCACTCTGCTATGCAGTTCCACACCAACACAACACGCTTTAAAATATTCTAATGTTACTAACGCTGAAATCTCAGAAAAAGTAAAGTAAAGTATGATGAAGTGAATTTGAAAAGGTTTGTGGTTTAGGCTCGAAAACTTCAAAAAGGCCCAAATCCTTCAAACAGGCTTAGGTATAAAACTCAAACAGGCCTGACACGTACACTGAATCACTTACAGGAGAGGGAAGCTGTAAAAGGCATAACTCCCCACCAAAAAAAAAAAAAATTCTTTCATATATTTTATTAAGTAAAGAAAAGGTACAAACACAAAACTGAAAAATCATATAAAACAACTAAACAAATCTGTAATCCAAAAAGTTAAAAAAAAAAAAATAAACAAAAGAGGAAACAAAAACTTTAAAGCCAAATAAAGATTAAACATTTTCAGGCCTTTAGATAAGCAGCATTAACAGCTGCTGTGTAAGGAACCTCTACACCCTTTGGGCTCAAAATGAAAACAACAAATAATGATACAAACTAAATGAACAGAACAGACGAAACAAAGAACATCTCAAAGTGATTCTTAAATAAGAAAATGTTAAATAAAAATTATACACAAAAAGTAATAAAACAAAAACATACACACAAATCACAAAAGAATTCAAAAAGAGTAACAGACGGAAAAAAGCTAAAGCCACGTAGGAAACCCTAGAACAACCTTAACAAATGGAGGATGTGAAAACAAATTCCACACAAAATAAACCTCTGTGGCATTAACCCAATTGAAAAAAGTACTTCATGTCAGGAAACTTTCTGCTCTCTGGAAATTATGGCTATGGTCCATGATTTACTGTAGGTGGTACCGTGTTAGCCATTATGAATGTAGTGAAAAGTAAAGCAAAATGACACCTTTTATTGGCTAACTAAAAAGATTACAATATGCAAGCTTTCAAGGCAACTCAGGCCCCTTCTTCAGGTAAGATGTAATAATCAGTATTTTCCATGAATCTGTAAACCTTAATAAACTAATTTTGCATACTACTCACTTTGGTTTTGGACCTCACTAAGCTGCATTTATTTATTGAGAAACATTACTTTTTAAATAAAAGCCTGAGGCATGGGTTTCAGTAAAATATGTTTTTTAATTACATGACTTTCAGTCCAGTGGCAAGCTATCAATATTATGCAACACATTAGGCTGTAAATGGTTACTGAACCACAGAAAAGTCAAAGTACAGGACATTCAGTGTCCTTCTTTGAGAACATGTAAAAGACATGATTATTTGGAATAATTCGGTTCTGCCAAACTGCATGTCAGGACATAAAGCTACGAAGAACAGTTGTGGATGCTTCAATAATGTGTAGGGAACAGGGAAAGGTTTTTTTTTTGTTTAAGGGACAACAATACTAAAATCCTAATTATTTTAAATCAAGCATGTAACTTACTACTATTAAAAGTTGCACTTGCTGTTTTACTATTAACAATGACCTGTAAAAAAGTAATAATAAAATTGATAAGCTTGAGCATAAAATGTATTAAGGACATTTTAATTTTAGAGAAAGACATATTTTAACATTTGGACTAAGTTATATAAATAAGGTAGAGTCTCGCTTATCCAACATTTTGTATTATCCTACGTCCCACTGCAAAAAAAAACAAAACGCATCAATCGGCAACAAGAACTGTAAGTTGCGAGCATGAGCGTAGTCTATTTTTATTTGCCAAGTTCATTTTTTCAGTTAAATTTTTCTGTTGTAAAACATGATTACAGTGGATTATGTAGCCAGCCCTCTCTGGCGTGTGTGTGTGTGTGTGCCTGTGTCTCTCTCGCTCGCGCTCGCGTGTGTGTGCGCCTGTGTCACTCCCTGTCTCTCTCTCTCTCTCGCATGTGCGCGCCTGTGTCTCTCACGCGCGCGTGTGTGTGTGTGTGTGTGTGTGTCTCTCTCTCGTGCGTGTGTGTGTGTCTCTCTCTCTCTCTTTCTCACACGCACGTGCGTCTGTCTGTGTCTCTCTCGCTGCACAGGGAATACACAGGGATAGACTGAACACGTGCGGAAATCATTGGCGCGCAAAAACCAAAAGGGAAACTGGCTCGTTTGTATACCTAGTGTGTGGTCGTGAACAGATGCAAAAGTTTGGCGAACTTTTTGGTCATAACCCAATTTGTACGTGTCCAGAGACGTTCGTGAACCGAGGTTCGTAATGTGTAAAATTGGAACATAGTTTGTCGTTAAATAGGCTTTTTCTTAACATCTCCCATTATCCGACATTTTCGCTTATCCGACGTTCTGCCAGCCCGTTTATGTCGGATAAGCGAGACTCTACTCTATGTGCAATCAGGGTCCAGCAGAAGAATCTCTGGGAACACTACTCTTACATAGCAAGACCTTAATGAAGGTTTCTTTTGGTCTCTGTTATGCTTATAACACATCAGTAAAGTGGTTATTCATCTCTGTGCATGGCATATTAAGAGTCTTTGATATACTGGATTTACATGTCTTATACTGAAGTTTTCAATATCAAGAGAAATATTTCTCACTGCCTCGCAGTTAGGAGACCCAGGTTCACTTCCCGGGTCCTCCCTGCGTGGAGTTTGCCTGTTCTCCCTGTGTCTGTGTGGGTTTCCTCCCACAGTCCAAAGACATGCAGGTTAGGTGGATTGGCGATTCTAAATTGGCCCTAGTGTGTGCTTGGTGTGTGGGTGTGTTTGTGTGTGTCCTGCGGTGGGTTGGCACCCTGCCCGGGATTGGTTCCTGCCTTGTGCCCTGTGTTGGCTGGGATTGGCTCCAGCAGACCCCCGTGACCCTGTGTTCGGATTCAGCGGGTTGGAAAATGGATGGATGGATATTTCTCACTTAAGCCACTTTCAGTTTATCCAAAGCTAATAACCATGTTATTGATGCCTTTTCAAGTCTTATTAACACAAAAGTAAGCTCTTGTTACATATCAATAAATGGGTAAAAGATGCATTTTTGCAGTATCTAAAATAAAAAAGTGTTACTGAATCTTTTGTTTATGTAGTGAGACTTTAGAATGCCCTCATTTTGCATTAGCAAAGACGTTTTAAATATGACCCCCTTTGGGCCAATCTTGGACAACCTGCTAATTATGTAAACTGAGAAGATTGACTGTTAAGACTCAGAAATATCTATGTCTGTTTTATTTGTTTTCAACAGCCATGGTTATGTTAAAAAAAAGTTTGAGATAAAGTATTTATTTATGGATCAGATCACTGTGGAGAATCACATAATACCCATTCAATCAAGAGCCACAAAAGAGTGGGGGGCACACTTTAGAATATATTATTTGGACAAATATCTTGGTGAGAATGAAGAAACAAGCTTCAACCCTGGGCAAAGACAGTCAAATATATTAAATGAACTTTTATTTTTGTACTTGACATGGAGTGAAACATACTGTAGTTCACCAGTGCGTGGGAATGAAATATAAATCCAACACTTTAAAGGCCGAGAAGGGAGAATTAACTTAACAGGAGACTAAAGAGAAAGCAATCGCATTCACCCTTTGTTTATTTGTTGGCACCTACACTTTGGCCATCCTATGATGGCTCTTCATCTTTTCTTTGACCTGCAAGTTTAATCCCTCAGTGTGCAGAGAGCCATTTGTGAGCAAAAATGTAGAAATGCTAAAAGTTTATGATAATATTTTTTCTGTGTTAGTATGTTTCCTGGCCCTCTAATATGAATCTATCCAATAATAATGTCACTAGCTGATTAGGAGCCTGTTTAAACAATAAGCCAAATTAATCGAAACAAAACCTGTTAATTCCAGATATCATGCAACTAAAATGGGTGTAGCCTGAGCCAAATTGCACTTAAAAGATGTGGCTAAAGGTCCCAGGCCTAATGTAGGGCTATCAGTGATAAATACAACAGGAATTACTGACTCCTTGCATTAGCAAGAAGCCAAAACATTTGACTTCTAATACAGAAGTAAGCACCTTGAACTGTATGGTATACCCCATATAAATATAATTTAAAGTGAAGTAAGCTATTATTGTATTTCACATGTGTTCTTTGAGGTTACATATAGGACTAGTTGTGGATCATGGCTAGTTTACAGGAGAAACAAAGACCGGCTGAGAAGAAAAGAGAAAAAAAATCATTGTGAAAGGGACATTTTAATGAAAAGAGAAGAAACAGATGACTAACAAGACCTTACATAAAGGATTTTCAGTGCAGAATGAATATAATGATGAGTATACTCTTTCTAATTTCCCTTCTGAATGTGCACAGTGATCATGCACATTAATATACATTATGTCTTCCACTTAGCTCACCTTCCTTGCATAGATGAGTTATGGGCAGCACATTAAAAAATACACCCTGTTAATCTATAAGAAATTTTAAGTAATCTCTGGGGTTGTAAACAGTACAAGGCTTGAGACAGTATTATACTGAGTCTCGAGTAGATATAGTCTTCATATACAAGGCAGTTTTGAAACACGGTGAGAAAGGAATTCAGAAATCAAGAAGAAAGACATACTTCTTGAAAGAGCAGTTGTGAATAGGTGTTTTGCTGGAGATGACGGATAATGAGTCGAAAGATCTAACCCTAGAAAAACCCATGTACAACTGACCGTGGCTGAAAACTGGTTGTTGTAGATTAATGCAAATCTTTGAAAACATTTGTCCTTGGGACTTGTTGATAGTCATGGAAAAAGTGAGTATGAGTGGGAATTGTGTGTGTTCAAATTTAAAAGGGAGATTGGAGTCAGAAGGAAGGAGAGAGATTCTGGGAATGAAGATTGTTTCAGAAGTTTGGAGAGCGATCAGTTTGCACTCAATAATCCCTTATATATATTTCTCTTCTGGTTCGTCCTGCTTCCTCTTCAGACCCGGTCCCCCCCCAACACACAGCCCACACGGCATTTCTCGATTCCTATTCCTTCTCTTCCAAACCCTTCCCCACGCTGCCTGCGGCCTCCCATACACTCCCACGCCGCTTTTCTCGATTCCTATTCCTCCTTCAGACTACCACGTTTCCCGCTCCTCTCTCATGACCCCATTGGTGTCACGTCACCGGCCTATATCTAGCCTGACCGCGTGACCTTTCGCTTCGGCGGTGAGGTGTGTGGGCTGCATGTGGGGGGGGCCGGGTTTGAAGAGGAAGCAGGACAAACCAGATGAGAAATATATATAAGAGATAACAGATACAACCATTTACATCAAAATCAAAATCAATACAGAGAAAGCAGACAACAGTCCAAAGACATGCAGGTTTGGTGCATTTGAGATCCTAAATTGTCCCTAGTGTGTGCTTGGTGTGTCGGTGGGTGTGTGTGTGTGTGTGTGTGTGTGGCTCCAGCAGACCCCCGTGACCCTGTAGTTAGGATATAGCGGGTTGGATAATGGATGGATAAAGATAAAACAAACGGGGAAAAAAGAAAAGAAAAAGAAGACACAAGCAAAAAAAGGGGGATTCTTTATAATCAAATAAAATTAGTGTGTACCACAATTGGCTTATTCAAACACAAAGTCTAGAGCAAACTGTCACTATCCACAAGAATAGCAATCTAAAGGTCATGTCAGCAACTAGATTAATAAATATATCCTGACTGAAATTATTCTTAGGATCACTATATAAAGTGATTTAAAACAACAGATAAACTGTAAAAGATGAATGAAGATAATATTTTTTATCTGTAACAGTTAGCTATGATGTGAAATATTTAGTGAAAGAAATGCTGAACTAAAAGAAAAGATGGACTTTAGACAGTAACTCCTGATTAATGGCCCATGAAGGATTGCTATGTTTGTCTCTCAGTGAGCTTACTTACTGAATATATGATCAACAAGTAGCAGAAAAAGTAGAAATTTCTTTCCATGCTTTATTAAAATCCTTTCCACATTAAATATATAAAAGCTTGGTTGCAATATGTTCTAAACATAAAAATCAGATTAGGACTTTCCTAATTGCTCACACGAAAACTGTTGGCATGCAAGTACGTAATGAGTTCAAGTGTATCAGCCTAGCATTATTTAACCTTTGAAAAATATTCATATCTCTGTTGGCTGACTGCTGACTTTGGAGGAAACAAGTTGAGAAAAACTATAGATTTTTACCTGAAGGAAAAAACTGATATGCATTTTTTTAAATTCATTATCAAATTACACACTTTAATTTTATAAATAAAAGAATTTAGCATAAACCCCAAATACTGTAGTACTTTCTTTTACGTAAATATAATACAGTGTGCCTCATTGAAAGCAACTAACAATATTAGTGGAATATTTTTGATGGGTTTACTGTACTTCCAGAACTGAAACTTTTCGGTATACAGATCAAAACAGTGACACCATGGCTAGCATTAGAATATTGGTTTTAAAACCTGGCCTAAGTATTGCCTATATGGAGCTGGCAAGTTCATTATCTGAGTGAACTGGTTTTCTCTAGGTACTATGGCATGTATGCACATCCCAAACATATGCAGGTAGTATAGGCAATTCTAAAACTGGCCTGTGAATGTGTGTGTGTGTGTGTGTGTGTGTGTGTCATTAAGCACCCGTTTTAATTAATTTGATTCATACCTTGTACCAAGACAAGCTTTAGTAAAATCCTATAAAATCCCTATCCCAAATCCCTATATTGGAGTAAGTAGGCTTGAAAAATTAGTGTATATTAGCAAGTCAATTGCATTTTAGGATAGTGCTCTTGGGAAAAGAAATGAGCTTGAAATGATCATCCCTTATATCATCCCTTATATTTATCCCCTATATATATTATGAAATTATACATTTGGTAGGTGCTTTTATCAAGGTTACTTAGAAGATCTAGATACAATTCAGTTAGTTACAAGTAGTTTCTACATATTTAGTGACTGACTTTAGGTTTATAACTCAATCAGCATTTTTGCTGTGTAAAGTCCAATGTCCCCACTATTATGCTACCACTGTGGAGTCTTGATAAGGTTTGGGAATCCCAGGTACTAAAATGAGAGAAAAGCCTCTAAAAATGTTCTACAGACCTCCATATTACAACATAGTTTACAATGAATTAGTACATGAAGTGGAATTTGTTATTCCCTTGAAGGGGAAGTAGTTGGAGTTAGTCTGCAGAAGTGGATCAAGATTAACGGATTTTATGACAACCTGAAGAGATGTAGTGGAAGTAAAATCAACATAAATTAGTATCATACCTGTGTGATGTTCAACAAGGTAAAAAAAAAAAAACAAAAAAAAAAAAACAACTTTGCCTTCAGGGACATTTTGCCCTAACAATATACCAAAAATAAATCATACAAATGGCTATCCTGGTATTGTCCTACAAAGAAGTGATTAGAAGGGAAAACCTCATTGGCAATGAAATGAGGCCACAGGGAGGACAAGAGTGGCTTGCTTAATATGTGAAGCCAGGAGACGTGGACAGCATATTAAAACACCTGTTAAATGACAAACAACCAAGCATTGTTATTTTGGTTTAAGCTATAGTATTTTTTATAATTACTCGCTCTGTGCATGGTACACATAGTAAAGAAAACCGACATTTCCAGTATACAGTGTATTGATGGAATCTGTTATAAATTCACTGGCTACTCTGGTTTATATGAATTCAATCAAACAAATGTAGGATTTGCTTTGTTTTAAGTACTTTTAAATGCAACATGTTAAAGAAAATGCACAGGGGATGTTCAGTATACATAATTTGTACATGATAAAACTTTTCCTCCATTCAAAGCAATATGGTTGAATTCTGGTAACCCAAAACTTTCCGTAGTCCAACGCGTTGGCATATTGGTAGGTGGTGCTTTATTTTATTTATATTTTTTATTTATGTGGCATATAAAAAACATTCTATGAAAAAGCCAGCAAAATTACTATTACTATACACGTTTTAGCTGCAATTAATTTTTGTTATGATCATGTTAAATATGTCATGGTTACTTGTGTTAATTGAAATTACATTCTTTTTGATTGTGTTATTTACTAGTAGTTAATAATGTGAAAGGCATTTAGGACTGAAGCCAGGAACCAGTTCTTTGCTCAAAGAGTTATGGGAATCTGGAACAAACTACCGAGCCATTTAGTTAAAGTAGAAACCTTGACGACCATTTTAAGATGAGACATTAGGATAGCTTAACTATTGGCTAAACAAGCTTGATGGACTGAATGGTCTTCTCTGTTTGCCAGATTTCTTACATTCTTAAAGCTAGTACTCTGAAAGTCATTTTGTTTTTCTTGTGGAAAGGATAATTGAAAGAACATAAATTAACAGAGAAATCTAATGATATGCTAATGAACTGGAGATATCATTTTAAACTACCAGCTAAACAACTGTGTATTTGAACTTAAAGTATAATGCAGGATCGATAAGATGGTGACAATTCTGATTTCTTAAGGGATATTATGTAATCAGTTTAAATTACATTTGGGAATCCAATGATGCACAAACTTGGACACATCATCGGTGATGTTACCTGGAATCATCAGTTGTTTTGTCTCTTTCAAAGATCAGACTTCCTTATCCATGGTGACCCGGCAGGGATGATCACATCTCAGCCTATATCTAAGTGGCATGCTTGCTCTCTCACTGCTCTTCCCTTTATATTCAGAGCCACCTAGTGGCTCTTTTTATTGCCTCTGTGTTTGCTGTGATAGTTGTTTTCCTCTTCAGCCTCATAGTACCTAGTGCTTCATTTGCCTTACAAAAGGCACCTCGAAGGACATACAATTTTACCACCATTTTGCCCATTGCAATCATTCACTGACTTCACTTATTTTCCAGAGGTGGCTCTGATGGAGTCAGTGTCTTTCAGACTGCAGTTGAACACTTTCACCAGGCTCTTAACCGGTTTTCAGTGATTGATAAGATCTGGTTTTCACATATCCTACAACTGATCTTAACTGTAGCCTTCCCTCTCTTGAGAATCAGGGCCCAGGACTCAGAAGGCTTGAAACTTGTACATGCCTAAGTCATGAGCTTCTATAATTCTTGCAAAATCCACCTGGCTCCAGATACTGATGCTGTAGTTACCATGAGGTCATGCATTAAGACTCTGATTGGGGGTTGCTTTGTTCCAGACTTGCTTATAGGGCCCTACACTCTGGTTCTGCTGATTCCATCACCATGATCATTGCAAGAGTGAACAGCATCACCAAAATGGTACAGTTAGTGATTATGCCCAATTTAAATTAGTACCAGATCCAGATGAGACTATCTAACTTAACTTTCTATAGTAGTACTGAATAAGGCCTTTCATCTTCTGGGGTGCATGATATATGTCCAGTGCTACTTCTACCAGCTTTTAGAACATTACAACACTTTAGACAAGAACTGGACATTCAGCCCAACAAAGCTCGCCGGTCCTATCCACTTATTTCTTCCAAAAAAACATCAAGTTAAGTTTTGAAAGTCCTTAAAGTCTTACTGTCTACCACAATACTTGGTAGCTTATTCCAAGTGTCTATCGTTCTTTGTGTAAAGAGACACTTCCTAATGTTTATGCGAAATTTACCCTTAACAAGTTTCCAACTGTGTCCCCGTGTTCTTGATGAACTAATTTTAAAATAACAGTCTCAATCCACTGTACTAATTCCCTTCATAATTTTAAACACTTCAATCATGTCACCTCTTAATATTCTTTTGCTTAAACTGTATAGGCTCAGCTCTTTTAATCTTTCTTCATAATTCAACCCCTGTAGCCCTGGAATCAGCCTAGTCACTCTTCTCTGGACCTTTTCTAGTGCTGCTATGTCCTTTTTGCAGCATTGAGACCAAAACTGCACACAGTACTCAAGATAAGGCCTCACCAGTGCATTATAAAGGTTGAGCATAACTTCCTTGGACTTGTACTCCACACACTATGCTATATAACCTAACATTCTGTTACCGTTCTTAATGGCTTCTGAACACTGTCAGGAAATCAACAGCTTAGAGTCCATTATGACTCCTAAATCCTTCTCATAAGGTGTACTCTTGATTTTTTGACCGCCCACTGTGTATTCAAACCTAACATTTTTACTTCCTATGTGTAATACTTTACATTTACTGACACTAAATTTCATTTGCCACAAATATGCCCAAGCCTTTATGCTATCCAAGTACTTCTGTAATGATATAACGGAGTCCAAATTATCTGCTAATCCACCTATCTTGGTATCATCTGCAAACTTAACCAGCTTGTTACTTATATTCCAATCTAAATCATTTATATATATTTAAAATAGCAGCGGCCCTAGCACTGACCCCTGTGAAACACCACTTTTAACATCGGCCAATTCTAATGAGGTTCCTTGCACCATCACCCTCTGCTTCCTGCGTCTGAGCCAATTCTGCACCCATCTAAAAACATCACCCTGAACTCCCACTTCTTTTAATTTGATGCCCAACCTCTCATGTGGCACCTTATCAAATGCTTTCTGAAAGTCAAAATAAATAATATCATATGCTCCACTTTGATTGTATCAAAGGGAAATTATCATAGAATTTACATTACTACGTGTTTTTTTTTTTCTACACCGTTGTTTGTTCCTCCATGTACAGTATAGATCTAAACTCCCTGCCCCACACCCATTCCCTAGTTTAAACAATCCTCGACTAGCCTACACATATGTCTCTCCAATACACTGGTTCAGATGTAACCCGTCACAGCGGAAAAAGGTCCCATTTGTTCCAAAAGGAGTCCCAATGCCCCATAAACCTATACCCTTCTACCCTGCACCAAGATTTGAGCCACGCGTGCCTTCTAATCTCCTCAATCTTACCTGGACTGGCACTTGGCATAGGCAGAACGGAGAAGACTACCTTGTCAGTTCTGCTCCTCAGCTTGTCACCTAACTCTTTGAATTTGGATCGCAGAACTGACAGACTACCCTTATGTATGTTGTTTGTTCCAACCTGGACAATGAAAACTAGATCCATCCCCAAACTGGCCAAGAGCCTATCCACCCTTCCAGGGAGGTCCCCCACCTGTGCACCCGGAAGGCAGAAAACCGTGCGAGACTCTCTCTCTCTCTAGCACACACCTGCACTTCAGTCCCCCTAATGATTGAATCCCCCTAGTGATTCTGAGAAATTCAGGCATAGGCATTGGCAAAATCTAGCCATAATACAGTCAGATCTCCTCTGCCCTCAGAATAAGACAATGGAAAATTGAAAGGAAATCTAAAGATAGTATGATGCTTCCAGGTAATATTATAAAATTAATGCACCTCTTAGATAAGAGATAATATACATTATTGTGGATATGATATGAAACATTAGGTTCCAGTATTGTTTTTGATTAATGTATCAAAGTATGATTTTTTTAATGGTAACACTCCTTTAAAAATATAATATTTTAATGAGTTCAGCAGAGTTTAATGCCTACTTTATCAAAGAATCTATTAACACTAGAATTACCAAAGCCTGCGAAAAAACTTTTAAATATGGCCCACCTTACATCCCTTCGCATCTCTCCGTCAGCGTCTTTTGTCCTGTAAATGTGCCGATAAAGACAAGCAGCAAGCAACCTACTGTTCCATCCTCCCACTGCCGAAGAACGTGCACAAAGTTCTCCCAGCTCATGCCTTGATTATCTGGGAGTGAAGTGCTGGCGTTTTAGAGTGGAAATAATAGATCGTTATTTGGAACACATGCATTTCATGTGTGTTCCGTTTCTATAATAATCTGTGTAAACATATTGTTAAAACATAAAAGTTTTCAATATTTTAGTAATAAATGACAAAATGTAGACATAAATATATAATGTGTGAAGCCTGAAGTCCAAAGATCAAATTAACAGTTTTACAAAAGGTTCAAGGACGATACAACAGCTTCCGTCCCTGGTTTGATCCTCAATGCCTTCTATATTTACCGTTTTCAGTAGTGAGCTGCTCTTATTGTTAATATTATACAATAAACACATACATTTGGTTTGCATCTGTAACAGACCGTGTACTTTTATTAGTACTTGTAAAAGTCTCTCAGTCACGATCACGATACATACTATATGGAATTATTCATTTAATGACCTGTATAGTACATTTCAGAAAACATTGTGGCACAATGCAACATCATTCATATTATTCATATTCATTCGC
Source organism: Polypterus bichir lapradei (assembly GCA_026402145.1). NCBI lineage: Eukaryota > Metazoa > Chordata > Cladistia > Polypteriformes > Polypteridae > Polypterus > Polypterus bichir. The sequence continues at coordinate 3,070,248 of JANRMT010062809.1, forward strand.
ATGCCTTCTTGCTTCTCTGTGGCTTTGACATCATGGACCATAAGGCGCATACTAATTCAGTGTGAGCAGGAACACTCAATAAAACTGAATAAAAAAAAATCAAGTGACGGTGAGATACAAAGAAGGCAGATTCACCAGCATTTGTGTGTCAGCTTTTATCTCTCCAGATCAAAGAATTTCTAGTTCCATTGTCTCAAAACACCACTCACATCTACAGTTATTCCCAGTTTCAGATATAAAGTAACTGTGTCAGATCTGGGGGGGTGGGAGGGGGATTTAGGGTAGTGGGGACTGGTGTTGAATCATGATTGTGACTGAGAGAATAAAAGTAAAAAAAAATGCTAACTTTTACAAGTCCTATAAATTCACACTGGCTGTTACAGACACAAATCAAATGTATGCTTTATTGTGTAATATTAACAATAAGAGCAGCTCACTACTCAAAACGGTAAATTTGCGGGGGAGATGGTTTCGAACTCACGACCTCAGGTTTTTAAGTCAGCAGTTCTAACCATTGCACCACGGAAGATGTCATGTTTTTCTTGCAGCTTTTGTGAAAGTGTTTATTTGATATTTGGCCATTAGCCTTCACACATTATATAGTTCATGTCTACATCTTCTCATTACTAAAATGTGAAAAAGTTTCTGCTTTATCAATGTGTTTACATACAGTAGATTGTTCTAGACACAAAACACACATCAAATTATTTCCCCATACAATTCTGGGTAGCTCACTCCCAGATAATCAATCAAGGCAGGAACTAGGAGAACTTCTTGCCCGTTCTGAGGCGGTGGGGGGATGGTATAGCAGGCTGCTTGGGCTTATCGACACATTTAGAAGACAAAAGATGCTGACTGAGAGATGCAAAGGAATGTAAGGTGGGCTGGATTAACAAGTTTTTTCATTGGCTCTGGAAATTCTAGTGTTAATAAGGGATAGTTTCATTTCATATTTAATTTCACAGAGTATTGAGAGAAAGATGCATCTTTTAAAGTGCATCATTCTTTATTTTTGATATCACTTACGTAGCATTGATTACTTTTTACATATGTTTTTGTATACAAAACATAATATATGGTAAGAATCGAATCATCTGCGCTATTCTGCAACTGCAGCAGTAAGATAGCTCTTTGACTATTAAATGAGAAACAACATTGAGGTTTTCTTAGAATGTTTTCACCCTTTAAAAAACTTTCCATGACGTTGAATTTTTCTGGGCTTCAGGGCCATAAGAATAATCATTAGTGAATATATTCCTTAGGCTGTCTGCAAATAGCCAATAATTAATTGTTATTCAGTGAGTCAATCAGATACAGGTAGCTTTATACATGTAAATGTGTTTGTTTGTGTATAAATGTGTGTATAAGTGTCTATACACTACTGAAAGTATCCTTGGTTTCACAATGCTACAAAGTATAACACTGTATAATAAAAGATGTACCTCATCAATCTGCTCAGGAGTTGACTTTGAGAATGAAGCTCTCATATATTGAGACTGCTGTGAAGGGTCAATGTTAAACGCAGCTCCTGGTACTAGCAGTACCTGCAAATGGAAAGAAAGAGTGATACGAATCACCAGCCATATAAATACATGAATTAATACACTGATTTGACTATATACCCATCTTGTATGACTAATGGAACAAGTTAGGTGATGCATTTAGGACAATTTCCTAATTTCTACAAAAAAGATTAGTTATATATGCATTTCATGAACAATAATTATTTAAATAACACCCATCATACTACAAACAACATGAAACGTTGATAAAATTTTAGCGCATAAAATAAAGATACGATAAACTCTCTCACAGAAATGATTATTTCCACAGACCCAAAGTGTGTTAAATAGGGAAAAAACATATTCAAGCACCCTACTATTACGACTTTGACAGAAAAACAAGGTTAGAAAAATAATTTTCTTATTAACTTACAAATACTGTACCTCTTCAGGAATCATGCAGAAATGAACCAGATAAACCACTGATACTCTAAAATCTTAGAAGCTTTCCCAAAAACACCTTAAGCACATGACAATATGAAGAATTAATTCTCAATATTTATACATTATTGATACATTGATACAGTACATTGGCCATTAGATACATTGCCTCACTTTCTTTAAGGTACAGGTCATCAAATCCAAACAGTGATTTCTAGTATGAGTGAGGCTTTCATGTTATGCCTCATAAAATCCACATCCAATCAGGTTTGAAGAGCAAAAACCATTTGATACCGAACACTGGCCATTTATTCAATGCACTATCAATAAATACACCTGTTAAATACAACTGATTTCTCAGACAATGAATAGAAGTTATCACTAGACAGAATGCATTCTTTCCCAGTCTAGTTCAATTAACCTTTAAAATTTTACATCTATTGAATATGACAAAAAAAAATTACACTGGACTAGATGCTACCTGTCAAAGATGCTATAAAGTACCTAGCTGCCTTTGCCAAATGTTTTGGTTATGTCCTCCATTTAAATCATTCAAGGCATGGGCTTTCACCTACTTACCAGGCAGCCTAAGGATTACTATAATTAATCAACCATGAATTGCACTTTTTTTTAGTAATACTTGCAGAAATGCTTAACTGATTACTTTGTTCTGATAACATACACTACACTACAGTGTGTTATTTTGGTCAACTGGAATAGTCCAAACAAATATAATAAATTACCATGGAAAACTGATGCCCTACATTACTAAAGATGTAAGAAAAATATTCACAAATGTTTGATTACGTATATAGCACCCACTTGTTCATGCTTTTCTCTGCAAAACATCATGTAGCAATAGGTCAACATGCTCAATTGCTGTAAGCCTTGTAATCACACTAACATTTATGAACCATGTTCAGTTTTAATATACCATCTTCATCTCTTTCTGTCTCCAGTTTGGTGAGGAAGAATGATTTGAATTTGGAATACTTAATACATATCTGTGTTTATCTTGCTGCATTGTAACATACTGTATATACTGTATTGACCTTTTAAAAATCAAACTTAAAAATTATTTACAGCATAATACAATTTTAAAAAATGAAATTGACTCACACTATATCATGAACATCATGAAATGAATTACTGTATTTATTCTGGCTTTGACTATGCCATTCATTTAAAAATAAATGTTCAAAAGCTTCAATCACTATACAATGAATGAGAATCTTAAGAAATAATGAAGATATAAATTTAGCTGTCAGGCTGCAGCATGTTCAAAACTGAACTTTTATCTTCTGTTTGGCATTCTAATTTAATACCTCATCTCATTTAATACCTTGAGTAAAGCCAACTTTAGCTTGGGCAACATCATTAAAAATATTTTCATGTTAATAAGACTGAAAGCCATAGTTTAAAGAAATACTGTAGACTCAAAACTTAAACCATCAACATCCAATCAGAACAACAACATGCAAAAATAGTAAACACATACGCTGAGTGATCTGAGCGAAACACATGCAAAAGCATTAAGAAAAACATACATGTAAAATTTAACAAATAAACAAATGGCAGTAAAACTAAGCTTAAGAAAGACAGCTTAGCAAAGACTAAAGATCAGTTTAAATACCACTAGCAGACAGACAGAATTTCTTCAGGTTACTGACATATAACTGCAAGTGCAATTCAACTGAAATTGGGAATCGTTGCTGGAGACAAACTGTACATGGCAGACGTGACAAGCAAACTACACCGTGGGAGGTGTGACCAGAAACAGACTGCATGGGGGAGGCCTATGAATATTACATATCATTTTATATTCAGGAAAAATAACATACATCTATAGGAATATTTATCATTTTAATAAAATACTGGAAGTTTAAAATACTTGCAGAAGTGAAAGATGCCAATAGTTGAGCTTGTGATTCTACATTTATTGGAAACTGGGACAGAAAATGTAATATTTTAAGTAATAATAAAAGTGCTTCTGACATTTCCACTCATTTTTGTATCTTCCTTCTCTTATCACCACTTAATCAAACCAAAAAAAAAACTCCAAATTTGCCCTAAATTTACAGGGTGTTGCTAATGACATCAAATCCTGGCATCACTTCAGAGGCATATCATTCCAACGTTTGCTGGTCAGACTACATTGCTTCCTCCCTGGCATTCTTAGGCACACTTACAAATACAGAAATATACATTTTGGGCAATTTCTGTATGCTCTGTATTAGCCTGGCCAAAAGATCTTCAGCACTCCCTAACTTTCTAATCACATGGGCACTCATACAGAGGATCCATCCATCCATCCATTATCCAACCTACTATACCCTACACTACAGGGTCACGGGGGTCTACTGGAGCCAATCCCAGCAAACACAGGGCACCAAGCAGGAAACAAACCCCGGGCAGGGCACCAGCCCACCGCAGGACACACACACACACACACACCAAGCACACACTAGGGACAATTTAACCTGCATGTCTTTGGACTGTGGGAGGGAACCGGAGTACCCGGAGGAAACCCAAGCAGACACGGGGAGAACATGCAAACTCCATGAAGGGAGGACCCGGGAAGCGATTAATTATACCTAAATTAGTTGTTCCTTACTCAGGCCAAATCTTTGGAGTCACTGTTACACAGCCTGAGACGAGAAACAAAACATATCTGTCACTACTAGTAACCTTTCTAATCCATGAGGCTAGAAACTGAATATTCTAAAGAAGATGGGTTAATTATGTCAAAATACTCATTTAAAGCATTTTCTGACATACTGTTTAATTAAAATTTTTGGCATATTGCTGCAGTCAACACAATTTATAAATAAGTATTTAAGAGGGTAAACCATATTTAGTTGCCTAAGCCACAGCATTTACTGCTTACACAATGTGACCTGTCAGAATAGGACAGCTTCCATGCATCTTGGCAAATTTTCCAAGGATCTGGACCCGCATAGCACAATTCTTTCACGGGAAATTCCTTCAATGTTTTTTTTGATGATGCTGATGGAAAACTGTGGGTAAGGCATTACTCCAGAATGTCCAATATATGTTTAACTAAGTTGGGATGGCCAGAATAGGGCTATATTCTTCAAATCTTGTATTGCCACTTGTACAATGTCATTTTAGGTTTTTACCTAAAATGAAGGCAAGCAGTCAAAATTGCTTTTTTCTTATTGTAAAATGCACTTGACAGTAAGAGATCAACCAGAATTCTGTAGCATTTTGAGCACATGGATTTCATTTGGTGGGTACTAAAAACATAATAGCTTGACATGGTCACTTTTCCTTTGCCCAGTACTCTGACACTTTTTTCTTTGCACCACTTTACTTGCAGGACGACATTTTTTGGTGTGTGAAGGTCTCAGTAACAGAACAATCGAGTACAAAAACAAATATAATAATACTAGCCGAAGCCCGCCGTAGCATACGGCGGTGTAAGAATAGGAACGGAAAACGGTGAGAAAGGAATTCAGTATAACAAAGGCTTAGGAAACCACCGCCGCAGTATAACGAAAATAGCAAGGAGCGAAACCAATGCCAATGGTTGAGAAAGTACCTTCCTGTAGCAGGCTACAGAAAACATAGACATACTGTATACAGATAGACGCCGCATTCACTGTGTTGCCCAGTCGACACGATAAGTCAGCGTGTCCACCATATTGCGAGTGGTAAAAGTGCTATTTAAACTAATACAGGTAGACGTGGAAACCGGGTTTTCCGATGAAAAAACAATAACATTTTAAACAGTTTCGTTTACATACAACAGATTTTGGCGAATCGTTTACATGCAATTATTTATATCCATTTATACACTAATAATGGCAATTATTAAATAATAATAATAATTATTATTATTAAATAGTTCCTCCCGTATAAGTAACATTTCTTGGACTGCTTTCTTCCATCTCCGAAACATTTCTAGACTTCGTCCTGTTCTTACGCAACACAGTACTGAAGTATTGGTTAATGCCCGAGCCACCTCACGTATAGATTACTGTAATGGTATTCTATCTGTCATCCCACAAAAACGTATCCATCGCTTACAATTTATTCAAAATAACCTGCTGTTCTAAATCCACTGAACATACTACACCTATTCTCTCTCAACTTCACTGGCTCCCTATTAACTACAGAATACAATACTAAATACCGCTCTTAACATTTAAAGCTCTCCACAACCTCACTGATCTCCTACAGACTGACACGCCTCTCGCTCACTCAGATTCTCATCTGCAGCTGTACTTTCTGTACCACACATCAAACTCTGTGCTATGGGAGCTAGAGCGTCTCTCATAGTGCTCCTCAACTCGGGAATTCTCTTCTCTCTCATATACATCAGCTCAATTCAATAACACATTTTAAAACAACCCTCAAAACTTATCTTTTCAAACTGGCATACCAATTGTGAATTTTGCACTGTTACTGCCAGTATTCTTTGTTTGTTT
>JANRMT010062809.1:3094894-3113553 GCA_026402145.1 Polypterus bichir lapradei
TGTGAGTACTGAACTGTGAAAAAACAATGAAAAATAAACGTGTGTTGAGTGACATGAGTGTGTCTGCCTGTCTGTGTCCAGGGCAACGTTTACAGCAGATTACCCCAAATATGGGTTTTTGTCTTGCTGGAAAACAAATCTTCTCCCAAGGCTCAACTTTCTTGCAGACCGCATCAGGCTCTTCTCCACGATTTCCACGTATTTTGCTGCATTAATTTTACCCTCTGCCTTCACAAGCCTTCCAGAGCCTGCTGCAGAGAAGCATCCCCACAGTTTGAAACTGCCATCACATTGCCTCCCAGTGGGGATGATATGTTTTTGATAACATGAAGTGTTAGGTTTAAGCTAATACGCCAAACATTGTGTTTAGCCTGATGGCCAAAAAGCTCAGTTGTGGTCTCATCAGATCTTTTGCAGGTGAGTGTCCCATGTGCCTTCTGGCAAAATCTAGCTGAAATGTCATGCATATGTGTTTTTGGGGGGGTCTTTTTTATGAAATTCAGTGACTATCTTTTCTTTATTCCTATAAAAATGTGAAAGGTGAAGCACCCAGCCAAGAGCTGTTGTATGCAAAGTCTCTTCAGTTTAAGCCACTGCAGAGTTCAGAGTCATCATAAGTCTTCTGGTGGCCTCCTACATTAGTCTTATTCTTGAATGATCTCTCTGATTTTGTAGTCTTGCTCCTCCAGGGAGATTTACAGTTGTGCTATACTCTTCGCATTTTTAATGACTGATATAACTGTACTCCAAGGAAATTCAGTGATTTGGATATTTTCATGTATACATCCTTTAACTTGTTCTTTTCAGTCACCTTTTCACAGAGTTGTGTGGAGTATCCTGTTGTAGTCATTGTATATTTTAAGCCATCTCACCACACGCTGGACCTCACAGATAATGTGCACTCAATTGAATCACATTGACTACAGATAGGTGCTCTCCATTTAACTAATCATGTACTTTGTAACTTCTAAAACCATTTGGCAGCACCATGTGCCATATGAAAGGGGATGATAAATTATTTTGTGTTTTGTATTTGTAATTATTTTATACTGCTTTGCAGAGATCTGTTTTCACTTTTGCATTGAAAATAGTTTTTTTCTGCCAATCAGAATAAACAGAAGTTGCCTAAAAACACTGTGGTACAATAGCTTGATGAACCATTTTTGGTATCATATACAAATGTAACCAACTTTCATACTGCTTTTTGAATCAAAGCTCCTCCATTCATCCATTTTCCAAATGTAGGAACTTGATAGTATGTCAGTACACCAAAGGGCACACTCACCCACTTAATTAATATATTATCAAAAGTAATAGTAGTAAGAAGTAGTAGTGGTGCCAAGACTGAAGACGGTAATGGATCTAACACAGCATAACAAGCATATTGCTATCACCAATTCAGAAAAACTTATTCTAAGCAACAGGTGGCTAGGGGCACTGTTCCATTTAAGTTTTGAAACAGCAGCCCTTGAAACCCTAAACATTAACAGAATATTATATAAATTACCTATTTTCCCTTATTTCAGGTAAACCTCATCTTACATTAACATCTCAATATCTTTGCTTAGTACATAAGTAGTTGGCATGGTAATGTTATAAATAAAGTTATACCCTTTTCATCAAAAAATTATGAATAGAACTTTAGAAGGCCCAACAAAGTGTAATGCATTGCTCAATTAGTTTATTCAGAATTAATACACAAAATCACCTATCTAATAAATTTAATGTATTAAACAAAGGATTCATTTGTCCAAACAGAGACCAGTGACATTGTCTGAGGTAGCAAAGCTTTTGCTTAATTTGTTTTAAGAGGTTTTAACACAATTAATTCTACATAATACTAAATAAGTCTTTTCATATCCTATTAGTAAATATTCCACATAAATCTGAGACACTAAAATGAGGCAATATTAAAAAAAAATTAAAAATGGAAAATGATGAAATAAATAAATTCACATAAATAATGAAATAGCATAAGATACCCAACTCTTCTGATAGCACTGGTTACAAGGCTGGAAGCAGCCCTTAATGGCATGCCATTGCATTGCTAGGCCTGCCCATGCACACACCCACACTTTTACTCAGCCAGTTTAGAGTTAGAGCTGCCAGTTAACCCTAACCTGCATTTCCTTGAATGTTGAAGAAAAGCAGAGCACATAAACAAGGTGGAAAATTTGTAAACCTCACAAAGGCAGCTACTGTGTGGGATTCCAAAACTGAATTTTATAGTGTATTTTAAGGCAGCAGTGTGGTCCAATTATAAAACAGAAAACAAGTTTTATTTAAGTATTGTATTTGTGTGTGTGTGTGTGTGTGTGTGTGTGTGTGGGGTTGGGGAATTATAGTAGCTCTATCCTGGTATAATCTCTTGCTCAGGTATGAAAGTTTTATGTATTTTTTCTTATATTTTTAATGTATTTATTACATGTTTGCAAATTATAGTTACAGATTTTTATTTTGAAAGCGTGCAGGATGGAGGCATAAATTTACTTTGCCTTCATTTGAGAGTCAAGGCTGGGGGCTGACAAAGGGCAAGGCATGTTAAAGCCCACTGCGGCACTTCTTGAGTGATTTTGGGCTATACAAAAATAAATTGTTTTGTAGTGTATTGTATTTGTACAATTATTTGTAAATTAACTCTCCATCCATTTATTCAACCATTTTCTGAGCCTAAACTTTCTGTTACATGATAATTCAGAGGATGGGGTAGCATTTAAGCAAGTTTACTTAAACTATATAGCAAACAAGCAAATAATTTTTCTATGTAGCACCTTTTCAATTGTGAACACCATCTTACAATGTAATACAGGTATACAACTGTAGTACAATTGTTTTCACATAACTGGGGCACAGAGGAATTATACTACTTGCTCAGGGTCACATTTTGTGTCAGCAGAAACAGTGCAAGTAATAGTGAGGTTCTTGGTTCTAAGCATTCAAATTTTTTTATACTATTAGAATCTTTTCATGTTCTCGGACTTGTGTTTTTCATTCTCAAGCTTTGCTACTTGAATATTATTACTTATTATTTATTATAAGTAATAATTAAGATATGTGTCTTGCACTTATATACTTGTTTTTGTTGTAACATGTTCTAACTTCATCATATTTTTCCCATAACTTGTTCTTAGGTTAAACTTATTGTTGATCAGATGTTCAGGGAAGGTATTTTCCCAAACTAATTTCGGCTAATGTCATATTACAAAGCTTTTTTGCCAACTAAAAGCAGTTGCTGATCTCATTTCTTTATGATGTCAAATTACACAACCAAAAACCGCAGGCAATGTCACATTTACCTTATTTTTTCCGACAACCTGACGGAGTTGGTGCTTTATGAAGGGTTTTAACGACTGCGACAAGTTCAGCAGCAATATTGGCCCATTATTTCTTTTTTCCATTCTATTATGGTATGCAGTGTTTGAAGTGAAACCAGATTACTGTCACTAATCTGTATAGTTGGTGTCTTGCACCTCCTCAACTTTCATTACTACTTTTGCAAGACATACAAGCGGATGGGTAGTGGATGCACCTTGGAAACTGCAATAAACTACCATTCAATGAAATGTTGCTGTTTTTTACATTTGTTTTAGTACATAAAACATTAAAAATAAGACTGACTTCTATTTGTAATGTTCAAAACACCTGTGTTCCTTATTTCTCATCACTATATTGTATGCATTGTAATTCTGGGTGAACATTAATTGGTTGTCAGCTCTCCTGCACACATCTGACTAAAGGCTGACTAAAGACAAAATCAAATCTGTTTATTTTTAAGGTGCGAATCACAGACTAGTTGTAGTGAGTCGCTGGGTATGTCACATTAAGTAATCAACTTCACAGGAAAGTGCAGCCGACACCCCTCTAACTCACTAAAATTATGTATGTGAAGTCTATGACTGAAAATCACTGAAAATGTTGAGTAATTTGACATATTCATTACTTGACTATTCAAGCCACTAAAATGCATGAAGCTTTCAGATTATAGAATAGTAGGGTATTGTACAATGTTAGCCATTATGGATGCAACAAGACGTTAAGCAAAATTACACCTTTTATTGGCTAACTAAAAAAAATACAATAAGCAAGCTTTTGAGGCAGTTTAGGCCTCTTCTTCAGTCAAGCTTGCCTGAAGAATGGACCTGAGCTGCCTCGAACGATTCTACAGTAGAGTCATACTTTGCATTGGCATTAGCTACATAGCATATCCAAGGGAAGTAGACATTGACCTTGAGTAGTAAAGGTGTTGTTATTTTTGAAAAACTACTGCTTCTTCCAGAATTTATTGTTGTGGTGTGATTAGTACTGACTACTGACTGACTGTTATGAGCTGTGTTTAATGCCAGCAGTAGACAAATTCACCTAAATGAATTTTTCTGCACTGCTGTTCACTTCAGTGCATGCAATACTGGTCAAGGAGGTGGCCCTGGGATAATTCTGTGAAAGTACTGCAAACTGCTTCTAAAATGTTACATCCATTGAGGTACTCATATTAGATATTAAAACAGATTCCAGTGCAACTGTAGTACTAGTCTACAGACCACCAGGGACATATTTATTGTTTATTGTTCACCAGTCTCCGATCTTGTTCCTGAAGTAGGAAAACTGACACATTTAACTACTCAGGGTTTTGCTAGATTGTCTATGTCCTGAGTCACTGTCATAACCACATTTTAGATCTAATTATTCCTTCAAGAGTTAAGACTGCATTAAATTTATTTCTAATCACTACTTTATTACATTTGAATTAGTTTCCCTCTTACCAATGCACTCTCAAATTAAAAGAACAGTGCAATATCTAGTTTGTACTTCCATATCAAAATTTGAAGATATTTTTCAGAAACTCAAAGCACAATTTTGTAAATCAGTTTAGATTAGCTAACATCTTTATATATAATACACTACTGTGGCTGTTCATTTGTCTGTCCAGTATTTTAAATCACCTGTAGCTCGCAAACCGCTTGACCTATTGACTTGAAATTTGGTGCACCTGTACTACATGACGTCTACTGTCCGCTTTCAGGGTGATGATTGACCTCCAAGGTTATTCCTCTTTTTATTTTTATTTTATTTTATTGTAGAATCAACTCTCAGCAGGGCCGCGTATGGGCAGCGTTCTCATCCCTACCACCTTCACTGTCATTTCCCCTACCTCTTCATATCTTAAATCATTCTTGAGGCAGATGGAACACTTAAGTGCCAGCTTAAACGAAAAATTTAAGAAAACGTACTAAGTAATTGCAACACAAACACTGACTTAGTCAGTTTTAATGCAAAAGGATGCCAATGAAAGAAGAGAAGAAGGCAGGCCGCTAGGGTGGAAAAAAGAAGAGCTGCTCAGGAAGCAGCAAGTGCATCAACCTCTGAGCAAACAAATGCTAAACGTGTAGAGAAATAGTATGAAAACTATGAATGTGTAGGTCAAGTGCAGTGCGCCGTTACTGGTCAAATTATAATGTGACTTAGAGAATTTAGATATAGTAGCTCACATTAAAACAAAAGTGATTAAAGTTTAGATTAGTTTTCAAAGATGCCTTCCAAGCTTGTTAATAATACTTAACAGACATCACTTTTCAAGGCAAATTACAAAAATAAACTAGCGGATATATATCTGTATTTCTAAATTAGTCATGCTAAGCATTAAGTTATTTGACAGTTTATAAGATGCTGTTGTCTTAAATAAAGAAATTAACCAACCTTTAAGCCATTTATCAGCAGAAGTAAGCATTGCATTTCTCTGTTTTCTGTAGAAATCCACCACACTAAAGCAGAAAATACAAAAATCAAGAAAACTTTGTAAATTATGAAAACAGTCTTAAGATAAATAACATGCTAATATGTACCGATCTATACAATATTTTTAGAGAGTTACGAGTGTTTACAGCACTATAATACCTAATGATGCCTTTATGTGTGGAAGCTCCCACTAGGTTGTCATCAGGAAATGTTTTCAGGCAAATATTGATAGATAAATATCTATTTTTGTATACTGTTTTTTGATTATGAACTTCTCATATTTAAAATGAAACCCAATACCAGCAATTTTTTATAATTTTTAGCTGTCTCTAAATACTGTACGTAAGTAACTACTTAGTCAATTTGCCATTACACAACATTGTGTTTATTAGGCTAGTTTTACAGCCTAACTGGTTGGAAAGTGTTGTTTTGTTATGTTGAATTATTATCATTATTATATTTATGGTGTATACAATTACTATATTATTAATAGATTATGACTTTTATTATTGAAATCTCCAGTCCCAGAACTTGAAGATGTGTGATAAGGAATGCACACAAGCCGAAGTTTATGACTGTCCCATAAAATCAGTTATGATAGGAAGTCCCAGATTGCATATAATAGAAAGCTAAAGCAAAGAATATTTTCATTTCTCACTCACATCTAATATCACTGCAAGGTCATGAAGAGTTTCAGGAGATGCATCTTTTTCTCCCGATTTGGTTTAAGCCAGGGAACGATGTTAACAGTGTAATCATTTGGTATTCACTACAAAAAAGAGCTTATCATAAGTTTGGAAAATGAAATCATGCTGGCATGGTTGAATGGTACCAGACATGGTGGTTCTTCTGACTTGGTGGCATCAGTGAAGCCCAACAGTGATTCAGAGGTCTTGCCAACAATGATATAGTGCAGTGGTAAAATAAGTTAGGAACCACTCATGACTGTCTAGGTTTTTAAATAATAAATAAAGATTTCTCTCTTTCTGTCTCTCTACCAGTTTAATGGTCATTTTCTGGGTAAACCCAAGTTTGGCAAGTTGCTTCCCTTAAAATGGAGTTTTCAAGCATACATTTTTACAGCTGTTACTCCTGTCACAAACCTCCTTTAGTTGCCTTTTACAACAAGAGGATTGGTGACTTTATTCTAATTCCAAGTTCCAAAGGTTATTTAATATCTGAGCAAGTCTGCTACTTACTCACAAACCACTAGATTAAAGCATAGCAGGATAGACATATAATTTTTGTGTGGCGGCCCCAAAATAAACCGAAACTGAATGACATATAAAAGGTCTTTCCCTTTAAGAATTAGAGGGAACATATTATACATTTTATGTATGGTGCCCACTGTTGTACATGGGTGTTTCCAATCCACACACTTCAATAGAAAACAAAAAACAGAACAAGCAGTTCTTTCAGCCTTGTAATGCAGGGTTACGAAAAAAAAAAGAAATGTATATATGACTGGAGTGTTTTGTCTTTTTAACCTGCATTTTGTGGTGTCCTTTTTTCAAAAATGCATAGCTCTTACAGCTCTAGAATTCTTCATATTTATCTCAGGTCTAAACATGACATCCACATGACTTATATTCAAAACTTAACTCAGTACCAGACCATACCATACCATTTTCTAAGCTTGTTTAATCCTAATCAAGGTTGCAGTAGGCTGGAGCTTATCCCAGCAAGCATAGGGCACAAGGAACGTACATTCCCTGGATGAAGCGCCAACCAATAAATTGTGTTTAGAGTTTATTTCATGTAGGTCAGTGTCACTTATCTTTAATTTATAAACAATGTTCCTTTTTCTCACATGTAGCACTTTACATTTATGTTCATGAAACTTTACTTTCCAAGTGGATCCTTAGTTGTAAAGACTGCCTAGGGTGTTGATGTTTCAAAGCCAATAAAGACTGTCCAAGTCCAAGGTGTTTGTCTATTGATCAGCTTTTTTTTTTTTTAACATTTTCTGCTATGATCTCAATGGCTTCTATTTACTTTTTGACACAAAGATTTATCAATGCACATGCTTTTATTTTTGACTACTACAGTGTTTCCTTGTTCAAAGAAGTCTATAAAATTCATATGGGAGATCTTCTAAACTCTTGTTGGCAATTCTTAGAATACTATTTTTGAATATGAAACTTCATAAATTATTTCTGATTGATTTCCATCAAAACCTAATTTGAAATTCTACATTTCTACACAAAATGAATGCCATCATAATATAAGAAATTCAAAACTGGCCACCTTTTGGGCAAACACTGTTTCTCTACATTGCAATTTTGATGATGTTCTTTTGGCAAATGAAGGGTTCTATCCTGGTGCATTTTCAAGAAAACGGCACAGTGCATTGCACTGGTCTGTGATTGTCTATGCTTAGAGACCTGCGATTCACAGCAAAAGAAGATTAATGCTGTCAAAAACAGTCTTGCTGCTGCATGACAATACATGTCCCCATGAACTGGCCACAACAGTGGACACAATGCAGCATCTACGGTTTGAATGACTTCCATATCCTTCTTAAAATCCTGATCTAGCACACTGCGACTATAACATCTTCGTTCCATTTAGAGAGGCACCTCTGAGGTGAAGGAAGACCTGAATTTGTAAGTAGCCAAAAACCTTCTTCTCCCAAAGAATAAAAGTGTTCGTGGAATGATACAAGAAGTGTATCGATCTGCAAGGACACAAAGTGGATAAGTTATATAACTTTTAAGTTCTTCTGCTCACAGTTACTAGTTTTAAAGAGTAGGTTGCCTTTACTTTTTGATTCTCCCTTATATCATTGCACTCACAGAATTCCAATCTTGGGGAACAAACTAGCCATATAACGAAGCAGAGGCTCATTCCATTGTTTGATATCCTGACACCAGATGGGGATGCTTTGCACTGTTTTCTTTCATTAAGAAGTTAGAAATGCCTTGTAAACAGTAACAAATCTTTCATTATTATTATTAGTGTACATGGTTGCATGTGTTTTCTTTCTTTAAGGAAACTTTAAGGTTTGTTTTCAGGTGTAGCTGGGCACATGGCTAATTTGCATGCATAATTAGCCATGAGGTGCTAAATGGCCAGTGCAGAGAGATCAGTGTTTTATGCCCAGTGGCATATTCTCATTGTGGTCAGCTAATGCAGTAATTTTTATTTGGAATTTTTTTTTTGTTAAATTTTTGTTAAACTCATGCAAGGTGAAAGGCTGGAGTAGGGATCAGGAGGCGATATCACACATGTCTGAAGCAGCTCTGCAACAATTTTACAGTACATATGCATGAAAGTTTTGTGCATGGTTCCTACAGCTCTGTGATTTCACGCAGGCCTCACAAAGCATCAAGGGGTACTGAGGGGGAAAAAAAATGTTTACCTAAGCAGGCCACAAGGTGGTTTCTAGGAAAACACTCAGCAAACAAGGTCATTGGTGAATACAGAATATTCACTGAGAGAAATGCTTTGGTGAATTTTGCTAATCAACACCACTTTTAAATTTATATTTTTGATTTTTATGTAATTTGACCAAGATTTTTCACATTTTTCAATAAAGCAGATCAGATCCTGAAAAAACTATTACTAGTGCTCATGGTTTCCATTTATTCATACACATTTATTTTGATGGTATGCAGAATTTTGTTATTAACACAAGACATTTTTAGCTTGTAATCAGTTACAAACATACAGGTACTGAAAGTAATAACTCCAGTGGCAATGCAGAACACTGTCAGGTCAACCTGTTACCCTGAACCAACACCAATGCAAACCAGCTTAATGTAAGGAAAGGTAATTTATTAACAAGCAAAATACTTACAAGGGCAGAAAAAAGAGAAGGAGAAAAACAAAATACAAAATGATTAAACTGTTCCTCTCTAGTCCTTCTTAAGTTTCTCTAACCTCACCTTTACAGAATATAATCAATACCCTCCTTCCTAACTCCCTGCATACATATTTCCAAAAACACCAGCCTCCTTATGCTCTACAACAAGTAAGCCCTTGCCTTCACTCTGTTCTTGACTGCAGGATCCTCTGACTAAGGTGTTGGAAGTTCCTTTAAGGTTATTCTAAGGAGTACTTCTGGTTCCACTACAGCCCAATGGGTGGCACTTCACATTATCCATATTCTAAATGAAGCTCCAGTAAATAGAGGACTCTCCAGGAACCTCAAATACTTTAGCAGGGAAACATCTGCCCACATGCCACCAGATGAAATACAGCACCTCTAGAGCTTGTTCCTAGCCAACTGTTTGTATGTTATCCTAGCTGGAAAAAGGTATTCCTGCTTATTTATATACTTCTGTACACTTTCATCTGTCTACTTTTTTGTCCTTTCATTTCCTTATTAAAACATGAACAATGAATAATCATAAAATTAGAATCAAAAGCCAGTACGTAAGTAATTTGCTGAAACACAGTATACAGTAAATGCACAGAGGTATGGCCAAACATTTTATGATTATAAATATACTAACAGGTTCAGAAGACATTTTTAATTTTTAAAGACTTTTAGTTCACTGTCCAAAAGAAATGCAACATTTCATTGTTCAATGAATGAAAATCTTTGAACTTACCTATCCACATGCTTAAGGAATCCCTCCTGTCCCCATTTATGAAGCAGCTGTGACACCATAAGCTGAAAAAAAGAAATTATCATGAAATTAAAACTATACATAATTTGCAAGTTGTAAAAAAAGTAGAAAGAGAATGACCCAAATTATCTAAATTCAGTTGGCAAAAAAATAAAAAGCCAAAAGACAATCTTACTCTAAAGACACTCTCAGTCAATTTAAAAAAAGCAATTTAAAAAAAGCAAAAGACACTCTCTAATTTAAAAAAAACAATTAAATTAAATATAAATCATACATACGAAATTAAGTCAAAAAGTAAAGGCAATTTAAAAATTACACGGTAATTACAATACAACACATTTGCGATGGCACGGATGCTCTGCTGTGGGATTGCACTATTGCTGAACAACGTGCCACAATGAGATTTCTTTGAGTATAGGGAGTAAAGCCTGATGAAATTCACAGAAGGATGTTGGATTGTGTATATCTTTAAGCTGTTTGGGTACTCATTTTATGCAAACTTAACAGTACTCCAAGTCATCATGCATTATGGCATATGCAGATCCATAGCAGACAACAAAATATCCAGCAACAGCAGACAACACAATCCATTGGTCTCTCCGGTGAAGGCATTCTCCATGTTGATGTGGACTTGTGGCACAATGTTGATAGTTGGCCAGACCAAGCTTCTTTGGTTATGCTTGTTCTTCCTGGTTCAAACCTTTCTTTCCATTCATAAACTTTTCATTGACTCATGTTGTTTTCACTTTGGTGAATTTCAGCAGGTTTCACACTTTCTGCCAAAGAAATCTCACTAGGACACATTGTTCAATGATTGTGCATGTTCACTTGACCTTGGCTTCAACTAGACTAGTGGCAGTGCTCTATGCTGTGTATGTTTGGACTACCCATATGCCATCGCAAATATGTTGTATTGCATCAGCCTCAGTCCATTGCGGATTATGTGTAAATTTTCAAAATGTCTCATATAAATAAAAAAGACAATTCAAGGAAAAAAAATGATTTACTTTCAACATTTTACAGTAATGTCCAAAAGGACAAAAAGTACTGAACTACTTCTGCTGTACTTTGTGTTCTGATCACCATACTACAAACAAAAAGTAACAGCTGTTGAAGCTCTGAAGAGAATAGCATCTCTGGACAAAATGGTGTGTTCCTACATGGAGAGGGTCAGAGAATTTAATCTCTTTAGTCTTAGACACAGAAGGCTAAGGGGAAAAAATAACAGGTCTTTGAAATTCTTAACGTGATTGATTAAATTGATTCAGCAACATTACTTTCAGCTAAATTGTAATGAAGGACACTTATGGAAATCAAGAGAAAGTGTACTTAAGACGAAAGCCAAGAAGCACTTCTTCAAAAAAGGGTTGAGTCAATCTGAAACAAACTACCAAGTCAAATGCAGTAGTTGAAGAAGACACTATGACAACACCCTAGCAAGCACAATCTTGCTTGTCATTATCAGTCTTTTCATTTATTACCCGCTGATCACTTTAACATTAGATGCCATCTTTATGGATTGTAATTAACAACATAATTGAATTTTTAAATTTGAAATTGGTTTTAGTAAATGTATTTTTGTGTCTACAATACACAGAAAAAACATTCTAAACTGTCATAGATAGAAGTACAGAAAAACATTTTGTCCCTAATAATGTCAAAAAACACATACACACAAACCAACACTTTTTTATTTTTACTTTAAATTTCTCAGACATTTTCTCTTTAAACAAAATTATCAGATAGCATCCTACACTTAAGATAGCCTCATAAATATGACAGACCACAGTAGATAACACTTTTATGAAAATTTATTAACTTTTTATTTATTTAATTACAGTTTCCAAAACAGAATGAATCCTAGGAAAAACAACAGTGGATTCTAAGTTACGCACAATTTAAACATACAATTATAAATCTATGTCATTCAGTTAAGGAAAATAAAAGAGTACTCAAAAGATCTGAATACTTAAACTCTTTACTTACCTGTGTAAAAGTGCTGGTATGCATTGTAGAAACCTGAATGTGTAAGACAACTCTGTCAATGAGAGGTTTCGGTCCAGTAATAAATCCAATTCGTAACCTAAAATTAATGAAAATATGCCAGGGTTTCTATTTCAATTTAATTTCCTTTTAACATCAGACTAAGTTGGCGTCATGTAATTGTGAGTGTAAGCATGAGTGGGCCCTGTGATGGACTTGCACGTAGTTTGTTATTGCTTTGGATCCGAACTTGCTATAACAGTCTTCAATACCACCAGAACATTTTTGATATCAAAAGCTCAGATTAACTCAATTCTGCCATATTGCAATTTGTGCTTTATTCTGCATTATGCAAAAATTATTATACAAAACCCAATGCCATCGACCTTAAACTATATGCATTAAGCATTCAGATAAAAAAAAGTAAGATTTGTATATTCAGAGTGAACACATACAGTGTACACTGTGTGCAGTATATGGCCCATGTTGTTCTACTGTATAACGAATATAGCAATCTATTCATTAATTTTCTGAAGTTGCATTTTTTTCTAATAAATGCATGCAAGAAGCAGGAGTTTATCTCAACAGTCTTGGGCAAAAAGAAGGAACTGAAGATGAACTGTACACCAATCCATCAAAGCACACAGCCAAGCAGTTTATCATTTTTACCCAGGTTACAGTAACAGGTTAACATAGATATGAAAAGGAGATGGAATACTTGCAGAACCCACATGGACAATTAAAGACTCTTAACAGATAATAACCATGCTGGCCATCAAACCCTGTTCCCTAGTGTGGAACATAACAAAAGCAACATACCCATCCATTCTTCCCTCTATTTTCTTAATATGCTAGCTTGAAGAGAGGATCATGAGTCAAAACACATCCCAATAGTATCAACCACAGAACAGAAACCAACACTGTCCAATCTTGAATAGAACACTTGCCCTTTATAGATCCATATTTACTTCTATTGATCCATATTAGAATAAAGAGTTTACTAGACATTTAAATATATGACAAGGAGTATGACAATAAAATACATTTATCCATTTGAACAAGGAGAGAACACAAATATTCCTTAAAGTTCCCAACATATAAATTGTACATGTAAAACCAATCATGTTTTTCCCAGAAAAAACAAGTAACAACTAAATAGAGTATGACAAAAGGGTAAGCAAAAATTAAAACAAAAGGCAACAAAAATAACAACAAAGGGTAAAATAATAAAGACCTCAACCTCCGGGCTTATCTGTGACCCCTGATTACCTTGTGAGTTGGCTGGTGCACTTACCCACAGAAGGCTCTTATTCTCCCTGTTTACCCTCAAACTAAACCATTTTTCTTCTTTATAATCTGGCATTAACTTTCCCAATAAGGTGTCCAGCTCTACTTCCTAACTTCAAGAATCACTGGTGATATGCTGGTAGCGGTTTTTTAGAACCTGCCTATTACAACTAATGGGTATGCCTTAGTAATCACAACGGGACAACATTACAAAGCCCCAGTGCCTTGTGGGTATAACGTTTTCATAGCGGCCCCAAGCACTACTGCATTTCTACAGCACCATAAACTGGGGAAGAC
This sequence comes from Polypterus bichir lapradei, assembly GCA_026402145.1. NCBI lineage: Eukaryota > Metazoa > Chordata > Cladistia > Polypteriformes > Polypteridae > Polypterus > Polypterus bichir. Next base: position 3,108,769 of record JANRMT010062809.1, read on the forward strand.
CAGGTAAAACCTCCTTCCCAGTGTCTTTGAGTAACTACAATATGTTGTACACGAACTAGATATCTCCAAAAAATACAGAGTTCCTGTCTTTTAATCATGACTGTCTAAGACCCAATTCTATCCACTGTGTAGCAGCATAGTTCATCTTGTAAATAATTGAAGCTTTCATGTAACAAAGAATTTCACCTCAAAAAAGAGGTCATTTAAGTAAAAATGCTAAAAATTACACAATAAATTAAAAACATTCATACAACAATGCACAAGTTTGTATACATTGAGAGCATTACATAGTAAAAGAAAGGTCTTTAATAAGTACCCTCTGAATTTTACTCCAAATTAACAGATAAAAAGATAAACTTTCAAATTTTATTTACAGCCATAACTACTCTCACAAACAAGTTATCACAACCATTTAGCTCGATAACCCCCTAATAGAAGTAGCAATTTCTTTAATAATAAACTAGACAGCATATGACTGCAGACTAAGCAGTCAGCTTTCCAGAAGTAGTACTACTACTGTATTCAGATTCATAACTAAGCAAGAATTTTACAGCTCATTTTTAAACTGAAAACTACCACCTGTCCTACATTGGGAGTTGTTTAATGGCCCGTACTAAAAACTTTTCAATTCACCTTCATTTGTTAGATTGTTACTAATTACTTCCCAATGGCCATTTATTTATTCAAGAAATTAGATTTAGTATGTCTTTTTTTTAGAATTATTTTTTTAGGAGTTTTTGTAAGAGTTTTGTCTCATAACTTTAGTGCTAGGTGTGGCAGGGTGGCACAGTGGTAGCACTGCTGCCATGCAGCAAAAAAGCTAGGGTTCATGTCCCGAGTCCTCATTGTATGTTCTGAACATATCTGGGTGGGTTTCCTTCCAGGAGCTCTGGTTTCCTCCCACAGTGCAAAGACATACAGCTTAAGTGAACTGGTAATGTGAGGCTGGGATGGTTGTGTGTGTGTGTGTGTGTGTGTGTGTGTGTGTTCACCCTGCTAAGAACAGGTGCCCTGTTCAGGGTTTCTTCCTGCCTTGCACCTTATGCTAGTTGGGATAGGCTCCAGCAGACCCCTGTGACCCTGTGGGTTAAGCAGGTTAGAAAATGACAGACTGTACTATAAAATAATATATATATATATATATTTATATATATAGTGACAGATAGAGGGCGCTATCGTCCTCTTGAACCCTCAGACTATATGCCAGACACCAGATAAAAGTCCAAAATAATGACTTTTTATTAATAAACAGTGCACAAAGCACCCTCCTCTCCACAATACTCATAAATAAATCACAATTCTCAATAATACAATCCTCCAACTCTCCCAGATGCGTTGCCACCCTTCCACCTAGCTCAGCTCAACGCTCTGGTGTTCCTCAGAGTCTTTTATAGTCCCTGTCTCAGATAAAAATCCTCTTCTTCATCCCGGAAGTATGTCACTTCCATTGTCGCTTTGCCTATTACGTACTTCCGGGTTATAGGGCACATGTGACTCTCTGGGCTTCCCTGCAGAGTCTTCTGTTGGCCCCTGTGGTATCCAGCAGGGCTGTAGAGGAAACCACCATTGTCCATGATTCCCTGCTGGTATCCGGGGCACCTCCATGCTGCAGGGAGAGCTCCATCTGGCAGCCTGGGGGTATTGGCCGACTATAAAGACTTAATAAGAAATGGAATAATCAACATGCTACAGAATTTATATAGAAAGCCAGGCATTATTCTAAGGTGTTTTATGTCCTACGTATTTAGCTTTCTCAATATGTGTGTATGAGTGATGACAGTAATCTCTCATTACTGAATGCAGGGGTTTCAGAGCACTTATGTTATCTCTATATATTCTGCCATTAGCGGATGTCCTTTGTTTAAAAAAGAAAAAAATAGATTTCCACCTGTATGCTTGTGAAAACTCAACAGCACTTACCAATAAAACTGAGCAATTTTTATACTTGCCCTTAAAAAACAAAACTGGGAGTCGACTCCCCTAGACTTTCTCACATACTCAGATATGGGGATGGATATTTGATGAGTAAACCTCAAGACAATGATTATATTTTATATTATATACATTAAAGAACGATCAGCAACAAATAAAATCGAATTAATAATATATTGAACAATTATTATAAAAGTAAAGTTGAATAAATGGGACACTGCAGCTGCATGAATAAAAAGTTTGCCATGATAATTTTATTTTAACGAAGAATTCAGGTAAATTACCACTTTTAGTAAGTGGAAGTGGGTCAAAAGTTGCAAGAGACTTTACTAATGTGTGTAATATACCGGTAATACTTTTACACAAAATTTAATTTACGTAAAGTAAAAATGTTCCGTATGTATTACCATTTGAACATCAAATGGAAAATTGTGATTATCTTGAAAACTGGTTGTTTTTTGAAAAAATGCAAATGCTTAGAATGTGCTACTTTACCATAATATGATGTGAAATTATCAAGTTTTTTATATTTTTGGGGAAGCGTTTCAGGTAAAGCACCACTTCCGGTTAGTGGAAATAGCTCACAAGTTGATAGAAAACTATGTTTTGTACCTAATACTTGCATGCAAAATTTGGTTGACCTAAGTGGAAGCATACTCAAGTTATCATGTTTACATACACACACACACACACACACACACACACACACAGAGACAGACACCCAGACATAAGTCCAAAAATTGTATTTTCGGACTCAGGGAGATCTAACACGTCGAGATTCAATAAAATCTCGAAATCGAATTTTTGGACGATTCCAATACTTTCCCTATACTTCGTATACAAGAAAGTAAAAATCTTTCACCATTTACTCTGTAGTTAAAGATAGTACTTACAGCTCTGAATACAAATTGCTTAGGACACATAAAAACCAGTTTATTCATTTGTATTAAGTAAGTCTTTAATATTGTACCACTACTACACAGTTAATTAAAATAATATTGAAAGGTGTGTAACTGGAATTATTAAGTATGATCAAATGAGCCCAGCTTATTTACTCAATGTGCAGATGCAATTAAAAAGGTGAATAAAATGTTACATTTTATTTTAAAACTATTGATTACAACCCAGGGAATGTCATGTTCAAGCCCTACAATGCACTAGGGGGACTGTATTTGAAATGCTACATGCACTTTCTTGTCCCCAAACTGTAAAAAAGACATAGCATCTCTAGACGCTGTGTAAATCATTGTGTAACCAATTAATTCTATTCCTGCCATAACTCTTGCTATAAAATTGGCATTAAAATAAGATTTTTTGAACAGGTAAATGTTTTTTGTCAATCTCCCTTGCACAGTAGCATCAGAGTATACAATGTGGAAAATGGAACAAAAATGTAATATCTATAGGTGGAAAAAATGTTTTCTGGCACAATAAATGATGATGAAGCACTCAGTAAGACAGACCTTGCAAGGTACTTGCTTGTAAAGAAAAGTTACTTTTTTCTTTTTAAAGTGGTAAATGTCTTAACAAATATTTAAAATGTTAATATGTTTCTCAGAAATAGGTAGTAACAACCTACATTTACTCTGTTATTTGTACTTAGGTTTGAAGTATCAGTTTAAGTGCCTTAGCAGTTGAACGAAAATAATATTCCGAAGCTTAAGCTGTGTTGCCATAATGGTAACGCCTTTTGCGCAACCTTGGATACAATTTCCTCACACAGACGAATTTACAAATCTGCTAAACTCTCTCTTCATAATCCTAAGTACAAGTGTCACTGCAAAGAACAGTTAATCCTTATGCTGTCTCACAGAAAGCACTGCCACTCAAAACACAGGCCCCCCATTCATTCATTGCAACACAAATACCACTCATCTTTCAAGGTCTAAGCAGGAACACTCTTAATTCTTAGCACAACTGTCAAATTAACAAATCAGGAAATAGTAATGCAATGTGTATTCATACATAAAAAGAGGACTTGGGTAAGTGATTTGTTTGGTAAAAAAGAAGCTCAAAAACCATCAAACAATCCAAAGAAGAGAAAAATGTTTTGAAAGGATAAAAGTAGGTCAAGGAGTAAGAAGAAAACAACATCAAATTACATATGAAATTCAAAATGTGGATTTGAAAAATCTTTAGCCTACTGTATTCTGCTGTGTAAAAGTATACATACAATGCACCTTTATCAAGGTCTTATCCAGTGCAAAAGCGATAGATTAATAGAGTTGTGGTTTCACTATGTGCAAGTAAGATCACCTTTACATGAATTGATAAATCTACAGCAAATTGTAACATTCTCTATACAGTCACAGTAACACTATTTACATACTGCAATACTGCTTGTTTCTTTTACTTCAGAGACTGTTTGCACCAGAGTCAATGGAGATGCTGTAGTAATTCATCTACATAGATGAGGCAGGCTTTAACATGCATAAAGGAGGAGGAGGAGAAGGACAGAGTGCAACGTCACTGGCCATTGGACAATTGTCTATGTCCCTGCCTTGCATAAGGGAAAGGTCACCCTCTGTGCAACTATTAGCCACCATGAAGTCCACCACCATCATGTGACCTTGGGACCATACAACACAGCACATCTGACCTTTCTCAGGGATCTTAGAAATGCACTGATGGTACAGGAACATCAACAACAGGACCAGCCAGGGTAGTTTTGTGTAATCATTTGACAAAATGTCAGTTTTCATTGGAGTATTCAAGTCTGTGAATGGTTAGACAGTAATGCAAGAATCACAAATGTGTTCACCCACCTTATTCTTCATTCCTAAACTCAATTTTGAATGACAGACATCCCTATAAATGGTAAAAATGTTCTCTCAAACAATGGCAGTGGCTTAC
>JANRMT010062809.1:3143553-3171265 GCA_026402145.1 Polypterus bichir lapradei
GACACTCAATATCTTTAAAATAATATTTAGGTTTTACTGTATATAAACAGTGTGTTTATATACATAATTTCAATGAATCTTACCTAATATCTAAGAGAATACAAAGGGATTATGCTGCATAACTCTGCGGGGAAAATTTATAAACAGTGTGGGAGAGTTTATAAGGGCTTAAAATATATAAAAATAACCATACAAACATATGGTTTCTACTTCGCGGATTTTCACCTATCGCGGGGGGGTCTGGAACGCAACCCCCGCAATCGAGGAGGGATTACTCTATTTCATTTTAAGTGAATTAAATTCTTTCACCAGGATAGTTTTATCTGATCTATATAGAATAATTTCTCAACTTAGATCCTCCAACTGTGTCCTTGACCCAATAACAACAAGTTTTTTTTAAAAAGTATCTGGCGTACTAATTGATAGTGTGCTTGACGTAGTAAATTCATCATTAGATACGGGGGTCTTCCCAGCCTGTCTTAAGACTGCTGTTGCTAAACCCCTGCTCAAGAAAAATAATCTTGACTCCTCTGCTTTTAACAATTTTAAACCTATTTCTAACCTGCCTTTCTTAGCTAAATTCCTACAAAAGGCAGTCATTACACAGCTAAAAATGATCACTAAACATGCTATTCTTGATAAGTTTCAATCAGGTTTTAGAACAAATCACAGAACAGAAACTGCACTTGTTAAAGTAGTAAATGACTTGTGGGCAAATGCACACAGGCTGTTTATCTGTTCTCATCCTCTTAGATCTGAGTGCCGCATTTGATACCATTGACCATAATATTCTTAGAAATCGTGTTAGTCAATAGGTGGGCCTCTCTGGCAATGTCTTAAATTAATTTGAGTCTCACTTAACAGGTAGAAAATAATTTGTTAGTTGTGGTAATTATACTTCGAAGACACATGATATACTACATGGTGTTCCACAAGGACCTATCCTGTGTCCAGTGCTCTTTTCAATCTAAATGCTTCCATAAGGTTAGATTATGTCAAGGCATAATGTGACCTACCACAGCTATGCTGATGACACACAACTATATTTATCATTAGCTCCTGATGACCCCGACTCTCTTGGTTAACTGACCCAATATCTTACTTGTGTTTCTGAATGGATAAGTAGTAATTTTCTCAAACTAAAAACAAGAAAACAGAAATCTTAGTGATTGGCAAAAATTGATATAGTGAGGGTATTAGAAATAAACTTGATCTCTTAGGCTTAGAAGTCAAGACAGAGGTAAACAATTTAGGGGTAATTATTGACTCTGGCCCAAATTTTAAATTACATATTAATCAGATTACCAGGACAGCATTTTTTCACTTAAGGAATATATCAAAATTTAGATCCCTTATAACTTTGCAAGATACTGAAAAATTAGTTCACACTTTTGTTTTTAGTCGACTAGATTACTGTAACACACTCTTCTAAGGACTACCCAAAAAAGACATCAATTGTTTGCAACTAGTGAAGAATGCAGCTGCCAGAATCTTAACTAGTAAAAGAAAATCCAACCACATCTCTCCAATTTTGATGTCACTACATTGGTTACCTGTGCCATTTAGAATTGACTTTAATATACTGCTTTTGGTTTACAAAGCCTTAGATAATCTTGCTCCATCCTACATGTCGGAATGCCTTTCACCTTAATAGTGCCTGCTTATAATTCCAAAACCCAAACTGCCAAATGTCCACATGACCATCATCATCTAATTCTTCCTCGTGAAACCTGAAAACCATGAGGACTGATTTAAATCATTTATGTTAGGTAGAATGCCCTGTGGGGGCTGGGTGGTCTTGTGGCCTTGGAACCCCTGCAGATTTTGTTACTTAGTATTGCCTAATCTTTTTATATTTTTATTATAAAATTTTCATTCTTCATCTTGTAAAGCATTTTGAGCTACATCATTGGTATGAAAACTTGCTATATAAATACATTTTGTTGTTGTTAAAAGTACTGTCATCAGCTACTTGAATGACAAATATGATGACACTGCTATTGATGACCTTCTGAACATACCAGCTCTCTTTGATCCTCATCTCAAAACATGCTACGTGAAACCTGAGAAAGTAGATGCCATGAAAGCCAGAGTTGTGGCTGAAATAATGAAAGAAAGCCAGAGCACTTCAGCTACTGGACTTCACAGCTATGTCAGTACAACAGATGCTGAGGGAAGAGCACCAGCATCAGCAAAAAAAAATAAAAAAACAGGACAACAACAACAACAACATTTATTTATATAGCACATTTTCATAAAAACATTGAGCAGGTTCTTCAAGAAACCCAAATTCTGTTGCAGCAGCTGGACTCGCAGACCAACATTCTGTTGAACCTGTACTGGAAAACTACCTCCAAGGTTCTTGTGTGGACACTGAAACCAGTCCTCTGGAATGGTGGAAGATCCACACAACTGTATTTCCTAAATTAAGCCTCCTAGCTAAGCACTACATCTGTATCCCTGCCACCAGTTCACCATCAGAAAGGGTTTTTAGCACAGGAGGCAACACTGTCACCTGCAAAAGAGCATCAACCAAGTTGGAGACAGTGAATAGGCTAGTGTTTTTAGCAAAATAAAACTGCAGTGTATAAGAGAATATGTGTCTGCTTTTGTAGAAGAAAACAAAACCTTGAAGATTCCAAATTATTTTAGATACTGTTCTACCTGAGATTCTGAAGTGATTGAGAATAGGGGAAGATATTTAATACAGCTAGTAATGCAGATTTGATTTGCATTGTGTCATGTTTCCAATTTAACATATCTGCACTATTAAACTGTTTGCACATTTGTTTTTCTACATTGATACATTGCCTTGTTAATATGAGCTATTGTAAGTGCAATCATTTTAAAAACTTGATAATCAAAAACATTCTAGAATTTTTAAGGAAATGTTAAATGTATATAATTTGTGTGCCATTTCTCAAAAGTAAATCTTATCTGCTTATTAATATTTTTAACCAATTATTATTTTTACCAAGCTAACTGAATACTGCCTTAATTACAGCAAGTCACACTGACATGAGACACCATTTCTGTGCATTTTCTCTTTCATTTATCAATTATAACAACAGTTCTTGTAAGTCTAAAACTCCCAAGCTTTCAACAAATTTATTTTTTTTGCAAAATGAGGAAAGATTATCATTCAGAAATTATTGACTCCATACAAGTTGGTCCAGTCTAACCACTGGAATTTATCCGAAAGACACAATTAAAAGTATTAACACAGTGAAACAACAACTACCTAAGAAATATTCTATATTTTTCACCAAGATAAGTTATGTATTCTTTATACTATTACAAAGTCTATTAGCAGTAGTACTTACTCAGTAACCGAATTGGCGATGCTGTTCTAGCTGCACTTACACGGTTGATGAATCTTGCATAGTTCATTTTGCCTAGAACACAAAAAGTAATATTAACAGTTTTGCAACCAATACCCCAAATCAGTGGACATTATTTGGCAGCTTGATTATATCATTAATTTTCATTTAAAGGACAAAAAATAATACTTTGACTGCAACATGTACAAAAGAAGAATAAGGATAACGGAACCTAAATAAATTATTTTTTATATGTTTTTATTGATTTTAATTATAGACAGATAACATTCCATATAGTCAAGTCAAATTTAACAAATCAAAGCAAAATGGAACCCCATCCCAAGAAAAAGAGAGAGAAGCCAGTAACCAAAGCTACTCTATAAAAGGAGCAAGAAAAGAAGGGTATCCTTTTCCTAGAAATGGAAGATTATTCTAAAATGTTATTGTTAGATCATGCCATATTTTAAAAAGTTTTGAACAGATCCTCTAAGTGAGAATTTGATTATTTTCAATTTCAACTAGTATAGAACATTGGTTAACCACTGATTTAAGAGTGGTGGGGTGGGATTCTTCCAGTTGAGCAACATAAGTCTACATGCTAGTAGTGCAGTAAAGTAAATTATATTTTGTTTATCCTTCTCCACTTCAAGGCCGTCTAGATGTACACCAAACACAGCTGTTAATGGGTTAGGAGTGATTGTGACACCAAGGCTGTCTGACAGGCATGCAAATATTTTTGTCTAAAATGTTGTTAATTTGGTGCACGCCCAGAACATGTGGCCCAGTGAGGCTAGAACAGGATTGCAACAATCAGTTTGAAATCTTGCCCTGGAAACATTTTGGACAAATTTAAACGAGAAAAATGTGCTTGTTAAAAGATTTTAAGTTGAATGACTAAATGCTTTGCAGATATGGAGCTTGAATGTATTCTGTGCATGGCTGCCTTCCACTCTTTTCTGAAATATCAATTGACAGATCCTTTCCCCAACGTACTCTGGGGTCTTTGAAAGAAGAAACATTAAAATATTTTTATAAATTGTAGAGATGTTATCTGAGTCATCAAGACTCATCAATAATTCTTCTGGAATAGAACAAGGTGGAAGGTAGAAAAATTGGGCAGGTTTTGTTTGGCAAAGTTTCTAGCTTGAAAGTATTGGAGGAATTGTGTTGATAAGAAGTTACATTTAAAGCGTAATTGTTTGTAGGATGCAAAGACATTATCTAACACATTATCTATGTACAAGTCTCTAAGTGTTTTAATCCCAGACTTTTTCAGACATAGTCTAGTGTATATGTTTAAGAGGGTGGAAAAGGTGGTTGTTATACAGAAGTGCCTTAAAGTGCTTCTTACATTGGTTCCATATTCTGAGAGAATGAAGGGTAATTGGATTTTAGTGTAATGATGGCAGTTTGTATTAAATGGGGCACAGAGCAGGGTATATAAAGAAGTTCTGCAAAATTTTATTTCTACTGCAGACTAGACTTGTGAATATTCATCAATTTGTGTCAATGTTCAGGTCTTTATAGCTTGTATATGTGCCACCCAATAATAAAAATGAGACTTGGGTAGTGCCATGTCCCCTTCCTGCTTTATGTTGCTGTAGGGTCACCCTTTGGATACTTGGATATTTCAAATTCCAAATAAATGAAGCTATAATTGAGTCCAATTTCTTAAAAAATTATTTGTTACCGTATATGGAGATGCTTTGAAATAGGAAAATCTTTCAATATTAACACTTTTTTAATTTGGGCAAGGCTTCCATGGCAATAATGCACCTTTTCCCCATATTTGTGTGGGTTTTCCTTCCACATCAGTAAGATGTGCATGTTAGGTTACTTAGTGAACTAACTGGACTCCTTTCTTGTACCCGTCACCGTCGTGGAGAAAACGTTTTCAAAAGTCTCCAGACAGGCAATCAGAATAGTCTTTATTGCACAGCATATATAACCATCTCTTAAGGCACATAAAGCTTGTCTTAGTTTAATGAAGTGAGCCCCTTGCTTTGGGCAAGCCTCATATTTATTACAATTCTTATCTCAAAAACGCATCTGCTTTACACATTTTCTCGTGACAATGACCTCGGTCCATACCTCTTCTCATAACAATTACTTGGTCTTGTAAACTTTATCATAACAATAACCTTGCCCCATAGACTTCTCTGTGACAGTCTCCTTTCCAATAGTACTTTTAATAACAATTTCCTTCTCAATCTACACTTTCTCATAACAATCACTTAAACTGAAACACCCCTTTGTTCACTCTCACGCTCCTAATCTTAGGCTATTAGAGATTGATGGCCTTTTGGTTAATCAATCAAAAGTTGGAATCATGAGGACCCACATGTGAAAACTGGATCGCTCAACTAATAATTGCCTGTTGCACCAACATCTCATAAAGCTAAAATCATAGGCAGCTGTGCCTGTAAGTGACAGTGCTATCTAAAATATATATGCGTAATAAGGTTAAAGCCTGTGAAATCAGGCAGCTGTGCCGTTAGGCAGTAGCGCGCAGCTTCCCACTATCTCTGACTTGTGGTTTGCTTTAACTTGATGACAGATGACTCTGGCGCCACGCGAGTGGCAGCCTTTCCAGCAGCTCCGTGTATGACTTTATCTTTCTACCTTTTTCTCTATTTTACTCCATTTCACTGATCACTCCTACCACTTTCTTTTATGTGGACTTGTTCCATGGACACTTTTTTTACTACTTGGACATGGATTTTTACATGCAGAGACTCGTCTATTCAGGTAGTCAACTTCAAGCGCTGAGAACAAATGCCCGCGCCGGTGTGGTTCCCTATTTACCTGACGAGGTAAGAAGGCGGTATCGTGGCAGCAGAGCCGGAGCTAAGCTAAAAGCGAAGCTGCTTGTGAGGAAGTGGTGTTACAAGCCTTTGGTGCCTTCTGTGATCCTGGGAAATGTGAACTCACTACCAAATAAGATCGCCGAACTGGCTGCGCTGGTGAAAAATGTCAGGACCTACAGAGAATACATTATGTTGTGTTTTTGTGAAACGTGGCTAACAACTACCATCCCAGATGCCAATGTGGAGCTACCCGGGTTTAGCACAGTTAGAGTGGACAGAGACACAAATACCTGCGGGAAGCGGAAAGGAGGAGGACTCGCTCTCTATGTGAATACAAGGTGGTGCAACTCTGGACATGTAAACGTCAAAATCTCCACTTGCTGCAGGGACATCAAACTGTTGGCCATAAGTCTGCGTCCCTATTACTTGCCCAGAGAGTTTGGAGACGTCATTGTTGGTATTGTTTACATCCCTCCTCGGGCGAACATGGAGATAGCGGGTGACATCATCCATTCCGCTGTTGCTAAACTACAAATGCAGCACCCCGAGGTGCTTGTGCTAATCGCTGGATATTTTAACCATGTGACACTGGACAAAACATTACCTGCCTTCTCCCAGTATGTGGATTGTAACACCTGGGGAAATAGGACTATTGACCTACTGTATGCAAACGTTAAAGACGCATACAGCGCCTCCCTGCTGCCTGCGCTTGGGAAAGCAGATCATAACCTGGTTCTGCTTCAGCCTCACTACAAACCATGAGTGAGGGAGCTGCCTACAACCGCACGCTCATCCAGGAAGTGGTCCCCTGAGGCAGAGCAGGCTCTGAGAGACTGCTTTAGAACTACGGATTGGGATATCCTGCGGGGATCATATAGTGAGAACACTAAGGAGGTTGTTGACTTCACTACTGACTACATCAACTTCTGTATGAACATAGCAGTTCCAGTAAGAACAGTACGCTGCTATGCTAACAACAAGCCATGGATTACAAGTGACATCAAGGGCCTTTTGAACCAGAAGAAAAGGGCTTTTAAAGGTGGTGATTAGCATGAGCTCAAGCGTGTGCACAAGGAACTCAGAGTTCAGCTCAGGGCGGTGAAGGAGCAGTACAGGAGAAAGCTGGAGCAGAAGTTGCAGAATAACAGTATGAAGGAAGTGTGGGATGGGATGAAGATCATCACTGGCTGCAGCTCGAAGCGGGGTGCCACCATGGAGAGAGCAAACCTGATGAACAACTTCTTTAACAGGTTTGACCACCCTAACCCACTCTCACGTTGGAGTACTGCTTCCTCCGCCCTTCTTTCTGCTGATACCAGCATAGGAGAGACATCCCCACCCACAAGTACAGCAGCCCTGGTAAGCAGAGAGCTGAGGAGACTTCATGCCAGCAAAGCAGTGGGTCCAGATTGAGTATTGCCACGACTGCTGAAGGCCTGTGCGCTGGAGCTGGGGAGTCCTCTACAGCGCACCTTCAACTTGAGCCAGGAACAGGGGACAGTCCCAAGGCTTTAGAAAACATCTTGCATCACCCCAGTCCCAAAGGCATCACGTCCTAGTGAGCTGAATGACTACCAACCTGTCGCTCTGACGTCACATGTGATGAAGACCATGGAGCGGCTGCTGCTTCACCACCTGAGGCCACAGGTCCGCCACACCCTCGACCCTCTGCAGTTTGCATAAAAGGAGAAGGTGGGAACGGAGGATGCCATCATCTATATGCTATACAGATCCCTCTCCCACTTGGACAGTGGCAGTGGGTACTGTAAGAATTATGTTTCTGGACTTCTCTAGCGCCTTCAACACCATCCAACCTCTGCTCCTTAGTGACAAGCTGACAGAGACGGGAGTAGATTCATACCTGGTGGCATGGATCGTGGACTATCTTACAGACAGACCTCAGTATGTGCATCTCAGGAACTGCAGGTCTGACATTGTGGTCAGCAACACAGGAGCACCGCAGGGGACTGTACTTTCTCTGGTCCTGTTCAGCCTATATACATCGGACTTCCAATACAACTCGGAGTCCTGCCACGTGCAAAGGTTCGCTGACGACACTGCTATCGTGGGCTGCATCAGGAGTGGAGTATAGGAACCTAATCAAGGACTTTGTTAAATGGTGCGACTCAAACCACTTACACCTGAACACCAGCAAAACCAAGGAGCTGGTGGTGGATTTTTAGGAGACCCAGGCCCCTCCTGGACCCGTGATTATCAGAGGTTACTGTGTGCAGAGGGTGCAGACCTATAAATACCTGGGAGTGCAGCTGGATGATAAACTGGACTGGACTGCCAATACTGATGCTCTGTGCAAGAGAGGACAGAGCCAACTATACTTCCTTAGACTGGCGTCCTTCAACATCTGCAATAAGATACTACAGATTATCTATCAGACGGTTGTGGCGAGTGCCCTCTTCTACGCGGTGGTGTGCTGGGGAAGCAGCATAAAGAAGAAGGACGCCTCACGCCTGTACAAACTGGTGAGGAAGGTAGGCTCTATTGTAGGCGTGAAGCTGGACAGTTTGATATCCGTGGCAGAGTGACAGGCGATGAGCAGGCTCCTGTCAATCATGGAGAATCCACTGCATCCACTAAACAGTATCATCTCCAGACAGAGGAGCAGCTTCAGCGAGAGACTGCTGTCACTGCCATGCTCCACTGACAGACTGAGGAGATTGTTCCTCCCCCACACTATGCGATTCTTCAGTTCCACCCGGGGGGGTAAACGTTAACATTATACAAAGCTATTGTCTGTTTTACCTACATTTTTATCACTCTTTAATTTAATATTGTTTTTTATCAGTATGCTGCTGCTGGAGTATGTGAATTTCCCCTTGGGATTAATAAAGTATATATCTATCTATCTATTGATAAGTCTTAATATATAAGTTTAATCACCATCTAAAATTTTTACATGTATATGTGATAATATGAAAGCTTGCTTAGTTTTCTTAAAATGTAAGCTTGTGGTAGCTTGTTAAGTCTTCTGTCAGTCGGAAGCCTCAGCAGCAGTGTTCCCAAAACAGAAGTCTTCCTTCAGAGAACACAACATCCTTGACTCACTGAGGTTCAAAACATATTGAGTGAAAAGAAAGGCAGGCCGCAAAAGCCAGCGGCCCAGCAGCCCTTATGCTAAAGTAAATTGTGACATTTCAAGCTGCTTCAAGAATAAACTTTTAATAGCTATTAGCTCTAAAATTAATAATGAAACATATTGATCCTTAATCTAAATTCTCAATAATACTACTGGGTTAGGTCCTTAAATAGGGTAGTCTACAGTGTCAAATTAGCCCAGAATAAAAGGTCAAAAATAATTAACAGATGATTTTTGTTATGCTTCTCCCATACCTTGGCAACTAGAAGCAATCCAGGCATCTCTATCAAATTGAAATAATACCAAAAATGTCCAGGATTATATTTCAACATCCAAAAGAAAAAACATTACAGATAGAACACACAGTATCAAAGGAAATATGAAGAACACTAAACAAGTCTGGCCACCCTTTTTGCATTCCTGTATGGATTTATTTTGTTGTCTTTCCGGTTAGGCAGCTTTCTTACTTTGCAATGTCCTAAAGAACAACCAAGCTATTTTTCTGCCAGCTTTTACACCCAAACAGCCAACAACCCACCATTGATCATGACCGTCTTTCTCTTACTGGTGTAACTTTGCCCTACGAAATCTAAACATAGCTCGTGCACTGACAGCTGCCAGCCTTTAAGGCTAATCTCAGTAATATCAGGCAGGCCTTGGGTAAAGTGAGAAAGGTAGCACCCATATTATCTGCACTTGCTCTTAGAGAGCAGAGTCTCACCTATTCTAGCTGGTAACTGTCCATTGCCATGTGTTAACCTGGTGGACTCTTTGAGCAGCACTCAATGCCCATGTTCTTCTCTTTACAGAACTCCTAGTATGTGCAGGATTGCTGTACTCTCAGTTTCTGAAGGAGTATTGCAGACTTCCTCCTAGGGCACCACAACTTCTATCTAAGGACTGTTCACTGAGAATTCCATTCTGTAACACACCCTCACCAGTCTTGGTTTTACTCTCCAAAGAATACTTATTTCATAATCCTCAAATATTTTATATGCTTTGTACTGATATGCTTATTGCCATAAATGCAGTGTTTCATCTGACCTTCGTTAAATTGAAGTACTGTACAGATAAAGAAACAGTGAGACTCGGCTACTTAAATTTAATATGCCAATGCTCACGTGCATATGCATAGCAAAGGCAATACTTCTGTGCCACTTTTGCCAATGACATCAAAATAAAATGCAAACAAATTAACTAAATTAATACCAATCAAATTCATCCATCCATCCATTATCCAACCCGCTATATCCTAACTAAATGAGTAGAAATGTTCAAAATAACATAAGATGTCACCCCCAGCAATTCCTAGCATCCTCACCTTATGTCAGAATAGAACATGGCTTATAAACCTATAATCAGGTCTGGAAAATGAATTAATATATTGTCATGAGTGCAATATCTGTACCCCTCCTATGGTGACAAAATTCGAGGAGACAAAGAAACGGACGGAGATATTTGTGCAATGATGTGCAGGACAGTAAGGGCTGTTTAGCAGAGCAATTCTGTTTGGTGTAGTCAGCTGTTCAGCATGACTATGTTTGGGGGCTCTATCTTGAGTGTAAAAAGTATACAGGACTGAAGAGCTAAAGAGCTTAATACTTTAATCATTATGCTACATTATTTACCTGTTCCTGAATTTTGTTTGGTATTTTTACGCTGTATTAATCGTAGAGGGGAAATTGTCTTTTTGCATGGCCTTTGGAAGTCACAGCTCAGACCAGATACCGCTAACAAAAAACAAAAATGCAATTTTTATTTTTCATGCATACTGCATACAGATATTAAGATTCTGAGATTAAAAACAAACCACATATTTCATACTGGCACATATACCCTGCCAAACCAAAAATACTGTGAAGGTTTAACAGATTATGAGACATCCTAACAGAAGGCATTATGAAAAGCCTCACTGCATTTTTATCTTTATATGTACTTGTAACAGGTGAGCACAAAGGTGCAGTGTTTAGCGCTAAAGCCTAACTGATACAGTGTCCAGGTTCAAATCATCCTCGAGACACTGTGTGTGCAATATATGCATATGCTCCCTACTTCTCCAGGTGTTTTCTACCGATTCTTCAGTTTCCTCAAACAATTTTATCGAGAAATACATGTTAGGAAGCCTGGAGAGACTAAACTTACCCTGTATGAATTAGTGAACTGTAGTGTATGAGTGACAATGCAATTGACTAGCACACCATTTGTGGATGGTCTCTGCATTACATTCAATATTTCAGGAATTGGCTACACTCTCATTATGTTATATTGGAATAAAAGTCATGAATAAATACCTGAAAAATGCTAATTTTACATTGAAAAGTGTTGTAAAAGTGACAAGTTTTAATACTATTTTCTCTTTGTCATAGATGATCTGATATGAACATGAAAACTGAAAAGGGTACCTCTGAGTCCAGCATCTTCCGTGTGTGCCATAGCTTAGTTTGCAATTGCAAGCACAAGAGTCTGCTTTTCAAGATGGTGTTGTTGTGTATGACTTCAAAGATCACGTTCCTTCAAAAAGACTTATTTTATATAAGTTTTCATTGTACTTTGCCCCAAATGCTAATGCAGCTATGGTTAATGATTTATCTTTCACTCTTTTTTCACATTAGGTAGTGTGGAAGTAAGGTTAATGATCAAAAAATATACAGTAACAATCATTATTGTCCAACCATCCATTTTCCAACCCGCTGAATCGGAACACAGGGTCACGGGGGTCTGCTGGAGCCAATCCCAGCCAACACAGGGCACAAGGCAGGAACCAATCCCGGGCAGGGTGCCAGCCCACCACAGACAATCATTATTGTGACACACTTATATTAAAACCAGATTGTGACTTTTAAAAATATTCTTATGATATTTTTGTACTTCAGCAGTTGTTTTTTTTTTTTTTTTTGATCGCATAAGGCATTACTATACCAACATTCACATTCAGGGGCTGAAAATGTTTTAATTATTTTTAACTAGCAAAATACCCACGCTTCGCAGTGGCGAAGTACTGCCTTAAAATTTTTATTAAGAAGAAAATGTAACCTTTTTAAACTGCCAATAAATATGCCAATAATTATTTGTTAAGGATCTCTTTGTATACCATGTTGTCAGTTCGGCCCTCCGGTTGTAACATGACCAAGCTGTGCGCTGAGCTTACTCTTGAGCATGTAACTTACAGTTGGCCATGTCAACAGTAATCTTGTCTCAAATCTCACAGCTTGGATTGCTGCTGTCATAATCGGTTTGAGTTTCATGGTTTGTTTCAATTAAGACAGTATTTGCAGGATTTGTTGTGTTGAAGTGACATTCGGCATCTGTCAAGCGTTGTAAGCACACAACCGGTTTCATCGATAAAATCACATCCAGCTTTTGAGAGTTTAAACATTCATAAACATCAAAGTGTCCACTACTGAAATCGTCACCTGTGGATCTAAGATGTTTAAGAGGCATTGGCGGTTGTCGAAAGGTGTAAAATATTTGGCCATTTTGGTACACTTGAAAGCGACAACCAAACAATTCAGCGGCATCCATTAACTCACATGCAGAACCATAGGTGAAGGGCTGAAGCATTTCACTCTTATAGTGCTCCTGTGTAGTATAATTATTCCCTGTACCGTCATCAGTCCACACCTTGAACCTGTCCCAGTCATTCAATACATAAGACACAATGTTCCTCCGGATATCAAGAGTGAGCCTGATATGGCCGTGCAATATTTAACAAAGAGAATGGAAAAGGTAGGTGCCATCTCCGGGCATGGAAACCACTCAGTAAGTGACAGTTCTTTGATCGATAGTGATCACCTCGATAGACATGGTAATGGGGGTTGGAATGATAAAGGAAATGGGTACCTGAGCAATGTAAAGTAAGTCTAAAATACCTATACAATAACTATAATTGTAATAAACAAACAATAAAACAGCGGAGAAGCCGTGGATTAAACAAAACGGCTGTAGTTATCAGTAGGGAGACGTGAATCCCGTGGCGAAGCAAGGAAGGAAATGTAGAGACCGGAGCGACGGACAGTCTTATATAGGCAGGCAGCCAACAACGTGGGAGGTGTTGGGATGGGGGACCCAACGCCACCTCACACGGTGACCGAGCTGCAGGCTATGGACGTATATATGTACGTAAGTAGGATTCAGTTAGCGTTGGGAACCCGTGTACCAAATGTCTTGAAGATGGGCCCATAAGTAACAAAGACTGTTGAAAAGTTCAATATGGCAGCCGACAGTGGCATCATACCACCGAATAAGTACGTACATTGGTTTCGGTTAGTGCAGGGAAGCCGCCTATAAAATTTCGAGAAGATCGGGCCATAAATAAAAAAGTTCAACATGGCGGACGTTGTTGACCGTTATGACCATTACGCGGAATGAAACTGCTTAACTTTTGTAAGTAAGCTGTAAGGAATGAGCCTGCCAAATTTCAGCCTTCTACCTGCACGGGAAGTTTGAGAATTAGTGACGTTGGAAAGTTCAATATGGCGGCCGACAGTGGTGTCATACCAACGAAATAAGTACGTACATCGGTTTCCGTTAAAAGTTTAATATGGCGGCCGACAGTGGCATCATACCACCGAAATAAGTACCAAATTTCAGCCTTCTACCTACACGGGAAGTTGGAGAATTAGTGACGTTGGAAAGTTCAATATGGCGGCTGACAGTGGCGTCATACCACCGAAATAAGTACGTACATCGGTTTTGGTTAGCGCAGGGAAGCCACCTACCAAATTTCGTTAAGACGGGGTCAGCCTTCTACCTACATGAGAAGTTGGAAAATTGGTGACGTTGGAAAGTTCAATATGGCGGCCGACAGTGGCGTCATACCATCGAAATAAGTAAGTGCATCGGTTTTGGTTAGCGCAGGGAAGCCGCCTACCAAATTTCGATCTGTTCTTGACTCTATTTTTCTCTTTGTAAAAACTTGATTGCTTTGTATGGAGTGCAATGAAATTAATAATAAAATAAAAAAAAAAAATAAAAAAAAAATTTAGTATAGATAACTCTTAGATTTAAGAATAAGAAACATTTGCAATAACATGGATCCACATTCATTCTACATTAAGTAAAAACACAAACTGAAGAAATAACAATAAAAACATTATAATTTGTGTTACACTTCAACAAAAATAAAACAGTATTTTCTAAATAGTATTTAAGTCTCTACACAGTCAAGCCTACAATTTTCTTGCTAAAGCATTATACACTGCTTAAAATAAGCAATAAAGGAACTAAAATACTGCACAAAACTGAAAGTCTTATTCAAAAAATCAGTTAACTTTCAACCAAGTATGCATTTCAAGTTACTCAGTCTTGATCTTAACTCTTGACTGTAGCAGTACAAGGAGTGGCTTTATAACTACAGTATGCTCTTTGACTACAGCTTCCCTGTAGGACAAAGTGGGCATTGCCCATTCTGCTAGACTTTAGTGGCACGCCAGGCTTGTTAAGACAGCAGGGATATAGACATTTAGCTTCACCTTTCTTCCCTTACATTCCAAAATAAGGGAATGAATTCTTTGTACCATGTCCAACCTGTACACCTTTGTTATCAGATGAACAGACATCTTTGCAGAGACCTCTCTGTGAACTCTTTCAGGACAGAAGGAGCCAAATAAATATCCAAGATCAAAAATCTATAATTCATTGAATGACAACTGTGATGGACAAAACAACACACCTACAAACTGGTCATGATTGTGTAACAGGAAGCAAAATTAATCCAATCACAAGAGGATATACATTCATTCAAAACAACTAGCTACACTGAACTCTCTGAAGGGAACTCTCAATGGAACACTTTTGGGCACCTTCTGAGGAGCTCCTAGCAGCACTCTACTCTAACTCTCCTAAATAACTAATCCATGAAATGACTTCTCTCTGAAACTAAAAAGCTGATGAGCCACTCTCTCTATGGGGAGCTGAAACTGACAATCTCTTCTCTTTGGAGCTGAAAACTGAGATCTAGTTTGCCAAGCCAAGCATGGAGCCCAGTCTGACAATTTTATACTTCAGCATCTAAACAGAAACAGTAATGATTTTCCCTTCTCCAAAGGTCCTGCTGAAAGTCTTGGAATATGAACTAAGAGTTCTTTTGCATATATACAGCGTCATGTACTGCTCAGTAGAATGTGGACTATTTCCCAACATTCAAACACACAGGGTAATCCAGGGGGATTGGCACCTCATTTTTAGCTTGAAGGACACTCTGTGCTGTTGGGAGGAAAGAATATATTAGATCAGGACAGTTGCAGGTTCATCCACAGCTTGGAAAGCCCAGAGAAACAACATGACTGACTCACATATCCTTAATATCCTCTTCCCTTAAACATCCAGTAAAGCTTCAGACATATTTTTTCATTTCTCTCACCTCACCCAACTCTGGCTACCAATCCTTGACTTTACTGTATGTATATATTCAAACCAGAAACCGTGAAGACATACAGCACATAGTTCTACCTCGTGTATTATTAAGTTAAGATGATGTAATGTAATGTAAACATGAGTACAGTAATCCCTCCTCGATCGCGGGGGTTGCGTTCCAGACCCCCCCGCGATAGGTGAAAATCCACGAAGTAGAAACCATATGTTTGTATGGTTATTTTTATATATTTTAAGCCCTTATAAACTCTCCCGCACTGTTTATAAATATTCCCCACAGAGTTATACATCATAATCCCTTTGTATTCTCTTAGATATTAGGTAAGATTCATTGAAATTATGTATATAAACACACTGTTTATATACAGTAAAACCTAAATATTATTTTAAAGATATTGAGTGTCTCCGATATCACATATGTTACAGCCATTACGATAGACAGGTCACCAGCAATAAATACGTACAATGCAAGAAAAATAGTATACAGTAAATGTGTGTACAGTGACACTAAACGTACGTACATGTACTAAGCACTGTAAAAAGAAAATTAATTATGGTTACTCACCAACAATGACACGATGACTTGTCCGATAATAATGAGTTTAATTTTACTGCACAACAAAGGAGAGCGTTACAGCCCTTGTAAAGGAGCCACTTCAGGCGATTGTGTAGCACTGCCGTTGTTCTTCTTCTGGCAGTCTTCAATCCAAATCCCTAAAGCAGATTCCATCCAGACTACTGCCTTATTACATCCACTTGCAACTCGTTTTGCACCCTGGTTAAAAGGACACTGCAGCCGTAGATCTTATATTCCTTTCCTACTTTTTAAATAAAAAGAATCGTAGCCTTCAACAAATCCAAAACGTTTACCTTTTCGGCAATCGTTAACATCTTCTTCTTGCGCTTGGGCACGGCCCCTGAAGCAGTAGCAGATCGTTTTGGAGCCATAATGAAGGGCTTGACTATGCACAAAGATAAACACAAAAGAGCACAACTCTTTACACAGCGAAACACGTTGATGCTGAATGAGTGAGATGAGACTTCCTGGTTAACACTGCATTCAGCACGCAGGAGCTCAACTGCATGCTCTGATTGGTTAGCTTCTCAGTCAGGAGAACTTAACTGCGTGCTCTGATTGGTTAGCTTCTCAGCCATCCGCCAATAGCGTCCCTTGTATGAAATCAACTGGGCAAACCAACTGAGGAAGCATATACAGGAAGTAAAAAGACACATTGTCCGCAGAACCCGCGAAGCAGCGAAAAATCCGCGTTATATATTTAGTTATGCTTTCATATAAAATCCGCGATAGAGTGAAGCCGCGAAAGTCGAAGCGCGATATAGCGAGGGATTACTGTACTACCTTATGGTTAAGGCTAGAATACCAAGTGCACTAATTCAAAAACATTAATTAAAACTTTATTTGGCGCATTGCATTTATTTCAGATGAATAGGCTCTGATTTATGTTATCTTAAAGTGCACAGTATTCATTAAAATGTACTTATTTATTTATGTATTGTTACCAGTGGCATTTTTTAACTTTAGAACACAATTTCACTAGGCAAATGCACATGTACCATATCTGGGAAGAAATAACTTGAAAAATACCAACTTATCCTTTAACAGACAATGCATGTAAAGTTATCCAATCTTAGATACCAGGAAGTATATAGAGCTGACCTTCATACTATTAAGTCCTAATAACATGTTTAGTGTGTCCCTGGATGTCACCCATAGCAACCACTACAACAAAGCTGCACAAAATGGAGGCATCCAAGGTCAAGCAAGATAGCATCAAAAAATAGAGCTAACAAAATTAATTTCCTGAAGGAAACTTTCTAATAAAAACAAACATCAAAAATGAGTTCTTTGTGTTAGAAAAAAACAGGACATACATATACTTTAATTTAAACACTTATAGACAGCCCATGAAAATTCCAACAGAAATGTAAATTACAACAAATAACCGTAAGTGCTTTTTTTGAAGGATCCTGGCTTGGGGGTGGTGCAGTGGTAGCGCTGCTGCCTCGCAGTAAGGAGCCCTGGGTTCGCTTCCCAGGACCTCCCTGCGTGGAGTTTGCATGTTCTCCCCGTGTCTGTGTGGGTTTCCTCCCACAGTCCAAGGACATGCAGGTTAGGTGCATTGGTGATCCTAAATTGTCCCTACTGTGTGCTTGGTGTGTGTGTGTGCCCTGCGGTTGGCTGGCGCCCTGCCCGTGGTTTGTTCCTGCTTTGCGCCCTGTGTTGGCTGGGATTGGCTCCAGCAGACCCCTGTGACCATGTGTTAGGATATAGCGGGTTGGATATTGGATGGATGGATCCTGGCTTGGATTGGCTAATAGAATTGGGGAAAGTGAGTGCAGATGATGCTGACCCTGAACCAAGGTCAGTGGTGTAAATAAGAAATCTCAGTGAGAATGTGCAGGCAGTGGCTTTGGCAGAGAAATGATCACTGGAACCGTGCTAAACCGGAGCAGCGGCAGCTTAATTAGAGGGTGGCCAAGGGAGAAATCAACCTCTAGTAAAATGTGTGTGAGGAAGCAAGTTAGAGACTGCATTTTACAATGTATAAGGCTACTGGTACCAGCTATGATAAAATGTCAAACAAATGGTTCCATAAAAAAAAAACACACACACACACAAAATGAAGGTTAACACATTATTTTGCCATACATTAAATGACAGTATTAAAAGATTTCTCAACATCAATATCAAAAACTCAACACTAAAAGCAGAAGCTCAAATGAATATTCAAAAATTTCCCATTTTTGTTATTTGGGCACAGTGATAGATTGGATTGTACATAAGAAACTGATGTGATTCGTAACAATGGTGACATCTACTCTGAAATAGTTAGTTATGCAAGTCCATGCATGCTATAAATTTCAGCACCAAAAAATAAAATAAATAGATTATCTGTGGCTTAACAGGACTTCCGCCTTCAAGCCCCAAAGCAGAACTGGTAATGCCAGGAACAAAGATAAATTTCACATACTACAAATTTTTTTTCTATAGCATTTACAATCTTCCTTGAAAATGCTCAAACTGTTATTAAGATGACTTTTTGAGTTTGTTATAAACATTTTAATATAAAATGTTTAAAATAAACTGAGCTTTAAAATTGAAGACCTGTGCTTCCCCGCATTCGTTGGTTAAGAGTTCTGTCTTCTGTTTAAAAGCTTGTGAATGTGTTTTCTCTGGTGCACTGTTCTGAAGTATTTATTTACAATATATTTTAAACAAATTAAAGCATTTTGCTTGTTCTAAGCATACAAACTGGATGACTTGACACATTAATTATACCATTTTTTTGACTTTTTAGACTGTCTGCTGTGGTCCAGATAGAATGGGAGTCTATCTGAAACTTGGTTACCTCCATGAAAACATAAGACTACAAGTTTTTCTCAGCCAGTGCTGCAAACTATATGTGTTAAGTAACATATTATATCTATATATATATATAAAATCCTGAGCCTAAAAGTGAAACTGACGTTTCTATGTCATGTTTCTTGTCACGCTTTAAATCTGGCTTATTTTAAAACCTACATATATATGTTTGGTATCATTATATTTTCAGATTCTTATTCTGTTTTTAAATTATAAACTAAAAAATATCAAGAACTCAAGTCCCGCAAGACAGGACTTTGTGCCAAAAGATTAAAAATCGCCTGGGGCCGGAAATAAAACACAAAGAGTAGGACAGCTGCTGTACAGGCTTTTAAATGTTCAAAGTGCCGCGTGAGATGCAGATCACACAGCACATCAGCAGCAGCAAGCCAGCAGCTGATCGAGCAAAGAGGAGGTAAAAAAAAAACCTGTATTTGTTTCCCATTGTATCACCATTTAAGACGGAGTTTCGCAGGAGCGACCGCATCTTCTTGGGGTGCGTTCAGCCCCTCTCTTCACAACGCGAGCAACAGAAACGCGAAGTGGCTAGCGAGCAAAGCGAGCGGGGGGAACCCCCTAGTGTTTTTGTTTGGAGTAACTCTTTTATGCTGAGACACCACTGATTGTTAACTTCAGCTGTTGACCCTCAATTGTCTGGCCTTTAGTTAATGCCACACAAAGACACAACTAAGATTTTCTATTTACACTTTTATGGAACACCAAAATTCTTGTAACTGGTTTACCACCTTAACTACCTTAACACCTTAACTACACCACCTATAAAATGCATTCTTCTTCCAAAAAGCCCTACCATTATTCCTCAAGATAACCCAATATGTAAAGGCAGGCAGTGTCTGCTTACTAGTTAAGGATTTGAACTTCAAACCCTGAGGTTGTTGATTGAAATTTTGTCACTGTATAATGAGTGACCATGAGCAAATCACTTCACTTGTCTGTGCTCCAACTAGAAAAACATGAAAAACATAACTAACCAATTGTATTTCAAATGTTGTAAGTCACCTTGAAAAAAAAGGCATAAGCCAAATGAGGTATTGATATATAGGGTAGGATACCAGTGGGTTGGAAAATGGATGGATACAGACAGATCACTTTACCTTATACCATTTGGAAATTTGGAATAATTTTATTTTGGAACAGTGTTCCACGTTAATGTCACAATATGCCATTTCCATTTGTGCCATAATTATTTAAATATGTAATAATTTCATTTGACTTCAATATGCTGTAACATATTGATAAAATATAACGTAGCTTCATCAAGTGTCTTCCAAGTAACAAGAACCTTCCTACAACAATGGAATGGACTATCATCAGTACAGTAAACGCTTGAAATTATAGTCACATTAACATTTGAACCTGTCATAGCTATTTTAGCAAGCATTATGAATTTCAGTCTACTAGACATTAAAAATACTGAGTCTTTCATCAGTTTAAAGAGTTCACCTAAATTATAGTGCAAAACTGAACAAAGACTATCATTTACTTTAAAAAATAAATAAAATGCACAACACTTAGCAACAGTTGCTCAATTATCTATCCATCCACAGTAGCCCGTCCAGGATGCATCGTATGCAAGGCATGAAACAACCCCTGACTTTTAAATTTGCATTGCACGATTACATGAAAAAATAACCTTAAAATTGACACAAGTTAAATAAACAGCGAATGAATTCAAAACTGTGTTAGATGGATGGGTTCCTTAACGTTTCACTGTTTAAAATGTATTTAAAACTTTAAAAAAATGCTTCATGTATTGCGCGTAAACAGCTTAAAGAATACAAATGATGAATTATTAGCATGTTCCGTTCATTCTCTCCTGGCTTTGGATGTCAGACTGTAAAGTCACTGAATGCGGAGCGTTACCGGGTGACGCTGCCACTTAGTCGTGGACACTGTAACAGCGGGGTGTCCTATTGGCAGAGGCTAACTATGGTAGCATGCTTAAAGCAGCAACATAAAGGCTTGTGGAAGCCGACTCCATGTGGTTCACATCAGCAAATAAGGAAAGGTAAAATTGAACTGGAAACAACCTTTTCATTTTACCAGTACTGTATATGAAAACGGTAAAATGCAACTGGAAAACACATTTTCATTTTTCCTTTATAACCTCAAAGAAGCTTCTTAGGTAAACGTACACATATTATGGTACTTGTGCACTAAACGCACGGCACGGACCGCTAGTGCACTTTTCTATTATCGTGACGCAAATCGGATTTTCGTTTTTAAGATTAGGCACCCATAGGGGACATTAACATTACGGACCTATAGGCAACTATGATCCACCCCCACTAACTTTAAGGTTAGCATTTGTGGTTGGGGTAAGAGTAAGAGTACCCATATTATTTTAAGCATTTATTTTTTTCGCTTGTAATTCTATTGCTAATTTCACATAAAATTATAAAAAAAAATCTGAAAAGTCGCCAGGCCTCAACAGTACTACAACTTATGTATTTTCGATGCATCGTATTCCACTGCAGGGTTGTAAAAAGACATAAGCTATCTCAGCAGCATCAGGGACAACACTAAACAAGAACAGCACGTCGAGTGACAGCTGATGTAGGCTTTGTCACCGGACAAAACATTTACGCGATTATCCCCTATAATGAGAACCTCACAGCAGTACAACGTCTTTAAGTGGTTTTAGAAAAATACTCTTTCATACATTACATAGTTTGCCTCAATCATTGGTAACAACTGACCTGTGAAGAAAGCTGTCTTCGGCAACGTGTTTATAACATCAGCATGACCTGGGTTTGTTTAGTCTCCGCTAAGCGGACTTAGTAGATATTGCTGCTTAACGGAGTAAAATGGGCGTGAATATTATTTTCGACTTCAGCCAATCATATATTAAATTTGCGAACGTCAGGTACGGATCAGCCAATCGAAAATTTAAAAGTCGCGGTCAATCACCGTTTCATTTAACAACTCGCCAATCGGTGTTATTTGTCATTCATGCTCCACTTTAGCCAATTGCCTTATGGATACGTAAAAAGAAAGGTGGGAGTAATTTCTAAAGGTGGACGTGTAAGATAATTTCTAAAGGTGGACGGTCAAGATAAAGTGACTGTAAGAGACGGAGTGTATATTCGTAAAATACATCTGCGACGATAGTCTACTAGTGCCAATATCTTACACTATAGCACTCTGTCGAGTGCATTATTAAGACTGCAGTGTATTTTTACCACCGTCATTTATGATTAGCGGTTCTGAAAAAATAATGATAATGAAAGTTTGGATATGAGATATTTATCGTTACTAAACAACGTCTGAAGAAAATTTAAATGAACATAACAATACACATTTGTGTCCGCCTAATTTTAATGGATTGACGTAGACTTAAGTGTGGGTTCTACTTGATTGAGTCAGTTAGATTAAAACAAATGTTTGACTGTTGTTGTTTATTCGAATGTCCAAATGAAATCGTCGCCTACATTTAATAGGTCACCATAAAGACGGGCTATAAACGTATTACAGTTTTAAAAGTTTATTAAACAGTCAGAGATAAATCTGTACTTCTATAATACACAACCCTGAAATGTGTTTTATTGCTTTCATTACTATTTATCAACGTTTATTTATTTAAGTATTTTTAATATTCCATTGTCCCCCTTCTGCCCACAGATCAGCCTCTGTTCTTTGTATTATGTATTGAAGTGAATTCCACTCTGATATATATATCCTGGGAAATAATCGGTTTATTTTTCTGAACTCTGCATATTATAAAATTGCGCCAAACGTACATTAATCAACAAGAAGATAAAACAAGAGAAAACAAAACCTATTGGAATTATTCATGAAACAAACAGCACCATCTACTGGCACGAACTAATACTAGGCAATATATCACATTCCTCCCCCCTAGATAACATAATCCTTTAGATAGGCTGGCTGGCGAGTTATTCTTTTAGGACACTCAAGTTCAACATCTGACAGGCCCTCATTTGGGGTAACTTTAGTGGGCTGTCATGGAATTATCATCAGCTGATTGTTGGGACATAGCTGGCTGTGTGGTATTGTGCTCCTCATGATCTCAGTCTCCTGAGTTGGTCGATGTGTCTCATAAATATTTGGCCATCATCTGTCTTAACCTCGTAAGATTCATTCATTCATATAGCGCTTTTCTCAGTATTCAAAGCACTAGGGAGGAACCGGGAAGCGAACCCACAATCTTCCACAGTCTCCTTACTGCAAAGCAGCAGCACTACCACTGCACCACCTGTGAGGACAAGATACTGACCCCATAGCTCTCACTACCATTGCTGGCATCCACTGAGGCCCTGTTGCATAATTTCTTGCAAACACACTATCCCCTGCTTTAAACTGCATTGTTGGACTGTGTGTAACTTTACAAAACTGCGACTCCTTCTTTCTTTGCAAATCTGACACTAGATCTAGGTGGAGACGATCTAAGCATGTTTTAAGTTTCCTGTTCATCAATAGTTCTGCTGGACTATATCCTGTACTGGAACAAGGAGTTACATGCTGTTGCAGCAGGAACTTTGACAGTCTAAGATGCCAGTCTCCAACCACAATTCTTTTAAGTGCATCTTTAGTAGTTTGCACCATGCGTTCAGCTTGGTCATTTGACGATGGGTGAAATGGAGCTGTCTTTATATGATTTATGAGATTACGCCCCAAGAATGCCTGGAACTCATCCGAAGTAAACTGTGCACCATTATCAGACACAATTGTATCCGGAAGTCCATGTGTGGCAAACAACTTTCTCAATATTTGAATGACCGCAGTTGTTGTTGCAGCAAAAACAGGGCTGACCTCTAACCACTTTGAGAAGGAATCAACAATGAGAAAAAAAGTTTTTTCCTTGATAAGGTCCTGCAAAATCAATGTGCAGTTGAGACCATGGGTTCTTGGTTACCTCCCATGGCTGACTAAGAGTTTTGGCTGGAGCAAGCCGTGTAGTTTGATATGAAATACAGCTAGCCACCCAATGTTCTATTTGTTCATCCATTTTAGGCCACCACACATAGCTTCTGGCAAGAGTCTTCATATTTACCATACCAGGATGACCTTCATGTAGAGCAGCGAGCACTAAAGTTTGTGCCTTCTTTGGAATTATTACTCTGTTTCCCCAAAGAAGACATCCCCTGTATGAAGACAGCTCATGGTGACGCCTTTCAAATGGCTTGAGGTCCTCCCCTAATTTTTCCTTCGGCCACCCCTTCCACACCCAGTTCAGTACACGGGCTAACACTGGATCCGCTGTCGTCATGCATGCAATATCAGATGCCTGCAAGGGGGGGTCTGGAGATAGATTCTAGCATAAGAACTTCCGATACTGGAGGAATTTCAAATTCTGGGGTCCTGAGGGGTAAACGGCTTAATGCATCCGCATTATTAATTTCTTTTCCTGGGCGATACTGAAGTTCATAGTCATATGCATTTAACAGTAATGACCACCTGAGCATGCAAGGTGAAATTATTTGTGGCGTAAGGCCATTTCCTTTAAACAGCCCCAATAATGGTTTGTGGTCTGTGATGATTGTAAAACTCCTACCATATAGGTACTCATGAAATTTTTAAACTCCTGCAATGATACCCAGTGCTTCTTTATCAATTTGTGAATAATTTCTTTCTGTATTGGTTATAGTCCTCGAGTAATATACAATTGGAGCTTCATGACCACCACTTACTGTGTGACTCAGAACAGCTCCTACTCCATAGGGGGACGCATCACAGGTGAGATTAAGTGGTTTCTCCAAGTCATAATGCACTAAAATACTGTCTGATGATAGCAACTTTTTTACTTCATTGAAAGCTCTTTCATGGGTGTCGGACCATTTCCTAACGGTATTTTTATCCAACAGTCTGTGAAGTGGCTCTGCCACAGTGGCCTTATCTTTTAGAAATGAATGATAAAAGTTTAGCAGTCCCAGAAATGCTTGCAGCTCCTATTTATTACTTGGTGTTGGAGCCTCATGGATCGCTTTAACTTTTGTGGTAGTTGGATGAATTCCTTCAGCATCAACTCTGAACCCTAGGAACTCTACACTTGGTACACCAAACACACACTTGTCTTTTTTTAGCCTCAAGCCTACATCTGCAAATTGTTGCAGTACTAAATACAACTTTTCAGCTAAGGCTTGCACAGTCTCTGCTCCAATTAAAATATCATCAAAATAAGGAACCACTCCCGGAAAGCCTGAAAGGAGGTCATCCATCAATTTCTAAAAAATCCCTGGAGCAATACAAACCTCATACTGCAGGCGAGTAACTCTGAATGCACCTTTGTGAGTAATTATGGTCTGTGCATCTGCAGCTGCATCATCCACTGGCAATTGTTGATATGCTTGTGTCAGGTCTAGTTTTGCAAAAACTCTTCCTTTTGCTAATGTAGTAAGTATCTGATTGATGGATGGAATCTGGTATGGGTGCTACTGTAATGCCATATTAATTGTGGATTTGTAGTCAGCACATATTCGAACATCACCATTTGGTTTTAATACAGGAACAATAGGAGTGGCCCAAATGGGATAAGTTACTGAAACTAGTGCACCCTGCTTCACTAGACGGTCAGCTCTATTTCTATTTTGGGGCGGAGAGCAAAAGCAACAGGTCTTGGTTTTAAACGTATGGGTGCTACATTGGGGTCCAACTGAAAAGCAACTGGTGCACCCTTAAATTTGCCCAAACCCTCTTCAAACACACAACTAAAATCGTTCAGGACTGACTGTATTGGGTCTGTGGCAAGGCTGTGTATTCCTGTTAACTGAATACCTAAGGGATTAAACCACTCTCCACCAAGTAGACTGGCCTTTTGCCCCTTAACAATAATAAGGCGTAAATAACCCCTGCCCTTCCTATAATGTACCTTGACTGAGCAGGCACCCAACACGGTAACATTTTGTTTGTTATAATCCACAAGTTGAATATCACAGGGTACAATAGGAGGAGCATTCCTTGGCCATAATGTGTGGTAGGTCTCCTCTGAGATTAAGGAATACTCACATCCTGAGTCCACTTCCATCCTGCATGGCACTCTTTGTAATGTGACAAGAGTATATGTCTTGTGTCTGGTTGTACAATCTCCCACACTGTTGATGATTTCTGCAGAATAGACACTTGTATCACATCCATCTTCAAAACTCTCTTCCGCTGCACTGCCTCTTTGTTCTACTTTGTGAGATGAACTTGCACTTGCTGGCTTGCCTTTCACTGGATAAGCCCCCTGGCGACATACTCTCTGTAGATGCCCACGGCGCTTACATTTATGACACACAGCTTCTCTGAAAAGACAAACGTCACGTCTGTGATTCCCCCCACAACTAATGTAATTTCCTTGAGCGGGATCCAAAATGTCTGAGTGTAAGAAATAAGATTTTGCTTTTGAGTTTTTATTTTGCAACTGATGGGTGTCTGATGTGCATAAATTTAATAGATGATTCCTATATTTCTTTTGAATGTACTGATGCAGCCTCATATGCAAGTGCTTCTTCCTGAGCTAAGGCAAAGGTTAAATTTAATTTTGCTAAGAGCCGCCTCTGAAGAGCCTCATCTCTGACCCTGCATACAAGTCTGTCTCTCAGCAAGGAATCC
The DNA here is from genome assembly GCA_026402145.1 of Polypterus bichir lapradei. Taxonomy (NCBI): domain Eukaryota; kingdom Metazoa; phylum Chordata; class Cladistia; order Polypteriformes; family Polypteridae; genus Polypterus; species Polypterus bichir. Next base: position 3,170,107 of record JANRMT010062809.1, read on the forward strand.
AAACTGTTACCAGAATTGCAGTTTTCAGACAGCCTTCGAAGTTCTGCAATGTAAGTTTCAATACTTTCATCTGGTTTTTGGTTCCTCCTATTAAAATGAAATCGCTGAACTGTTTCTGAAGGGGTGGGTGCAAAATGATTTTTTAACAATGTTACAATTTCCTGATACGACCTGTCACTAGGATTAGCAGGGGAGATGAGCGACCTAACAATTTCAAACGTTTTACCTCCAATCACACTCAGCAGCACTGCACGCTTCTGGGCAGCGTCTGTTACTTTGTTAGCTTCTAGAAAAAAGTTCAGTCTCTCTGCATACGAATCCCATGAGGCCGGATTTGAAATGTCAAACTCCTCAACGTGGCCTAATAATGCCATTCTGTATTTCCGAATTTAAGTTATGATTCTTTTGCAGTAAGTAGCACGCCGGATTACTCACTAAGATCCACTCCTCGTCGCCACTATTATGTATTGAAGTGAATTCCACTCTGATATATATATCCTGGGAAATAATCGGTTTATTTTTCTTAGCTCTGCGTATTATAAAATTGCGCCAAACGTACATTAATCAACAAGAAGATAAAACAAGAGAAAACAAAACCTATTGGAAATATTCATGAAACAAACAGCACCATCTACTGGCATGAACTAATACTAGGCAATATATCACACTTTGTTTGCTGATGTGTGTCAAATATTCTGCGGTATTCATGTCTGTTCTCAACATACCAGCAGCTCTAGTGAGTTTCTTGCATGTGGATCTCGTATTCAAGTTTGTTTTTTTAGCTGTATTATGATTACAGAATATTACAAATCACATACTTGACACTCTCACGTTCATGTATCAGAGAACAGACAACGTTAAAAAAGCTGGCAATATAATTGTGATTTTAAAGAATCCATTGGCTGTCTCTACATGTCATCAATGTTAAATGTAAGAAACACAGCTATCATAGTGCTAATAGTCACGTATCAATTATTATTTTTATACTGAAGTTTACAATGTTAAACGATCTGTGAAGAGCAAATATTGTATTATGCCTTTAAAAGAGTAATAATTTTGCAGTTTTTGTGACTGTGCACCTGTTAATCAGAGTATTCAATTATTTGACTTAATTGGATCTTTATTACTTTTGGGATTTTAAATATCTCTTTAAGATCAT
>JANRMT010062809.1:3175230-3210657 GCA_026402145.1 Polypterus bichir lapradei
AAAATGGATTAAATTCATTTTTTTTCCTCAGAATTCTACACATAACACCCCATAATGACAACGTGAAAAACGTTTGAGGTTTTTGCAAATTTATTAAAAATAAAAAAACTGAGAAATCACATGTACATAAGTATTCACAGCCTTTGCCATGAAGCTCAAAATTGAGCTCAGGTGCATCCTCTTTCGCCTGATCATCCTTGAGATGTTTCTGCAGCTTAATTGGAGTCCACCTGTGGTAAATTCAGTTGATTGGACATGATTTGGAAAAGCGCACACCTGTGTATATAAGGTCCCACAGTTGAAAGTTCATGTCAGAGCACAAACCAAGCATGAAGTCAAAGGAATTGTCTGTAGACCTCCGAGACAGGATTGTCTCGAGGCACAAATCTGGGGAAGGTTACAGAAAAATTTCTGCTGCTTTGAAGGTCCCAATGAGCACAGTGGCCTCCATCATCCATAAGTGGAAGAAGTTTGAAACCACCAGGATTCATCCTAGAGCTGGCCGGCCATCTAAACTGAGCGATCGGGGGAAAAGACTGGGGCGACGGTTCATCTTTCAGCAGGACAACGACCCTAAGCACACAGCCAAGATATCAAAGGAGTGGCTTCAGGACAACTCTGTGAATGTCCTTGAGTGGCGCAGCCAGAGCCCAGACTTGAATCCGATTGAACATCTCTGGAGAGATCTTAAAATGGCTGTGCACCGACGCTTCCCATCCAACCTGATGGAGCTTGAGAGGTGCTGCAAAGAGGAATGGGCGAAACTGGCCAAGGATAGGTGTGCCAAGCTTTTGGCATCATATTCAAAAAGACTTGAGGCTGCCAAAGGTGCATCGACAAAGTATTGAGAAAAGGCTGTGAATACTTATGTACATGGGATTTTTTTTTATTTTTAATAAATTTGCAAAAACCTCAAGTAAACTTTTTTCACGTTGTCGTTATGGGGTGTTGTGTGTAAAATTCTGAGGAAAAAAATTAATTTAATCCATTTTGGAATAAGGCTGTAACATAACAAAATGTGGAAAAAGTGATGCGCTGTGAATACTTTCTGGATGCACTGCAAATAAATGCTGTTGTTATTGTAAGACAAAACGGACTCCTTTATTTTATTCAATAATGATCTGGTGCAAAACCAGGTAATATTTAAAGTTGCTTTGTGTCAATACTCACTTTAAAATGCAGTAAATAATTCAAATTTGATTGCTTGACGAAATGAGTTGTTAATGAGGTTTTGTGAGCTATTAGATATAGAATTTAATGTTGCTAAAGCCATCTTGCTTTTCTTTAATTTTTATAGAAACATGTAACAATTTAAAAGGGAGAGTCAATACCACCGTTGACTCAATGAAACAGATGTTGCACTTGGTTCCAGTGTTCTTTTTGTAGCGGCCCTCCAGACTAGACAAATTAAACAACATCCGAAGAGTCAATTTAAGAAGGCGGTTCTCCATGAAGGTAAGTTAATTTGTAATATATGTGCAATAATTTGACATGTTTTTAACGCAATGTTTTACAATATAACTATTTAGACTATGTTACATATTTTAAGTTTCACCATCCGCAGATATGATTTACACTGCAGAACTGCCACAACAATTGGTTGGGTCAGTGGATTGTGGAGTATTCATGTTGATGGTGAGGAAATCAAAAAAGATTCTTTTTTAGGTTGGAAATACTTTAGAACCACTACAAGTAAATTTCAATAAATAGATTGTGTACTGTAATGTATGTAAATCGATTAAATAATATTCATTTTAAATAATTGTTTTGTGTGCTCCTCAGTTTGCTCTGTACCTCATTTTGGATGCGCCCTTTGACTTCACAGCTCTAAGCTTTTAGCTATGGCTCTGATTATTTGTTCAAACATAATTGTTACTGGTTGTTATGTTCTTTGTTCTTTCACTCTGCATAGTAGTGTGATTTACCATTGATCAGGAGATGGTGGTGCATTATTCTATTGGATAATTTTGCTGTTAGAAGGTATCTTTCTCCATCTCTTTTAATGCGTGGCTACCGTGTGTTTCTTACAGGACAAAGGCATTCACTAAAAGGGGAACTGGACAGAGGTTTGAATGAGACCTAGAGCAGTGAGGAGGTATATATGTAATATCTAATAATATGTAAATAGGCGTATAGAAATACAAGCTTTATTTTATTTAATTCTCTGGTCTTATCTTAAGTAGCCACTGATGAAAAGGGACCTCCACACTGCAGCAAAATGGTTGCACCTTCATAGACAGGTCTTCAGAGGTACATTGTTTGGGGCACATTTTCTGGAGATGAAGGAGGAAGACCAAAGAAGAGCTCTCCAGTACATCATTGATACAATCGATACTGAAGATGCACCTTTGGCAAGAGAACAGTTTTTACTTATTTTAGGGGTGCTGATTTACATGAATGCAACTTGCTTTTACCTCATATGGAGTGCTGGGTAAACATATATGACCTCACGTGTTTTAAAGGAGTTGAAAGTTTGAAGCAAAATTCGAGAAATGCTCAGTTGTAACATACTCACAGCCTTAACTTTGCAAAGCTGCATTTTACACATAACATTACACCTTCAGTTCATAATGGAAAACATTTGTTATGAATATTATTCCATCTTTGTCAGATTCAAAGAGATGGAAACATTTAGGTAAATAGAGGCACACAGTGTATTGAAAACTGATATTTGTGTACTGGTTGTAGTCCTGAGTTAATGAAGGAAGAAAGAGTCATACTTGCCTAAAGAATGAAGATCATGGATAAGTTTCTTTTTTTTTTTTGTTTGAAATTTTATTGCAATCATTCCATACAAATCAGTCAATTTTTACAGAAAGTAGGATTAAGAGCAAATCGACCCCCACCCCTGAGAGACAGAGCAAGGCCAACGGAGTAAAACTTAAGGCTTGTAAACATACCTAAATTGCTAAGTTTAATAAGCTAATAGAGATGAATGGAGAAGAAAAAGAAATACAGAAATAATTGCTTCCTCTGTGCTTTAAGAGCTTATTCTAAAATATTACTGATTAGATCCTGCCATGTTTTGAAAAAAAATCTGTACAGATCCTCTAACTGAGAATTTGATTTTTTCCAATTTCAAGTAGTATTAAAGATCAGTTTCCCACTGACTTAAAAGAGGAGAGTTAGAATTCTTCCAGTTTAACAAAATAAGTCTGCGTGCTAATAGTGTAGTGAATGCAATCACAGTTTGTTTGTCCTTCTCCACTTGAAACCCATCTGGAAGAACCCCAAACACAGCTGTTAATGGGTTAGGAGGGATTGTGACACCAAGGCTGTCTGAAAGGCACTTAAAAATTTTGGTCCAGAATGATGTTGATTTGGTGCAGGCCTAAAACATGTGACCCAGTGAGGCTGGGACTTGATTACAGTGTTCGCAGATTAATTCATTACCTGGAAACATTTTGGAGAGTTTTAGGTGAGACAGATGTGCTTGATATATAATTTTGAGTTGAATAATTGTATGCTTTGCGCATATGGAGCGCGAGTGAATTCTCTGCATTGCTACTTTCCCCTCCTTTTCTGATATATTAATTGAGAGATCTTTTTCCCAGTGTCCTCTTGGATCTTTGAAAGGGAGGGACTGTAAAATAATTTTATATATTGCAGAGATGGTGTCTGAGTCCTTGAAATTGAGCAATATTTTTTCCAGCATGGATGAGGATCCAAGATGAGGAAAATCGGGAAGGTTCTGTTTAACAAAGTTCCTAATTTGAAGACAGTGAAAGAAATGTGTAGCTGGAATGTTAAATTTAGAATGTAATTGTCTATAGGATGCAAAGACGTTGTCTATATAAAGATCTCTAAGCAAGTTAATCCCAAATTTTTTCCAAATATTAAAAACTGCATATGTTTGCGAAGGTTGAAAGAGGTGGTTCTCTTGCAGAGGTGGCACCGATAAAAGATCTCCATCTTAAAATGCTTTCTACATCGGTTCCATATTCTGAGTGAGTGAAGCACAATTGGGTTATTAGCATATTGCTGATAACTTGCATTTATTGGGGCACAGAGCAGGGAATATAAAGAAGTACTGCAGGATTTTACTTCTATTGCAGACCAAGCCTGTGTATGTTCTTCTATTTGTGTCCATGTTTTTATCGCTTGTATGTTTGCTGCCCAGTAATAAAACTGGAAGTTAGGTAGAGCCATGCCGCCTTCTGCCTTTTGTCTTTGTAGGGTCGCTCTTTGGATGCGTGGATGTTTTGAGTTCCAAATAAATGAGGTTATTATTGAATCTAATTGCTTAAAGAATGATTTATTGATGTATATTGGAATGTTTTGAAATAAAAAAGGAGCTTAGGAAGAATATTCATCTTAACAGTATTAATTCTTCCAGCTAGAGTGAGATGAAGGGTTGACCATCTATGCAAGTCCTGCTTAATTTTTTCCATGCAGACGGCGAAATTTTGTTGATAAAGAGCTTTATGTTTACTTGTAATGTTTACCCCTAGGTATTTAAACTGATCTGCAATGATAAAAGGTAGGGTGTCTAATCTAATATTATATGCTTGAGAATTCACTGGAAAGAGTACACTTTTATTTATTTACACTTTAATTCTGGGACCAGAGATCTTTTGAAATTCTGTGAGTGCTGTTAAGACTGCAGGCACAGAATTTTGTGGGTCTGATATATACAGTACCATATCATCTGCATATAGAGAAATTTTCTGTTCCAGTCCTTCTCTGATAATCCCCTTTATCTGATCAGCATTTCAACAATGTATTGCCAGTGGTTCAATAGCGATTGCAAACAGTAGTGGTGACAAGGTGCATCCTTGTCTGGTACCACGTTCTAGTTTAAAGTAGTCTGAACAAATGTTGTTGATACAAATTGAAGCTTCTGCATTGGTATACAGTAGTTTGATCCATGCACAAATGTTCGGGCCAAACCCAAATTTCTCCAATGTAGTAGAAAGGCATTTCCATTCAATCATGTCAAATGCTTTTTCTGCATCCAATGATAATAATATTTCTGGGGTGTTTTACTTAGTTGGTGAGTATATTACATTAAACAGGTGTCAAAGATTTGAAAGTAAGTGTCGACCCTTGATAAATCCAGTTTGATCTTGTGATATTACCGAAGGGATCACTTTCTCCATCCTTCTAGCTATGATTTTTGAGAGTATTTTAATGTCATTATTCAAAAGTGAAATTGGTCTGTATGATGCACATTGTAATAAGTCCTTATTTTGTTTAGGAAAAACGGTGATTAATGCTTGACGAAAAGTCTGAGGAAGAATTTGATTGTCTCTGGCTTCTGTAAATGTTGCTAATTGGAGGGGAGCTAGCTGAGCGGAGAATTTCTTATAAAATTCTGCAGGGTAGCCATCAGGGCCTGCTGCTTTCCCGCCTTGAAGTGACTTTATAGCATCTAGTAATTCTGATAACGCCAGAGGTTTATCGAGTTCCTCCGCACTAAAAGTGTCTATTTGTGGTATCTGTAAGGTATCCAGAAATGCATTAGTTTGTGTATTGTCTTCTTTAAACTCAGTACAATATAAGGATTTATAGAAGTCTCTAAATGTGTGCATTATATTTTTGTGGTCGATGATTTTGTCTCCGTTCGTGTTGGTGATTACTGGGATTGCGTTGCGGACTTCTTGCTTGTGAATTTGTTGAGCTAAAAGCTTATTAGCTTTCTCTCCGTGTTCATAGTAATGATGTCTGGATTTATAAATTAGTTGTTCAGTTTCTTTAGTTGTCAAGAGGTTTAGTTCTGAATGCAGAGCCTGCCTTTTCCTATGTAGAGCCTCACTTGGAAGCCTGGCATGTTCTTCATCTATTCTAGTAATTTCGCTTTTTAGTTCTGCTACTTTCTTGGTTTCTAATTTATTTCTGTGGGAAAAATATGAGATAATCTGTCCTCTTAAGAAGGCCTTAAGAGTTTCCCAGAGTATTTCTGCAGAAATCTCTGAGGATGTATTTGTCTCTAGGAAGAAACTGATTTGTTTGGATATAAATTCTGTACAATTCTCGTCTGCTAATAGAAGCGGGTTGAGACACCATCTGCGAGGTGAGTGTGTGGGGCATAGTAACTTTAGCTCCAAGATCAGAGGTGCATGGTCAAAAATAACAATAGCATCGTATTTGCAAGATTTAATCATAGGCAAGAAATTATTATCTGTAAAGAAATAATCAGTTCTTGAGTAGCAATGATGTACTGGTGAGTAGAAAAAATATGTTCTTAAGTTTGGGTTTAAAAACCTCCAGGGGCTTGATAAGTTGTGATCAGTTATAAACTTTGTAATTATCTTTGCAGTGTTAGATGTCATCCCCCCTGTGAGAGACGTCCTATCTAAGAGTGGATTTAAAACACAATTAAAGTCCCCAGCCATTATAATTTTATGAGTGTTCAGATTGGGAATGGACGCAAATAAATTTTGCATAAATTCCTTATCATCAACATTAGATGCATAAGCATTTATCAAAATCATTTCAGTTAGATAAGTTACCCATGACCATCACATATCTCCCTTCAGGATCCAATACTACATCTGATGCTACAAATGAGTCTGTTCTATGTATGAGAATTCCCACACCTCTAGTTTTCTTTGTAAAGCTAGAATGGAACATTTGGCCAGTCCAGTCTTTTTGCAGCCGGAGCTGATCCTTGCCTAGTAAGTGGGTCTCCTGTAAAAATACTATTTTAGCGTTTAAACCTGTTAGGTGAGAGACTACTTTCTTTCTCTTTAATTCGTGATTCAGGCCTTTAACATTCCAGCTCACAAAGTTAACTGTCCCATCATGGAGACATTGATTCTGAGTTTTTGATGTCATTTTATAGTCTTAACTGGAAGTGAGACAGCTTTAACCTTAATTTCCAATTTCCCCACGAGCTATTGCCATGCAGCCTATTGTTACGTTGGTAGTTATAATTATAAAGATTAAAAGGATAGATTTGGTATAGATATAGCCTGTTCTCTTTCTCCTTTAGGAGAAACAGTCTCATTTAGGGTAGAGAAAAAATAAATAAATAAGATCTATATCTGTAATTAAAACATAAACAGATAGCGTCCAAGTAATAATGAGGATATATAATGATAAAAACCAGTATCTTAACAAATAGATCAGACAGTAGGTTATTTATCCTTGCCATGTCATGACAGGCTATGACTCACTATTGTGTTTCAGAATAGTGACGGGATCAGCTTTCTTAATTCCTTTTCTGCTTCTTCCTTGCTGTCGAAGACATAGAATTGACTGTGCAATTCCACTTTCAGTTTGGCAGGATACAAGAGGCTGTATTTGATATTGGCTTGCCGTAACCACTGTTTGATGTTATAGAAGGCTGCATGTTTAATAGCTGTTGCTGGAGAGAAATCAAGGAAGATACGAATGTGGTTATTTTCATATATAATCTCTTCCTTGTGTTTGAGGAGTGCCATCACCTAGCTTAAATAATAATCTCTCGAAGTGAATAATAAAAGATCTAAGTCTAACAGTATTTGATCTGCGTACGCGATAAGCCACTGCTATGGATGAGTTTCCTTGATCACAATTATCATTATGACTAGAGGATGCAGGATTAGTGAATTTGATATGCTCTTAGGTAAATGCACACATACCACACACAAAAATAAACCAATAGGCTAAAGTGTTGGTCTCCAACAGTAAGAGGAGCTGGCAGGTTGGTAAAAATATGCAGTGAAATTTTCTAGCATGGTTTACAAAAACACAAGGGTTATAGTAATTGCTGTTTAATATTTATCATGTCAGGGCCATCTTAATATATGGGTACAATGGGCACTGGCCGGGGGCTCCAGGAGCATAGAGGCCCACAATGTTTCTGATGTCTAAGTATGTTTGTGTGTTGCAGCAATTCTTTCCAATGTGAAGGGTCTGTTCTAGAATGACATAGCCCCACCCACAGACAATACCTGACCATCTTTTTTGATACCAGATATTAATAATTTGCACTGACTGCATAATTTATGCAACATCTTAGTGCTGCAATGTTTTCTATCTGACTTATGATCTGTGTCTGTTGTATAGCGGGCCTGTGACTAGGAAATTAGTGGCCAATTTTAAATAATTGTACACAGAGAAGGTGCAGGTTCCATTTGGGTGTGGGTGTGTGTGACAGCGTTTCGTTCTATGGAGGCACTGGCTCGTCACACTGTATATTTGTGCAGTGCCGAGCTGATCAGTCAGGTGACTCAATAGCCGCATTTCCATTAACCTCCTTAATGCGCATTTTGAAATTGTGAAAAGAAAAAAAATAAAAAAAACGGTAATGGATGTGAACATGTCTGGACATACCCAATAACTATTGTTTAATCTTGAGAATGCTTCTACTTTACACTCATCAGTACTGGAGGTAATACATTGGAGATTACAATGACATAAAAATACATGCAATCTTCCCTTGTTTTTATATTACATATTTATTAAAGATATAATTTTAGGGAATATTTTTTACAGATTTCTAAAAATATATATACAATTTATTTTACTGTATATGAGTGTATTCATACATATATTAAATAAATAAATACTGTAGCTAAAGGTACATATGTACATTTGCCCTTTCATAAAGACTCTGTAACAATGAAGACAGTTCCCGATCCAATCCTTTACACAAAAATCTTCACTTTTTTGTTTTAAAAAAAAAAAGCCACTGAAGCTAACCACTTTCACAATATATTTGCAAGTAAGCTAAATGCCGATATTAAACATTAATCAACAGTAATTAAAAAAGATTACGCAGAATCAAAGAAAGCCATTAATGAGCTGGGGTCATAGTTGTCGAGAATTTCAAGAAGCAGCGGAACCTTTGTTTTCACGTTTGTTCCCTTGAATTTAAACTTGTCAATGAAAAGGTCAGTTATCATACCTAAAAAAAGAAAACAATAATTTATAAAATTAAAGAGAGAAGATCAATCATTTATAAAATAACTTATTTATAATTACTTTTGAATTTTTTTTTTTTGTCTTGATAAACTTAGCATTGCTCAAATTCAAACTAATGGCTTCTTCTTTCGGCTACTCCCGTTAGGGGTCGCCACAGCAGATCATCTTCTTCCATATCTTTCTGTCCTCTGTATCTTGTTCTGTTACATCCATAACCTGCATGTCCTCTCTCACCACATCCATAAACCTTCTCTTAGGCCTTCCTCTCTTCCACTTTCCTGGCAGCTCTATCCTTAGCATCCTTCTCCCAATATACTCAGCATCTCTCCTCTGCACATATCCAAACCAACACAATCAAACAAGGTAAATTATACTTGACAACATTATCACTGGTAGGTTCTGGAGTGACATGTTGACTTCAGAATCTGTACCTTTTTAGTTATGGCTCCGTTTCCAAAAAAGTTGGGATGTTGTATTAAATGTAAATACAAACAGATCTGCAAATCATTTAAACCCTTATATAATTCAGAAGAGGACATAGACAACATATCCAATGTTGTAACTGAGAAATTTTTATTGTTGTATGGGAAATATAAGCTCATTTTGAATTTGATGCCAACAACGCATTTCAAAAAAATTGGGAAGGGGCAACAAAAGACTGGAAGAGTTGTGTAATGCAAAAAAAAAATCAAAATCTACTAACTAACTAATCTCATAAACTAATTAAATTAACTGGCAACAGATCAGTAACATGACTGGGTATAAAAAGTGCCATTCAGAAGGCCAGAGTCTTTGAGAAGTAAAGATGGGGACGGGTTCACCATTCTGTGTAACACTGCATGAATACCGCAAATAGTGCAACAATTTAAGTATAACATTCCCCAAAGTAAATTTTCAAAGAATTACGGAATTTTTGTCATCTACAGCACATAATATCATTAAAAGATTCAGAGAAATCTCTGTATGCAAGGGACAACACCAATAACTGGGTGGCTGTGATCTTCAGGGCCTCAAGCAAGTTAAAAACGAATGCGATTCTGTGGTGGAAATCACTGCTTAGTCTCAGAAACACTTCTGAAAATTATTGCCTGTGAACACAGTTCATCACTGCAGCTAAAAATGCAAGTTAAAACTCTGCCATACAAAGAAGACATCACATATAAACAAGATCCATAAATACCATCAACATTCTCTGGGTCTGTGCTCCTCTAAGATGAACTGAGGTGAAGTGGAAAACTGTCCTGTGGTGTGACAAATCAAAATGTGAAATTCCTTTTGAAATCATGGATACCACATCCTTTGAGCTAAAGAGGAGAGGGACCATCCAGCTTACCATCAGTGCACAGTTCAAAAGCCAGCATCCATGACAGCTTGTACATCTGGCAAGACACCACTAATGCTGAACGATCTAAACAGGTTCTGGAGCAACATATGCTGCCAGACGACGTCTTTTTCAGGGAAGGCCTTGCTTATTTTAGCAAGACAAATCCAAACCACATTCTGTACGTATTATAACAACATGGCTCTGCAGTAAAAGAGTATGGGTGTTAAACTGGCCTGCCTGCTACCTGTTACCCATTGAAAACGTGAGACATTATGAAATGAAAAATACAACAAAGGAGACCCCAAACTGTTGAGCAACTGAAATTCTATATAAGACAAGAATGGGACATTTCACTTTCAAAACTACAGCAATTACTCTCCTCAGTTCCCATACGTTTACAGAATGTTGTTAAAAGAAGAGGAGATGCAACACAGTGGTAAACATGTCCCTGTTACAACTTTTTTGAAATGTGTTGCTGGCATCCAATTAAAAATGAACAAATATTATTAAAAAACAATATAGTTTCTCAGTTTCAACATATGGTATGTTGTTTTTGTACTATTTACAATTGAATATGGGTTTACATAATTTGCAAAATCATTGTAATTTGTTTTTATTTACATTTTACACTGCATCCAAACTTTTTTGGAAATGGGGTTTTAAAGCAAAGCAAAGAAAAATAATTTTCATTGTGAGGCCCTTGGTATAACTGCACATTGCTAATTACCCACAGAAACCCTGAGAAGCACATTCTTTTGGTATCCAGTATTTTTGGACTGAGAAAAAAATTTTAAGTTTTGTAAACTGAACACCATTAAGGAAGAAACGTGGTAAATATTTTCCTCCAAAATATAGTTCTGCTTAATAACCTTATTACTGATGTCTGATGTTATAAGTACCTCAAAGTGGTTTTTTTAACTTTTGAGTTCGGAGTTCTATTAAGACAAAAGTAACAGAATTTGTTTGACTTCAAAAAACCTACCATACAGTCTTTCTAAATGAGCAGGTTGTTTTTTATAATCCTCAATCAGATGATCAGCATCTTCTAAAATGCTTCTGTATTCTGGAATCAGAAAATCTATATTACCTTCATGAACCTGCAGCTCCTGGAAATAAGGGAGAAAAAAAAAAAGACAGTGAAAACAATGAACTAGTTGCTGTAGATGATTCAAAATGGAGCAGCACATATGGCATTCAATGGTGTGCACGTGTCACTCCTCTCTTCAGATGTTTGCACTGGCTCCTTGTTACCTCATGTATTAAGTTTATCTCCTTTATGCTTGCCTACAGAACATTCAATTGGTCAGTATCTAAATATAAGCCCTATATAGTGAGGTCCTATACTCACTGACCACTCAGGTCTGAGGATGAATGGCACCTCTAATGCCATCAAATTTCAATCCAGACTCTTTTCATGTGTAGCTTCTAGTTGGTGGAATGAGCTGCCAACTTTCATTAGAAATTCTGACTGTTTAAGTAATGTCTGAAGACTGTCTTGTCTGGTGAATTCATGTCTAACTGGTATTAGCTGTTAGGTTTTATTATCTAGGAATTGTAAGTCACTTGTATTTGCTTTTCCTGAGCTCTCCACTTGTGATGATAAATTTTGTAAACTTTAATACTTGATCCTAAGCAGCCCCCTGACTTGATTATGTTAGCATTTGTTGTAAGTCACTTTGGATAAAAGTATCTGCTAAGCAAATAAATGTAAATGTAGCTAACGTCCAGTCCAGGGGTCTCATTTACAAAGTTTGTGTATGTACAAAATGAGGCTCAAAATGTGTCCACGCAATCTTCGGGATATATGAAAGAAAACTTGATGGGGGAACTTGGGTATATTTATGTCAACTCTAACCCATGTGTAGCAACATTTCGGGGAAACTGGGAAATGACGACACTATTGATCAACCAGGGAAATGCACCCAAACCAGTTAAAATGATGACTTGCATGCATAATAACTAATATCACTGAGCCATTATTATAATATGTGTCGATGTGAGAAACATATTACACCTCAAAAGTGATGAATATGATGTACAGACTACGTATTTGTAATGAAGAACTTTTTTGGCTATATATTTATAGCCAAGTTTATATCAGCTACCTGCTGTCACTCCTCCATGAACCAGCTGACAAGTCAGGAATATTTCAACCAAGCTTCACTCTTTCATGCCTGCTGGAAGCCATTAACTAACCGCTGAGGTGCTGCATCCAGTTTTCATACAGTGCAGGTGAACATACATAAAACATCATGTTTTTTCCAGCATAAAAAGGGGATCTGTTGCAGTGTCAGGTTCTCCTAACATAATTGGAGGACTTTACTGCACTCATATTGCAATAAGGGCACCTAGCAAGAATGTAGCTGCCTTTGTTATTTGTAAGCACTGACATTCCATTAATGCACAACTCATCTGTGATGCCAACATGTGGCTGATAAAACGTTGTGCCTCAGTGGGCTGGGTTAACCCGCGATTCATTTATTTTGAGGAAAAGTAGATTTGACAGACGTGATGGTGCTGTACATGGTGAATTGGCTTATTGGTAAGGTAACTGGCTGAACCCTCAGTGTTTCATATTCCTGTACTGTTCATTGTAGCAGCAATGATATTGTTACATGTGCCAGGTGATAGTGGCTAGCCACTCAGACACTGGCACTTTACACCTTTTCCTGATCCCCAGAATTCCCAGAATGTAGAGGAGGTGCTGAAATGCCATGCATGATCTTGCTCTCTCAGTTGTGGAGCACAGCCAGATACTCCTAAATGCAGCTGGTGGGGTCTCAATACGTCAGGTGGGAGGCTGCTCTACCAGCCAGTGAAGTTCTGCAGCATCATGATCACTTATGTATGAGGCTGATTAGCATGCTCCATATGTGGATGTTTCAAGGCAATGTTTGAGACACGTTCATGTGCGCACATTTACAAGGTGATTGTGACTTATAAAATTACAGAAATGTGCATTCTACAGGCTCTATACATCTTCATTTTTTTTTGGCTATATGCATTTTCCATTTTTTTTGGTGTGCATGTATTTTCATGCTTTATTCCATGCAAGGTTTTATAAATGAGGTTTCTGACCCCAGTAAGCTCTAATTGGATTAGAACGTTTCGACACTAGATGAATGATTTATTTTTGAGTAGGTTTCATGTAAACATCTGAATATTTAGACCTTCATGAAGTATGCCGGGGTAATAAAGATGCTGAATATAAGAAAAATTGATGCTAAAGACAGAATGCTTTTATTCTTGGGAGCAAATCTCCCTACCATAATGTTCCAAAGTTTGCATGCCTAAGGTTCACTTGCAAATCTAACTTTAGCCTTTGTGAGCGTTGAACTATAGCACTATTTAGGATGGGATTCCACATTTTCCCCAAGTTCTCCTTAGATAGGTTGTAACCCCATTGACTCTGACCTGGAAACATCGGGAAGAAAATGGATGGATAGGTTGATGGCTGAAGGATTTTACAATATGTCAAGATGCAGGAACAGAGAAGTACATGCACAGTATTAGCACCTCAATTCAACAATGTCACAGTCTTTTTTCCTTGGCCAGATGTTTCATTAGTCACAAACATAATCTTGTGGCAAATTACACACATTATAAACAATGTTATTATTGTGAACAGCATCAATTGGAAGCACATGGATGGCAAACTGATTACAAGATTAAAATATGACAACTAATTTCATGCACTCAATTGTGTGCTCGTTTTGCTCGCGGTCACATCATACCCCTCATTATGTGTTTGCTCAGCAGGTAGCAAACACCTGGAGGACTTAGCTGATATTTCTACTGATGAATACAATGATAGAGCTGATGAGAAGTGATACAAGAAATTTAGAGAACTGTAGTGCAGTTTTAAACTGCTTATCCAAGGTCTGTTCTAATCTCTAGCAAAGATTCTATTCTTTTCTGACCATGTTTAATTCTGAAAGAAACATCTACCTAATAATATCCCCTGAGGGGCAAACAAGCATAATATTTCCAGTGCCTGCTTATTTAGCTTTAAAGATAAACTGAACCCTATTTAGATTCAGTTCTCTGAGTAGGAAGATACTCATCACACAAATGGGAGATGGAATTGGATCATGGCTCACCAATATGCAATAGAGACTCAAATAAATTGAAGCTATTGTTAAATGCGAACAAATGTAACATTCTTCACAAAACAATTGGACAGAAGGACATCAGAAGGCATTGATCTGGGCTACCTACTGCACCATAATGTATTTTATCTTTCTTTGATACAAAAGTAATCAGTAGCTCCACTACAGGGAACAAGCCATGAACAAATAAAAATCAGTTGGATGTCACACCCAATGGGTATGGCACTGCTGCAAAGTTTACAATTTAAATGACTATGTTATTTTAAAAAAGGTGTGGGAAACCAAACAGATTAGAAAATGAGAAACCATTCTCCCCAATTTGCAGAGAGAGGAAGCTAAATGAAACTTTTCTCTCCCTTTGTATGTTGATTAAAATTTAAATGAATGAAATTTAAAACAATTTTAACTGCAGCACTATATGCCGATTATTTTAGCTATGAGTTATTTATATTCAAAGTTCTTATAGCCAATGGGCATGACAGAAAGTGACCTTGGTATCATTTTCCGAAAATCCTTTTCTTCACATTCCTTTGTGCTTTTACTTAACCTTCATTTATTGTAGTCAATGCCAAAGTTATACACAATAAAATTATGGACTACAGAACACAGTGCAGTGAGGCATGGAAAAGTCTTTAACGTCTCTTTATGTCAGTCTTATACAGGCAAAGGTTCTTTATGAGATATCAATTTTAAACATTGACACTACGTATTACAGTAAATAATAAAATATCGTGTGCTCACCTTCAAAGCATCAATTAACTGAACCTTTTTAGCAAGCAACAGTTGGTATTCTAATTTGGGGTGGATTAGTTTTAAAGTGTGGTTTACAGACTCTTCATTAATATCTGTGAGGGAAAAAAATAATTTTATGATTCTCTGTTTTTGCTGTGATCTGTAACTCAGAAAAACACTGAAATTAATTAAATACAATTATTGGTAGTTTCTTCATCAGCCTTACCATAGGATATATTTAAATTGATTTTTCTCTTTGTTGCCTCTTTTGAAAGGACATCCTTGAGAATGGAGATTGTGGATATATTGTCGGATTTAAAATCCCCTTTACCTTTACTACAGGTGGCAAACAGAAGAAAAATCATTAATATAATATTAATAAAAAAGCTTAAAACTCTGGTAAGCATATAAACAAAACAGGAAGATTTTACAGACGACAACTATACATAATATACAATATATACTTTAGCCATAATATGTACATAAATATGTATAATTTAAAACCATGTACAGTATATACAATTTTTTTTATAGTATTATTGTATCACCCTGTACAGTTTTCTGGTTGCAAATAAGGAGATATTGTATTCTAATATATGTAAATATTTATTATTTATGGACACTGTTAAACAGCATTTATGGTCGGGTATCTTGAAACAGAGTCAGATCAAAATGTGTCACACAGTGGGCTGCTTAATCAGTAAATAAGACTTATCTTAAACTATGATTTCTTGCCTTTCACCAAGATCACCATTATGAGGCACTTTAGAAAGGACATTTAACTCCCACACAATGACACCCTGCTCAAATTCGCTCATTAGATAATATTTAACAAGGAAGGTTTTGAATGTCCTAGTCTTGTTTGAGTGGTAGTGCTCCCTTGCATGGTTCGACCTGCAACCTGTTGGCAGAAAGTAGGGATGACGATAGACTTTGTTAACTACATAGTAAAATTAAATTGAGTGAGGAAGTTAACTTTTTTATGTATGTACAGAAATGCCCAGAAATACATAATTTGTAAAGAAAAACTGGGGTATAAAAATGTAAACATTACTTATTATCATTCAAATATTAAGACATTTCTGTGCAATTTGCCACTATACATAAAACATTCAGACATGAGTTTCAGTAGGCTTTGCCCTCTAGGAACCAAGTTACCCAAACTATTCTATAACATGTCAGTAATTATTTACCGCTCTGATCTTGATCTTTCTGATCATAAAATAGGTCATTACAATAGCAATTGACTAGAAGAATTCATAATTAATTGCAGAATTATGGTATTTGAGGGTTCCTCTAGAGTGCCTCTTTTTCTTCAACGATTTGGCTCAAAAACTAATCAGCACATCATCATCGCATAACAGGCTTAAGTTTTGAGTTTGGTATTTTTCTGTCCATCCGTTTTAGCTTTAGGCTCTCCTCAACAAACTGTGACACATAGACAAACACATACGCATTATGAAGATATCAATGTTTTCGGACCCAAAAACATTGAGATTCATTGACAACTGGAGATCAAAATTTTTCATGAATCTAAAGCTTTCACTCCTCCCCCACAAATGTTAGGTTATGGAGGGGGAGGGCACAAACCAATAAAAAACGAAATGTTAAGGACAAAGTAAAAGCAAAGGCTGATACATTAAAGTTTATGGTTATGAAGCATACCCACTGTTGAACCTGTCCTACCTGTATGTACATTCCAGCTGAGTGTCAAGGAAGGTGTTTTGGAAACAGAAAGTCACAATGTCTCCAGCTGGCGTTTTTTCAGGTACTTCAGGAAGACAGAAAACAACCCAAGAATGGATCTCAGCGAAACTGAAGGGACCAGTCAGGGTCAGAGTATTCATTGGCCTAAACAGAAACAGACACTTGATGCAGTATGCTCATTTTATGTTCTTCTTTTAATGGCAAACCCAAGTCGTTTTTCTTTTGTTATACATCATTTTCATAAAAGGCAGTTATTGTGCCATTTTACATTCCACAAAATTTTCTGATCTGGATTCTTTGCTTCATTTCCAAAATCAATTTGTAATTTGGGGTGGTTATAACACATAGAATCTAAATATGGTTGGGTAAAAGACTATGCAGAGGGTTATTAACACACTGGTTTGTTTAAGGGGATCCTGTATGAAAAGAGTCTGTAGTAGTGCTGGGCGGTATACCGGTTCATATCAAAAAACGTTTTTTATTTTTGTTATGATATGGATTTTTCTTATACCGGAACACCGGTTTAAAGAGCCTAAACAACATTTGGAACGGGGCGCAGCGGAAACCGTTTGGGGGGGGGGGGACCTTTTTCATTGCTACACCGCTAAACACAAATGCAATGGAGTACATGCGTTAGTGGAGGTATTGAACGGTGAAAACGGACAGAGAACATTCCGAAACTGAAGCTGTAGCAGACAATAAAGTTGAACGTGATGACACAGAAGAATAGGAGCCATGTCTGTTGTCTGGAGATACTTTGATTTTAAAAGGTCGGATGTGGACCATTATGTCCAAATGTGTGAATACTGTTACTACTGGATAATACTGCAAGCCAAGTTGTACTTGTTTTATTTTTTTCAATACTGTGTAATGTACCTGGGTACTGCATAATAGTGTGATGACATGTTGACTTTATTCTCGACATTTCTACTTTATTCTCAACACTTATGACGAGAATAAAGTTGACATTTCTACTTTAATCTCGACATAAACAGTGAGAATAAAGTCGACATGTTGACTTTATTCTCGTAATTGTCATTAAAGTAGAACATCATAAACTAAACTTCATCTTAAAATGAATATTAATCACTACGTGCTTCTTAAACTGACTTCCTCTTGCTCTAAGAGGAGGCGCAGGCAGCGATCACCACACACAATACATTAATTTCATGATATTCCTGCTCCCTGAATATTCAGAATGCTAAGATCAATTCTTGATATAATTTTCATGATTAAATGCATTAAAGCATGTATTAATCATGTGGAGGCATGGTGGCATGGAGGGTGCAATGCTGCCTCGCAGCAAGGGGGTCCCGGGTGTTCCCTGACTTGAATTTGTATGTTTTTCTGATGGGTTTACTTGGCGTGCTTTAGTTTTTTTCAAAGTCATGTAGGAAGTGGGGTCTTGTGATGCTAAATTGACCCTACTAGTGTATGTGTTGCTCGTATTCACCCTGCAATGTGCTGATGCCCTGTTCAGGATTTGTTCCTGCCCCGCACACAATGTTTGCTGGGATGGGTGCAACCCTGAATGGATGGCATAATTAAACATGTATAATGAAGATTTTTTTTAAAGTTCTGAACACTCCGTGGTCTAAGTTTATAACTAGTTTTAATTTCACAAAGACGTTTATTGTGTGGTGATTGGTTATGTGGAGAAAGAAAAAGGAAGGATAGGAACTGGGGGGTTGGTACATCAGACAGAGACAGCACACATGCAATAAAGAAAGCCTGCTTAGAAGAACATCCATTGAATTCTGTGTTCGTGTCTCCGACCACCAGATCACAAACCCAACATTTACACAATATTTAAGTTAAACCTGTGTGATACCCATTTATACATCAAGTTTTTTGGAGCCTCTTCACACCTGCCATAACATTCTCTACACTGAATGTACACCTGGGGACCGCTTACTGCGAGGGAGCAGCACTACCGCCACACTACCATGCATGTTTAATACATGCTTTAATGCATTTTATTCTGAAAATGATATCAATTATTTATCTTGGCATTCTAAATTTTCAGAGAGCAGGAATATCATGAAGTGAATGGATTCTAGGCGGCGATCGCTGCCGGTGCCTCCTCTTAGTGCAGAGGAAGTCAGTTTAAGCAGCGCCCAGTGATTGACAACTAGGTCAGGGAACACAACACAAAGTATTTAATGTGCTACACTAACTGATGACGGGATTTGAGAAAATCTAGTAAATTAAACATTGATTTTAGGATGAAGTTTAGTTTACGACATTCTACTTTAATGACAATAAACTGTGAGAATAAAGTGGAAATGTTGACTTTTTTTCTTCACTGTGTCCGTATTTTATTTTCTTCACTGTGGCCCTAATACACTTCTGTAGGGCTATACCACAAATAGCATTATAAATGCAAGTTGCAGTTTTATTATTTACGTTTATAGCTTAGCTTGAAGCAAGGTCCATATTAATGCAATTTGCCTTAATGATGGTTCAGTTGGTAAAGATGTCATCATCAAGTTGCACTTGTTTTATTTTATTTTATTTTTATTTGGTGAATACTGTGTAATGCACCTGGGCTTGAAGTCTTGAAGTAATAGTATTGTTACTGGAAGTTGCACTATTATTTATTTTATTATTAATTATTAGTTTAAATATTATGCAGTTTAATGATGGTAAAGTTGTTTAAAAAGTCACTTTAATGTGTCAGTGGACAGAGATTGTTAACATTAACAGAAAGTGTACTTGGTTTACAAAAAAAAATTACTATTTATTCCTTTTCTAAGACATGTTCAGTGCAATACAACTTTTGACAAGCACCTCTGGTTATTTTACTAAGTCTAAATGCTCCTTTGGATGGATGAAAAAACGTTGTCAAAATTTTAGCTTAAGTGGTTTGCAAAATTTGTTCAATAAAAAGGTTCTATATTTTGACTGCATCTGTCATGCAGTGTGATTCCTTCTCTTCATTAGTGCCACCCCCTTGAAAACTATCACTTTATAGGGCCATTCAAACCTGTATTAATACTTGTGTGCACATTAAAATGTTTTTTTGTACAATGTACAATTCTCATGACAGTGGAATAGGTTATTCTTAGCCAGTTTACTGCAGTAATTGCAGTGGAAAATGTGGTTAACATCCACTCATGCATGGGAAAAAAATATAGTCAAATACCATGAAACTGGTATAATTTTGAAAAATACTGTGATATGGAATTTTGGTCATACCGCCCAGCACTAGTCTGTAGCCTAATTGAATAAAAAGTATTTGTCATTTCAGTGCACATATTGCAAATCTAAGGTGAATGGTCAATATTATTATTGTTTTTGGCCTTGATGCTG
Organism: Polypterus bichir lapradei; assembly: GCA_026402145.1. Lineage (NCBI taxonomy): Eukaryota > Metazoa > Chordata > Cladistia > Polypteriformes > Polypteridae > Polypterus > Polypterus bichir. The sequence continues at coordinate 3,195,265 of JANRMT010062809.1, forward strand.
ACAAAACAATTGGCTCATTTGTTATAGTTTATTGTGCAATTAAATAAATGAATACTTGCTGGTAGGTGGAGCATGTGTTGATAATAGCAAGCATAAACTTTTGAAATTAGGGGTGGTGAAATATTAAAACATTTAGATTTCTTCTGCGTTAAGAATTTCCAGATCTTAAGTATGCTTATCTGTGAAGATCTCAAAGGACCTGCAAAATTTTTTTTGAGTTTTAAATCATATGTTATCAGTGATGCAAAAAAGTAAATACAGAACTAAATTCTGAATTCATAGAAATGTGGTCAATCTGCATGGCATAGACTTATCAGACCAATTTCTTCATTTCCATTAAATGAAAATGCTCACAATTTCAAGTCTACATGTAACTATAATGGCATTTCCACCATATTTTATTTTCAGCATTGTAAGTTATGTCTCACTGCAGTAACAACATGTAAATCATGTAATGACCTGAAGAGTCAACATGGTCTCTTAATTTAAAAGGAGATAACAAAAATCATTGTGCTTATTTCTATAGTATTTCTATACATCGACAGAAGATTAAAATTATTACCAGCTGGCACTTATAATAATATTTTCACCATTTTTATCTTGCAGCTTCCACACAGACTCATTTTTGGTAAAAATAAATACAGTATATTTCAAATACCTGCCTAAAGGAGAAAGCAGACCAAATGTATAAAGGTGATCTTTTCAGCTTCTGAACATACTGTTTACTTTCTGACACAGAGGTTTTATTATTAGTTAGGCTCAGATGTTAACTTGCCATAAGTTATTTTTAGCGAGAAAATCAATTTATTTTATAGAAAAATGCAAAACCCATATCATCTGATATAGAAACTTTTAAATTATAAACATCAAACAAAATTCTGGACTATCATTTTGCAGTTAATGTCTGCCCCAATCAGGTAATGATCCTGGATTCAACTGGAATGCATGCAGCTGAAAAGACTTTTAAGAAACTAGTTGTTATTATTTAACCACTTAAAATAAGTTTACTTTTCCACAAACAACTCTAAAATTTATGAATAATATCCCTTTTGCTTAATGCAAACTTACAATCACAAAAGATTTTATTTTTACCTATTCTGCTCAATCACATGACTTCTTTGGTGAAGTGACAGAGGTTTTATTTGATACTGTCGGACCTGACAGGTTTTAGGCTGCAAACGTGGTGTGACATATGCTTGCAGAGTTCCATATTGTCCTTCTATTGACCGAATCTTTAACCAAAAGATAAAACAATATAATCAATCCAGCCAACAAATGTTCAGCAGAAAGCTTACTTGCAGATGAGAAATGCCATATATAAAATGTTTTAAAATACATTTCCATTATTAATTAAATTCATGCAAAAAAAAAAAAAAAAAAAAAAAAAAAACTAACTGTAAACAGTAGTACTCTCAATAACGACAGACAGACAGATAGATAGACATATAGACAGATAGATAGAACTGAATTTAATTGTAAAACGTTGCAGCAATATTTCAACCAGAATATTCCAAAAGGAAAAAGTGCAGGTCAATAATGTGACTCAATTTAGAGTGCAATTGCTGCTGGTGAAAATGCCCATATGTTGGGCTCTCTGACGTTTAACCAGACAAGCATGTAGAGAGTGACAGCCATTGTCGAAATGATGGTCAGTACTTTCGTAATTGTCCATCTCTTAACTACTTCCTTCAGAGAATCCAAAGTGAATCCCTGAACCTCATGTTTTGCTCCAGTTAATGGTTATACTTATTATTAATTAATTATTAATTATTATTATTATACAGGGTGGGACAAAAGTTTCCATACATAGGAAAAATATTTTTTTTTAATGAAAATCCATTTTTATTTATATAATATGCTCTACATGACTGCCATTGTTTTGAAAACACAATTCAATACATGTCCGCCACTGCTGATGAACACGTATTAGCACAGCTGGAGTTATGCTTGTAATGGTGTTGGTGATACGTTCCCTAAGATGATTTATGTTTCATATCTTTTCCTGATACACCATAACCTTCAAATGCTCCCAAAGATAAAAATCAAGTGGGGTGGGATCTGGGAAGCCAATTCATTGCTCTTTATTCAAACACATTTTTTAGGGTATCTGAAATATAAAAAATAAAATGTTAAAAAACACATGTATGGAAACATATGGCCCACCCTGTAGAGAAGAATGCACCTACTGCAACAGCCGGATAAAAAAAAAAAAATGTAACAAATGGCTGTATATTCCAAAGTGTAGTGATCCACTCACCCAAAATGGCCAAAGTACTGTGTGGCCTCCAAGAACAGCCAGAGAAGCAGGCCACATTATATCAGCTTAAGCTCCCACTTTAGTGGCTGGCTTTGACTTACACCATGCCAAAATGAGCTTAGCTTAAAAAATATACTTGATTGTACCAAAATAACAGTAAATAACCTTCAAAAGAGGGTGAACCGTGAACTCCAGCTTGCAGAAACAAGTTTCTTCAGGAATTGTTATGACAATCGAGAATTTATTTAAAAAAAATAAATAAATAAACAAAAAAGCAAAAAAGGTAGGCAAGTAAGATTTACCAATAAGGCAATCCTTAAGCAAATAACTACCAAAACACTATCCAGAAATCAGAATCCCAAAAAACAAAGCAAATGAGCTGAAAAGCCTGTTAATACAAAAAAACAACAAAGAAGAAAAATTCACCAGCACATACCCTATAGTGCATGCAATATACCATGAAGAGACTGCAATTCCAATGAGCCTTTACAGTGCTGGGAGCAGTCGCACAACAGAGATTGACAGGTGGCCTGACGTCTTGTGGAACCACCCACGAACAACAAGGGGTATGGTAGAAAAAATTATCCACACACAGAAACCAAACAATAAACAAAACTGATGAAAATAAAACATTCACATTTCTTTATACACAAATGGAAAATGATTTGAGAATTTATCCTGCATAACATCATCATAATACATACATTGTGATTGACTGTATTTTATTTGTTTTGCTGTCTTTAAATTGATTCATAGTGTTTTTAATAAGTCAAAACACCCTCTGTCTTTTACATGAAATTTCAGGGAATTTTAGTGGATTTCAACTTGAATTCTGTATAGCTTGGTGTAATTCCAATTCCAAAACCAACTCCAGGAACTGAACTGGAATTTACCATATACAGTATTCTAAATTCAATTTATGAGTGGTCCCAACCCAGAAACTCTAAATATGTTACAAAGGGGCTCATATTATTAATTGGTAATTTAAAATAGAACTTTATATGTTCACGAAAAATATGTAAAGAAATAAAATTGAAATAAATTTTGTACCTTTAGCTCAAGCCTGGTTGTGTTTGCTTGACATCTGTAGGTAGCAAGAAGAAAATTTCCATTTGGCTGTAGATAAAATAAATACATAAAGTTGTTTCTATATCACATCGGGCATACTCCTGCTCTGGCTCCTTGCTTTTTGAGAATGCTCCTATGACACTCTACAAAATAGACTACTAATAGTAGACTAAATATATACATACAATGTCAATACAGTACTCGTAGTACAGTTAAATCCTTTGAATGTATAGCATAAAGCGTTTCACAGATTAAAAAGGGCTAATCCGCTTTTTTGTTTTATTTGCGATCATACTGCACCATATACATGCATCATTTAATCAACTTAAATAAATAACATCAACAATTACTAGCAGTAGAAACATACCATAATGTTTAAAAAGTAAACTGCTGACAGAAAATAAAAATTTACTGCAGAGTAATGAACAACAGAAACTGATAACAGATAAAAGAAGTTTTGAAAAAGAATTTCAGTCAAAGACAAGGTGTATAATACTGCGGTCAGCTAAAAATAATACTATGGAGAGCAGAGGAGTAGTAATTCCCAAAATTGTGTTATGTAGTAAAAATACTTTGTTGTTACTTTTTTCAACAAGTATATACAAGATTATATACAAGATAAATTTGACATAGTTGAGTATTTTTATCTGTCAGATGACACCTGCTTTAGTTAAATAGTTTGGGCATATTTTGTACACTATTTTCTAATACTACACTTCAACCAATGTAGTGATAATGCAACTTTGTAAATGTTTAAAGAGTTTAGAAGCCATGCACTAACTAATCTACATGACACACAAGAAGTTGTGCAGAAAAAGGAGGCTCACTACTGTGACACTACTTCTTTGCAAATATTCCAATGAATAGGCAGACAAATTACTGCACTGGGATATTATCAATCTCCAAATTGTATCTTGTTTTCTGTTATGAGGTATAAAATCAAAACAAAATAAACAAAAATAAGAACTAAGTATACTTTAAACGAGTACAGGCTCCAACACACATTTACTGTTTTAATGCTGGAATATGCATTGGGCTTTACATAAACTTAACTAAAAATTATTATATTTCTAGCACTGGCATTTTTACCTCGGAATCACAGCCACTGAAACTGACAACAGCAGAATTTTTGTCCACATCCAGCAAATCTATTGGAACATCACTCTGTTAAAGGAATATTAAAATAGAACATTTGACTTTTAATAAACCACGTAAAAAGACAGTTACAGTACATTTAAGTATTTTACACTTTTCGGTATTTTAAAATAACTAAGCGACATTGAAAAGCATACACTTCTAGGGCGCTTTATGATGCAGCACCAAATAAAAATAGGCAAAAAGTGCCATCACTAATGGTGTTTGTAAATGTGAAACATTGTACAAAAATCTCATACTTACTTGAAGTAGCACATTATCTATTGCAGTCTGAACTTCCAGGATGAGACTATAGCTGGCATCATCTCGACAAAGAGTAAATTTGTCATTAACACTAAAGACAGGTACTGAAGATATTGCTGTGCTTGACTGAGCACATTGCTGGAATTTCTCACGTTCCTGCAAAACTTTTAGCTGTAGTTGTTCCAGTTCCCCTCTAAACAAAAGAAAAGGCTGTAAATAGATATCTTCCAAAAACCTTAAAAGTGAACACTTGTTGTGAACTATTAACAATATACTTAAAATATATTTAGGATATAAATATATTTAAAACATTCCAGGAGCCTTATGAACCGAGTATTTTATTTTCATTACTGTTGGGCTGCAGAAAATAAAAGAGATTTAGTGCTGTGGGCTTAAGTAATAAACTCAGGTTTATCTTTACTTAAATAAAAAAATTCACAACACGTAAACTGTGAAAATAAATGAAGAAGCCTAAGACCATACAAATATGTATATTCCTAAAGCAGAACACAAGCAGGTAATGTGTCTTATTCCATGATTTTTTTTAAGACTCTGGGAGAAGAAATTACAGTAGGTGTGGACTTTGGACATGCTGGAGGGATTCTATATCTCAACTGGCCAGGCTGAAACTTTTGGGAATTTTCCAGAAAGTGTTGAATGACGTCACTAAGGATAGGGTGGTCTGATCAGCTAAGCATATTGCCACCGTGATAGTCATTGGGATAAACGGAATAAAAATGAAACAAAATTTTAATAAAGATGGAAATTTCCCTGACACTCTCAAAAACAAAATGATAGCTATCTACGTTGCTCAGGGACATGCCTGACAAGCAGTGTGTAAATGGATAAGGGATTTGTCTCAATTTCACCAAGATGAAGGTTTATATTTCCTCATTCACATACAATGACAGTAACCCTTTCTTGACTGGCCTGTATGATCCTACATTTACTGTGTATCTGTACTATGAGACATTTGCAATGTTAGTATTTGTATCCATGAAATGTGGCATACTGTACCTTAGTGCTGCTACTTTGTTCTGTATTTCCTGTGACATCTTCATTTCTTCACCTGGCCCGGCTTCTTTTTGCTGTGGTTCTGTTGTTAATCCTGTCACCCAGCCTGTTGAATACATTTTTAAAAATGTTATAAATGACAGCTTTTGATGAAACGGCTAGCTCTTTACCAGGATCAATTAGTTATATTAAAGATAGTTATACTGTATCTTTGAAAAGACCATACAAACTACTTTTTAATACACAAAATTACAGTTGTTCCAACACTAAATTTTGTCAGTTTACCAACAAACAAGTGGTCCACCATCTACTAAATATCTAGAACCAATGAAGGACACAGAAACAACAGAAGCTCCTCAACGTTGCCCCTATTAATGATAATCACTTATTTCAGCCTTCTATAACCTATGGAGTACAATCTGTGGAAGATTCTCAGGATTGCAATACAGTATACCAATTTATATAAATAATGTATTTTTATCTTTTTATCAATTAGGCTTCAAACTTAAACATCCAGTTGCACACTTTTTCTTCTATTTACAAATTACAATGTTTCTTAAAAACAACCTACCCAAATTCCTGCACATTTCACATACAGTATATCTATTCCTGGGCCAAAACTGACCAGTGTGAATGAAGGTTCCAACTACATCTCCAAATTATATAAATAAATCATGAAGTGTACCCTTTTCTACTCTTAGGAAATGATGAAAAAAAGATCTTTCAATTAAAATTTCGGAAAAAGAATAAAATTCAGCCATTCATACAATACATTCAAGTTCAATAAACACTAAGCAGGCCATAATTCAACTAAACTTTTTTCCTCAATCATCAAGCCCTTACATCACTAGGCCACGAGTTTTGGGAATGTCCTATACGTAAATTATTTTTGGCAAAAATTTGTATATCTCTCAGAAAGCCTTGGATTTAAAATCCTTCCTTCTCTCCATCATATCTGCTAACTCTCTACCCTTACCAGTCATAACTGCCAACATTCAAAGTTCCTACCCTCAGTTCCACTCTCTTTACCCTCCTCCCCTCTAATTTTCTAAATAGTTACATTTTTTTGAACTACTTTAGATGGGTCTCTCTGTTTGTATTGATCTCTTTGTAATGTGACTGCTGAATGTTTTGTTTTTTAATTGTTTTCAAAGCATAACATTCAACTTGCTATGTTATTTTAATTGGTTTGACTGAGTTGGGCTCTGTTTACAAATAAAACAATTTTAAAAGATAAAATATGATTTTTAATAACACTTTTAATATATTACTACTTTTTCCTTTACTGTACATGCTATATAACAAATACTAAAAAATACTATACACATTTTAAAACATTCATTCAGTCAACATGTGCTTTCAGCTTTACCTGTATATGTTGTGGTCACAACCTCATCAAAATTATCCTTTCCAACACATCCTCCTTGTATTGAGGTAATGCTCTCTGGCAAAACCTGAAATGTATAAGGAAGAATTATTAGCAATAAGTATATTTTTAGGTGGTGTGCACACTGTGAGCTTTTGCAAAAGGGCAAACACTTTTTCAGGTTCACTTGCAGAGGCCAAGGAATGTAGTACACAGCTGCCTTCTAGTAAGCCAAATGCTTCTGACAGCAACCTTCAACAAATGGACTGGAGGCTACAGGCAGGTTGATCTCTGCAAAGGCAGGTTGGATGTCTCCAATGTTTTGCACTCCAGCATCTGTTTTCATGCGAGACTTTTGCCTCTGAAAAGTTTTATTTTGTTCTTTACTTCGCCTTATACAATTTCTTGTATTACGAATTTGTTAGTTTTCGCATACCCGTTGGGATCAAAGCGCAGGGTCAGCCATTGTACAGTGCCCCTGGAGCAATTTAAGGTTAAGGGCCTTGCTCAAGGGCCCAGCAGAGTAGGATCTCTTTTGGCAGTGACGGGGATTCGAACCACAAACCTTCGGGATACCAGCGCAGATCCTTAGCCTCAGACCCACCACTCTGCCCAATATATAATTTCTATTAAGTATTATGATTGGAAACAAAACTTAAATCTTAGCAGGCTAATTCTTCTGTAAAGTGTAAAAGTACATATTTCTAGTTTCCTCTCCTTCTCAAAGACATACAAGTTAAAGTGGCTGGCAACCCCAACTCATCTTTATTACTAACAGTGGCAAAATGGAGGCAGAATATTCATACATACAAATAAGCACTTTGCAAGAATAGAAGGCAATAATGTTAATATACGTTATAGGAGACTGATGTTTTGCAAGTGTCTAGTATTGCCTGCCAATCAATTGTATTATTATGGTATACCTGCACAGCTTCTGCAGATTTATACATTTGAGTGCAACTATTAATAATGCCAAGTTGAAAACATCTTTAAAAATCTGTAATTGCCACTTGAATCACTTTGCATGAAATAATTCATATGAAGAAAAACAAAACCTGGTGTCTATGCACACTTGATAAATTTAGGGCTCAACCTTTCCCATATCTAAAGTTCACTCCAAATAGTAAGCAAAATATTAGTATTAGATATATCTTATTTTCGATTTTAAGAGAAATTTGCAGTGTTACATTGGCCCTGTTACAAATGTGGAACCATTTTTTTTTTTAAAAAACAGATGCTTTCAGGTCTCCTAGCAAATGCTTCCCATCCAGGCAAGCCATAACATTATTTATTAATAAACATCAAATAAAATGCCCTAGTGTATGATAATGACTTTAAAAAAAAAAAAAAAAAAAAAAGTTAAAAAAAAATCTAAGAGTTAGTTAACCCATTTTGAAAATTAATGATAAATTAAAGCCAAACAGAAAACACACAAGTTAAATACAGCTCAAAGTAAAAGTGCAAAGCCAGCCAAATTTCTTGCTTAGTTTGCTTTCCACTATAAGTCATACTCTGTTGACAGTACGGGAGATGCTCACAAATCAGAATAAAGATTTAAGTTGCAGAAGTCCACTATTTGTTTTAAGACCAGCTAAATGCATAGTTTCAATTTTTTAGAATACAACTTACATGTTCAAAGCGAAGTATGGGCTCTAATGAACTGTCAAATCCATAGATTTCCACTTTTCCATCATCTCGACCTACCAGCACATCCTTAACTCCATCCCCAATGATATCAAAACAGTCAATACACAAAATACCTGAAAAGGAATAACAGGAAATAAGGTCAAGTTTTTATACACTCACTGGCCACTTTATTAGCCACACCTGTTCAACTGCTTGTTAATGCAAATATCTAATCAGCCAATCACATGGCAGCAGCTCAGTGCATTTAGGCATGTAGACATTGTCAAAACAACCTGCTGAAGTTCAAAGTGAGCATCAGAATGGGGAAGACATGTGATTTAAGTGACTTTGAATGTGGCATTGTGCATGGTAGTTGGTGCCAGATGGGCTAGTCTGAGTATTTCAGATCTACTGATCTACTGGGATTTTCACACATAACCATCTCTAGGGCATAAAGAAAATGTGCCACTACTGTCAGCTAAGAACAGGCAACTGAGGCAACAATACGCTCAGGCTCAACAAACTTAGATAATAGAAGATCAGAAAAATGTTGCCTGGTCTCAATTTCTGATGTGACATGCAGATGGCAGGGTCAGAATTTGGTATCAATAACATGAAAGCAAGGATCCATCCTGTGTAATGGTGTGGGGTATATTCTTGGCACTTCTGGCCCCTTATTACCAAGTGAGCATCAATTAAATGCCACAGCCTACTTGAATATTGTTGCTGACCATGTTCAACCCTTTATGACTGCAGTGTACCCACCCTTCTGATGGCTACTTCCAGCTGGATAATGTGCCACACCACAAAGCTCAAATCATCTCAAACTGTTTTTTTTTAAATTGAAAATGAGTTCACTGTACTCAGATGTACTCCACAGTCACCAGATCTCAATCCAATAGAGCTCCTTTGAGATGTGGTGGAATGGGAGATTTGCATCATGGATGTGCAGCCAACAAATCTGTAGCAACTGCATGTTTCTATCATGTGAATATGGACCAAAATCCTTGTTGTGTCACTAAGAATTCTGGAAGGCAAAAGGGGGTCCAACCTGGTACTGCAAGGTGGCTGGTGAGTATATGAGGGGCAGTCAAAAAGTTCCCAGAATTGTGATATAGTGGGAGAGTCACAGATCAGATTACCCACACATTGTTGTGGAGGGGAGTGCAGCACATCTGCAGACCAGTTACAACAGGTCTGGATTGGTTTCAGCATGTAGCATCGTTTTAATTACCGTTTGAGTTAGATGTGTGCGTAGTCACAACGTGCTAACATCAAGTTCATGTGCAAATTGGGGAAATCAACAATAGCTCTCCATGTGCAGAAAATCTGGGGAGAGAAAAACATGTCAGGATTTAAATAAGTTGGTGGTGTTAAGCAGGGGAAAGGCGTAAATGATTCATGTATAGAATCTCAGTTATTGGTTGTGCCTAGTCCCTTTAATATGTGATGTGTTTAACCATTACCTTATTGTGTTATGTATGTATTTAAGATGGAATTAAAAACACACTTAAACATCACTGAGAAAAAGAATGTGCCCTACACAGTTTTCTGTACAGTTAAGTTGGTCAGAACCTGATCTCATGTCTGTCTGTATGTATGTCCGCTTTTCACGAAGAGAATGGATTTAGATTGGGTTTTTTTTTCTATAATTTGCTTGAACATTAGATGTTCCGTTTATATATTTGATTTATAAGGCCTTATCTGTTATTAGCAAAAACATGCACAGCAAAGTAATACACACCCCAAACTTGACAGGTATGTTCGCCAGTTTTCACTTAAATTATAAAAATAGTCCAGCGATCCACATCTAAATACAAAAGCATTTACAAACAATTTCTACTTATAACACAATAGACTATAATCATGGAAATGCAACAGAGTGCAAATGCTATAAAGTGTATTTGTAAAAGTACTTTTTAAATATTACAAGGAAGGTTTGCTCCTTCTTCATACATACTGTACATTTAATTGAATACAGCAATTACAAGTAATGGACCTATTTTCACCACAGAAAGCAAACTACAGTAAATATGTAATATTTATGTTATGTCCTTTTACCTAAGTAAAAATATACACAGTATAAATTGTTATTACTACAGCATATGACTTGGAATAATTAAATAGCACCTACTAAAAGAACAGTTTCTCACAGCATATATCACACATAAACAAACACATATTCATACTCTAGGTTTACTGGATATCAAATACTGCACTAGACTTAAATAATCTTTATGATATGTTTATTTATACGACATTTCAAAGATATTTTTTTTTTATAATATGAATAGCCATAGTAATTGTTTACTATGGTGCTTGTATATCACTGCTGTCTTCCTATGAATATAACCATTACAGATCAATTTTTGCCATTTGTGATTTGCATAATTTAAAGAAACTCAAAAATGTACTTCTATGAAAAGTGTTAAATTGGGCAAATATACAGTGTCCCTAGTTTATACAAAGCCTTTTAAAACTGCAGTACTAATACCCTTTTCATTGTTTTAATTTCAAAAGTAATTTTTAAATAAGTGTTTTAGATTCATTTACTGTAATATTTATGCATATTTTGCAGTAATAGTGAAGAATCTAAATGTTTAACACAGGAATGGTAAAAACATCTCAGAAACAAGGAAAATAGACTAGGGATAAGTACTCAACATATTTTGGCATTAAATAATGAGAAGGGAGTGAAGATGTTCTCTGTATAGCAGCTTCGAAAATGCAAACCAGTAACATAGTTAACTAGTCAGAGCAACTGATATAAAAAAATTGACTTAATATAAAACAACACAGTAACAAAAAATATGACCAGTAATGTAGAAAGTCATTTTAACAGAAGCAATCTCTTGAACCAACATTTAGTACAGTCATATTTAAGAAAAGTAGGAGAGTTCTAAATTAAAAAAACATTAACTAAAGAGGAAAAAAACAAAAGTGCATACCTCCTCTCTTCTTTTCATTGGCTACTTCCCATTTAGGTACAGGCTCACTGTCAGTAATATGAACCAGACCCAGCTTTCCATCAGATGTACCATACAAAATCTCTTCACCACTATCGCCTAAACAAAAAATGTGAAATAATCTTTTAATTAATGTTTATTTTATTTATGAGCAGCATCTTCAGGTCTTAAAAAAGCTAAAATGTAGAGAAAAATACTTTCTGCACATTCTTGTAAGGTGAAAATCATCAGACCACTATGCAAAAAAAAAAAAATTCATAACAATCAATTTCATCAGTTCACACAGAAGTGCATTTATAAGGCTTATTTTCACTTGAGGAAAGAAAGCTCCCTTGTAAAGGCAAGTCTAATGTATAATTTGCTATAAATCTGATATTACTGCAAATAAAAAAAAATACTGTATTTTCCTGTCTATCTAATGACTTACCATATAATGACATGGCTTTTATATTGAATGTAATATAAAAAGAAAACTCCCATAAACATTCCATCACTATTTAATAATGAAGGCAACCATCCATGCAGAAAAACTAATGGCAAACAGAACTAGAAAAATAAATAATGACTACGTCCATCATAGTGGGTAACAGCTAACTAATCCTGTCTTATTTGAGAAGTCTGCATGTTCTTCCCCTACATGTAAGGTTGTTCTGCAGAGACTCCCATTTGCTCCAACATTGTGTGTGTTTGATAACATTTATATGTGGCCTACAATGGACTGGTACACCTTCTACAGATGGTTCAGGTTTTAAATTTCTTGGTTAGGTCAGGCTGTGGTGGCTTGCTAACTCAAAACTTTGGTGGATGTTTTTTTGAATAAGATTGTACTCTAGAAACTGACTTAAGAGAAGATTGATTACAAGCGTGTTTTTCTTACAGATAATATTCCATTATTATAAGAATCTGGTAACATGATTTTGGGTGTCTAACCCCCTTAAAAATTATCTTGTATGTCACAGTGCAATAAATCCATTGTTCAACAGGAGGTCCCAAGTGCTTTTGTAATAAATCACAGTTCTGACACTAGTTATATGATTCTGTTAGGGTTTGGAAACAGGGGGCACTGTAGAAAACCAATGACATTCAACAATAGCTGTCCATGCACAGAAAAACTGGGGAGAGAAAAAAATGTCAGGATTTAAATAAGCTGGTGGTGTTAAGCAAGGGAAATGGCGTAAATGATTCTTGTATAGAATCAAAGTCATTGGTTGGGCCTGGTCCCTTTAATATGTAGATGTGTTTAACCATTACCTTACTCTTTGTGTTATTTATGCATTTAAGCTGGAATTAAAAACACATTTAAACATCATTGAGAAAAAGAATGTGCCCTACCCAGTTTTCTGTACAGTTAGGTTGGTCAGAACCTGTCATAAATTATAACTATATACTGTGAACAATCTATAACAAAAACAGATACTAACTAAGGTTATTAAAATGCAGTGTTTAAAATATTACAGAACTCAAGTGAATCCATCCTGTTTAAAGAAATAAATACGGTCAGCTGTTTAAATAGAGTGTAAAAATAACCAGAAGTACTTTAGGCCTTCTTGTCTCAGGCCAACGGCAAATTACTTGTGTTATAATTAGAGGGAATGATCTCACTGCCTGTGAATTTCAGATTACACAACTAGAAATCTCGTGGCAAAAGTATGTGCACTAGCTCAAACAACCATATTTCTTACTAATGTAACTGCTTGCATACATTATAAATCATGCACCTGAACCATATCTGGCATTAACTTTAAGCATTAAGTATGTATGCAAATGTTGTTCTATATTTTACCATAAAATGTATCAATAAGTGACAAAAGTTTTCATATATATTAGGTGTGGTGTAATTTATTGAGCACAGATGAATGGAATCTATACTAATAAACGGCAAAGCCCTCACTCACTCACTGACTCACTGACTGACTGACTGACTCATCACTAATTCTCCAACTTCCCGTGTAGGTAGAAGGCTGAAATTTGGCAGGCTTATTCCTTACAGCTTCCTTACAAAAGTTGGGCAGGTTTCATTTCGAAATTCTACGGGTAATGGTCATAACTGGAAGCTGTTTTTCTCCATTTACTGTAATGGAGATGAGCGTGAAACCCGTGGGGGCGGAGTTTCGTGTGACATCATCACGCCTCCCACGTAATCACGCAGTAGGTAGAAAACCAGGAAGAGGCCCAAAAAGCGCTGAAGAAAACATGCATTATATAATTGAGAAGGCAGCGAAACAATATGAAGCGAGCGAGTGACATATACAACCATATTCATGAGTTCTGCTACTTCGGAAACAAAGCACGATGTAAACCTAAACTTTAAATTAAGTTCATAGACAGGCTGCCGCTAGCGTTTGTAATTTAGTGCCTGCCCATATAAGGCCGTCCGTCAGCGGCAATCCAATAGAAACACTGCCACGGGTAAATATTCACGGGTGAAGAACTGTGCTTATGCAGAGGAAGATGAGATGGTCAGGGTGGTGTTTGGCACAAACTCAGCGAAACTGCGAGAGAAAGTTTTAAGTGCCGGGACTTAGGTAACATTAGATACAGCCATGGACATAGCACGACATGGCACCAGCACAGCTGGGAAACTTCGATGCATGTACACCGAGCGGCTCACGTGAACTGACGCAGTGCACAGACAAAAAGCAACAGTTCCAAAGAGCGCTGAACAAAAACCGAATTACACAAATGAAAAGGCAGCAAAAAAATATGAAGCGTCTGATACATACAAGCATATTATTCATAACTGCAGCTACTGCAGAAACAAAGCACACGGTGGAAAAAGTGGATGTCCCGCTAAAGGAAGACAGTGTAAAAAAAAAACCCATGCATGCAGTGTGTCAGGTCTCAGATAAAGAAGAAGACGAGCTGTTTATTGATGCAGTAAGAAACGAATCTTTTTCATAGCTTCTTTAACACACTACGTCTCTGCTGCGATACGCGGGTATATATATATATATATGTATATATATACCCCGATCTACATACTCGAATAATGAATACTTTATTCGCAATCAATGATTGTTTTGGTAAAGCCATACTCAGTGTATTCATTAGATGAACGGTAAAAAAGTAAGAGCGAGGGGAGGGTGACTTATTGAGGCATGTACAAAATGTACAAAAAAATATCTCTTTTCAAGTTCTATTTAGTCCATATGTGTCAAACTCAAGGGCCACGGGCCACATCCGGCCCGGCATGTAATTATATCCGGCCCGCGAGATCATTTTATATACTGTATTATTGTTATTAATGGCCCGGGTATATGAAGCGCTGGTAACACAATAAACTACAGATCCCATAATGCAGCGCTTCAGCTGCCTTGCCGAACACTTACCGCGTTAATCAAGTCTAGCTTATAACTTGCACAGTTATTGTGAAGCTAGCCCACACGATGCTGAAGAAAAAAGGTGATTCTGAACATAGAGCCTTTAAAAACCGATGGGAGGCTGAGTATATGTTTACTGACATTGCCGGTAAACCCGTGTGTCTCATTTGTGGAGCTAATGTGGGTGTAATTACAGAATTTAATCTAAGACGGCACAATGAGACAAAACATCAAGATAACCTGAAAGACCTGAATGCAATGCAGAAGATACAGAAAGCAGAAGAATTAAATAAGAATCTGACACTTCAGCGGACGTTTTTACCCGTGCACAATCACAAAGTGATTTCAAGTGAAGCTGCTTTTATGGGAGACACAAAT
>JANRMT010062809.1:3211571-3233693 GCA_026402145.1 Polypterus bichir lapradei
CCCCGAAAATAAGACCGGGTCTTATATTAATTTTTCCTCCAAAAGATGCACTAGGGCTTATTTTCAGGGGATGTCTTATATTTATTCATGTACAACAATATACATTTATCCAAATACAGTCATGTCATCTTCTTCTGGAATATCGTCATAACTCTCCACATTCAAACCCTGAATTCCAGACTGAATTTCTTGCTACTCCAGCTGCTTTTAGGATCCTCCAGGATCGATTTGCGTGCTTCGATGTTTGATGAATGTTTTGATGTGCTGAAGCAAAATGCCGACATACAAATGCATTCATGGTGCTTTGATATTCAAGCACTGCATATTCCCCAAAGTAATGACATGATAAATTTTAAAAATTCCCAAAAAGTCTGGCCCATTTTTTTTTTTTTTTTTTTGCACCTTCACAATACCTTCAGAATGTACGCCGGAGTATTTGAGGCACAGAGAAAAAAAATAAGGACATAATAAAAATGTCTATTTTGTGATTAAAGTAGAAATTTCAGCTTTAAACTTGAAATGTCCTCTTTAATCTTGTAGTTTACTTTATCATTAGAGCAGACCATCGTAAACGTCATCTTAAAACCGACCCAGTTGTTAAATCGCTACACGCTTCTGGGATTTCCTCCTGACCGGACAGCAGCAGCAAGCAGCATCGCCACACAGAACACATTAAATTTATAATATTTCAGCTGTCTGCACATTTAGAATTCTTAGATTTATCCTTGATATCACTTTCATGATGAAATGCATTAAAATATGTATGTTACCATTTTACAGATAAATCGTTAACTTTGATTAAATAATGAATACTGCTAATAGTTACACATATGGGGTGGCACGGTGGCAGAGCTGTAGCACTGCTGTCTCTCAGGGAGTCACGTCCCTTGTGATCCCTGCCTGGAGTTTGCATGTTTTCCTGGTGGGTTTCCACAGTGTGCTCAGTTTTCCATCCAAAGACATGAAGGTTTGGGCATTTGATGAAGCTACAATGATGCCAGTGTATGTGTGTGCTTGTGTTCACGTTGCGATGAGCTGATGCCCTGTCCAGGGATTTTGTTTCTGTCTTGTGCTGATGCTTGATGGAATGGGTGCATCCCCGAATTGATGGATGTAATCATTAAACATCTTTTTCAGAGATATTGTGGCAAAGTTACTTTTCAACTGACGATCTTGACTAGGACTTATTTTTGGGGTAGGGCTTATATTACAGAGCAGCCTGAAAATCATGCTAGGGCTTATTTTCAGAGCAGGTTTTATTTTCAGGGAGACACGGTAGCAACTGTAACGGATGTTTTAGAAACCAATCTTTTACAAATGTTCTGGGTGTTATGCCAAGGATTGTGCATGTACAAATAAGATCTTGCAAGGAAACTTTATAACGATAATATGCAGCACATCCTGTTCTTCTCTGGAATAACAGCACATTTGAAATACAAACTGCTCTAATAAGTAGAAACGATCGCTAACGTAAACTACATTTTCTGCATTTACAGAAAGAAGTAAGTGCTTTTTTAAAAATGTGTCTATAGAGTAATTAACTGCTTAATTTATATTGGCACTGTGCGAGTGAGGGTGTGCTCTCCTTAAACTGGTGATGCTGGATATGCTCTCATCCAAATTACCCTGACTTAGCAGATGGATAAAATATTATGATTGTGACTACTGCATGGATAATTTTGAGCCAAAAACTGAGCTTAGAATCGTTACTTGTCAGGCTCTTAATGTGCAGGATGCGTTATCACAATAGATTACTATCCCTTATTAAGCTTATATTGAAGTTGATACTTTCTGACAAATTAGTTTTGCAATATCTAGTTTTAAACAGATGAATAGAATTGTCTTACTTAACTTTTAACATATGGTTTTATAATCAATAAAGACCAAAAATATACAAAAATAAAATATGTTGATCCAGCTCCCACCTTACCTCCATTTGCATTATTCAACTCTAGTACAGTAGGAGGTCCAGAAATTTCAATTTCATATTTTAAATCAGATGCCTAAAAGCAACATGAAACAAATTATTGCAATATAAAGTGACAAAACATAATTGTGCAGAAGACAGGCTTCTGTATATGAAAATCTTACCTTTAAGTTTGGGTTTCTTAATTTACTTGATTTGATGCAATGTGAGTTATCAGTGGTTTAAAACCAAATAAAAAGCAAAACCTACAAAGTGGCTCTTTATCAGTGGTTCGTGATAGCTTCTGATTTAAAATGTGTAAAAAATCCTCTCCGTATACTGTGTGTTTATAAATAAATAACTAATAAAAATCAAGGAGTAATCTAGTGTTGTTCATAAGTAAGAAAACAAAGATTTATAAACTCTGCATGAACTATTGTCAAGGGTCATTACTACATTTTTATATTAATAATGTGAGAAGTAAAATGTAAGAACAAATTATATAGGCTCAGTTTAAAGCAGAAAATACTGAGGACCTACTTGTAAAACTCTAAGAATTCGGTCTTGACAGGCGAGTATGGGAGTTATAGGCTTCGCCCCATCCACAGGCAAACAGACAATATCATTGATTTTATCGCCTGATAAATAGTAATCCTGGTCCTTGCAGTCATAATAGTGATTATAGATGTAGCTGCCACAAACAAAAAGGTCTGGCCCTGAAACAAACCTAACAAAAATAAATAAATAAATACGTAAGTACTGTACAAACATAAGATATCTAGTTAAGTTATATACTTTTTAATGATACCTTTAACATAATCAAATACAAAAATTTACATAGCTTTCATGACTATAGTAAGATATTTAAAAACAAATATTTGAGTGAAATATTAGGAAATTTGTAGTCAAATCTAGCATTTGTATAACCCTCTATTGAAATAGAAGTGAATGTGGCGTGGGTAAGGCAAACTCAATACTGATTATATGATATACTGTATATGATTATATATTAAGTAGTTTTTCAATTATTTTATGAACCTCTTTTCTAGGTGTTTGTAAATGAAATCTAATCTGTTGCTTACACTCATAAAATTTAACAGTAGTGTATTATGAGGGGTGTTCAATAATTTATCTGCCTGAGTATGAAAGAAAGTAGCAAGCATGGTGAAACAACTCTGGGCACCTTGTGACTTGTCTCAAGATTACTCATGCACAGTTGTGGCTCAGTGCGAGTCTAACATTCCAAGAGACAGGTTGTCAGGAGAGTCTTTGTGCAAATTGAAGTAAGCGCCTGAACCGTCCACCCTACAGTCCTGACTTCTCTCCTTCAGATTATTTCCTATTACAAGTTTTGAAGAAACCTCTCCGTGGACAGCAGTTTTCAAGTGATTAAGATGTCAAGGCAGCTGTGACATCCTGGTTTGAAGGCCAAACAGAAGATTTTGTTTCAAAGGGGTTAAAGTCATTGCAGGAAAAGTGGATGTAGTGTATGGAGCTATAAAGGGACTATTTTGAAAACTCTTTTCCTTCCTACTGAGGTAGAGGTACCCTAGTACTACAGACATACAAGACACTGAAATGCACCACTCTAGTAGTACTGAGGTAGATAAATTATTGAACTCCCCTCATAAAATAATACATTCTACTTCTTTTTCTAGAACTAAGCATTGCTTTAAAAGCTGCTATTTATTATATCAGAGCTTTTGGTGATAGACCCAGTACTTTTTGAATGTTTTTGAACAACTGATAGTCAGCAGTCAATATGGAGATGCCCATCATATGGGGTAAATTTGATGAGATGTCCAGACATCTTCTAAATTTTTGTTTATAAGAACCCATTGTAGTATTTAATAACGGACTAGAAATCCTTTTGAAATTACTTTTTAACTCCCAAACACCTAAGTGTTTATTATTATTATTATTAATTATTAAGAACCATCTTTTCTCCTAGAGCTTCTGAAACCTCTGAATAAAATGGCATGATGCATCACCACTTTTCAGCAAACTAAAGAACAAACCTGAGCAAAATTAAAATCTTTACATAGCACTGTGATGGTCCACCTTCCTTAGTTATTTTCAGAAACCTCTTGCACCTGGAACCATCGATAACGTACCCGAGAATGAGCCAGGTGAACGAGGACATACAGAGTCAGCAAATGGTTGGTACAAAGTACATCAGTGCTTATATTTAAAACAACAAACAAATTGACTTAAAAGTGCTGTGCATCAATAAATAACCCATAAAATTCAGAGTAACTTGTGGAGGATAAAAACAATAATTCTAAAAAAACAGATAAAACAGTCACTCAATTCCAAGTAAAACGATATCGGCAGTAAGTTCCTCCTCTGCCAGCCCAGTGCATCCTTCACATCTCCCCAGCTCAACTCAGTGGGTCTTCCAACCAGCAGAAACGCCGACAGCAACAACAACCTGTCCCGACTCCCATCCAGCTTGCCTCAACCACCATCATCCGGGACTCACACTGCCAGACCACCATTATCCTACAGTATGTGTCAATGCAGTGTTACCTGGATGCCTGGGAGGTTCATTTGCTGCCTCCACTCCTACACTGATTAACGGAGACCCTCCATGGAGCGGCATTCACTTCACCCCACTCGCAGGGCCCAGTCTCTCTGTCTCCTCTCTTATGCACCTATGCTGCTCATTCCATCTGATTTACCCATTTTTCATGGGAAAAACAGTTTTGATTAAATATGGATTTTATAGTACATTTAATAACACAACAAATTCAAGCAACATTGCAAATATAATATGTTCATGCAAATAAAAGCACTTAATTACTTATAAACTGAAAAAATATATTGGGAGGGATGGCTGGCATCCCTACCCAGCTAGGACACCCTTGACGTGGAAGGACAGGGGGAGATAGCTTATGCAGGGCTTTGTCTCCCCCAGGACGCTAGATGGCAGCAAACCCAGGCTGGGATCCCTGCATGGGTGCCCACAAGACATGCCGGATATTGTAGTTCTGGGGGACGGCCCTGTTGGTTCCTGTGGGGGCTGCCAGGGGGAGCGGCGGAATTTGTGAGTACCTACCTTGGAGGGCTCCAACCTTACCTAGAAGTGCTTCAGAGTCACAGCTTCATATCACTGGAAGCACTCCCGGATATTGGATTAAAGGAGCCGCTTACCACATATGGATAAGCCAGTGTCAGGAGGAAGGAAGATGAAGCTTGCAAGAAGGAGTGGAGGCAGTGACCAAGGGAAGGACAGAGAAAGAGAAGGCAAAGTATTGCTGTCTGCTGTGCTATATTGCATTACTTGTGTTGGCAGTGGTGGAAATGCTTATAGAGAAGAGTTTCCCACAATTAAAAAAAAAAAAATCCCTTGTGCTTTCCACTTGTGTCCGACTTGCGTGGGTGTTTGGGGAGCTGGAGTGCTCCCTGGTGGCCACAATATATTGTAAGGCAGGGACACAAGTCTAAAAACAGATTACTGAAATTAACCAAAAAGCCAACAATCAGCTGTAATACATTCAAAACATATTTTACTTTGCACCTGTATATTGATTTTTGAGGTTTGTGGACATTTATAATCATGCTTTAATAGTATTACCATAACAACATGCAATTTATGATACTCATTAATAAAATCAGCACTCCCCGTTTTTTTGCCAATGGTGTTTAAGATAACTAGCAACAGGAAGACATAACACTGTTTCACCATATTTAACTATCTAATGTATACATCCATTTGTCAGTTTCATAAGCCGCTTCTTGGCAAATCATAGTATGGTAAAACAATGCTGTTGGCTCACAGCTTCAGAGGTTTGGGTTTGATTTCCCAGCTTGGACACTGTTTGTATGAAGTTTGTTCATTTTTTTCTGTGTCAGCCTAGATTTTCATCATTGGTACTTTAGTCCTCCTAGCCCTACCACAAAGATGCGTATGCTAGATTGTCCGGTGACTATAGGTTAACCAATTGTGAATAAATGTGAGTGTGCCCTGCTATGGACTGATGTCCAATCCAGTGTTGGTCATTGCCTTGTTTCCATTATCTTTTGCGTATGCACTGGGTCCCCTCAATCCTGAACTATGCTTGCTGCAGTATAACATCAAAGAAATTCAAAGCCACTTCAGACTGTCATGCTTGCAAGAAAGGAAATGGGCATTGCAGGGCACATTCTTACCCATACTTTATTGAAACAAAGGACCTTTGGACCAGATATGGGAATCAGAGTCCATGTAAGCAATGGGAGAACATGCAAACTACACAGTGAAAGTCCCCCAATAGGAATCAAGTTAGGGTCAAAGCAGAATAAGACAGAAATGCAACCATCAGGGTCACACCAAAGGATCATGGCTGTGCGTATTTTGGTTTTCTTAACAATAGTCAAAGCTAACAACAAAACAGCCCACTTATATATTAAAAATGGAATTATAAAGTCAAATGAAAGGTCATATAACATAATGAATTAATAATGCAGACTCAATGGAACAGTCATTGAATATTTAGCAGAAATAAATGAAGCGCTAAACAAAGAAAAATAATAACACTCACATCGCCTTTATGCTTTCTGTAAGATTCGCTTCAAATGACAGAAACTGTTTTCCTTTTTTTGTAAATCCTCTAACTTCTGAACCAGAAGATATAAAAATCTTTTCTTGGGGTGTTCCAAGGGCTCCTCCAAGGGTAAGCCTGAAGATCTTCTGTCCAGGCAGGGTCTTAAATACTGGCTGTTAGGAGAGGAAAAAAGACAAATTATATATATAGTGCTCAGCATAAATGAGTACACCCCACTACATTTGTCGGAAAACCTTTAGTTTCCTTTCAGTATCAACATTTTCTATGAGATACTGTACTACAAAATATTCCCACAAATGTGGGTCATTGATTGCAAACAAGATTTGTTAATTTGCACACACAAAAAAGTGATTTTCCCAACAAATTCATTCAAGCCCATGTTTCCAAAATGAGTACACCCCAATTATAGTCTTAGGAGAAAAGCCACACTTAAGACTACAAAATTCTAATTAACAGGCATTCAACCACAGGTGAACCTAATGATTCATTTAAGAGGTGTCCAGCAGACAGGTGACTATAAAAGGGCATTACTTAACAAAGAAAATCCCTTCCCATTTCATGCTGTCAGCAATGGCTCCACATGGAAGAGAAATGTCAAAAAATCTGAGAAAGGAAATCATTACTTTACACAAAAAAGGTGAGGGCTACAAGAAGATCAGCAAAGCTTTACATATCAGTCAAAATACTGTAGCAAAAGTGATCCAAAAATTTAAGAAAGATGGAAGTGCAACCATCTTACAGAGACGTCCAGGCCGTCCACGGAAGTTAACATCTCGACAGGAGCGTCTTCTGATGAGAAGGGTTGAAGAAAATCGCCATGCAAGTTCACTGCAGTTAGCTAAAGCAGTAGAAAGCCAAACTGGATTGACCGTTTCCCGTGACACCATACGGCACACACTGCAGAGGAATGGCATGCATGGGTATCGTCCACGAAGGACGCCTCTTCTAAAGCCCATGCACAAAAAAGCACGCCTAGAATTTGCTAGGGCCCATGCTGAAAAAGATGAAGACTACTGGGACTCCATACTCTGGAGTGATGAGACAAAGATCACTGTTTTTGGAACTAATGGTTTCAAAACTGTATGGCGTCGTAAAGGTGAGGATTTCAAAGAAAAATGCATGGTGCCTACAGTGAAACATGGTGGTGGCAGTGTCCTTATGTGGGGCTGCATGAGTGTTGCTGGTGTTGGGGAGCTGCATTTCATTGATGGTATCATGAACTCAGCAATGTACTGCTCTATACTGAAGGAGAAGATGCTGCCATCACTCCGTGCACTTGGTCGTCGTGCACTTTTCCAACACGACAATGATCCAAAACACACATCTAAAGCTACTGTTGCATTTCTGAAGAAGAACAGGGTGAAGGTGATTGAATGGCTAAGTATGTCTCCTGATCTGAACCCAATCGAACACCTGTGGGGAATTCTGAAGCAACAAGTTGAGCATCACTCTCCATCCAGCATCCAGGCTCTAAAAGAGGTTATTCTTGAAGAATAGAAAAAGATAGATGTTGCAATATGTCACCAACTTGTTCATTCCATGCCTAGAAGACTTGGTGCTGTCCTTAAAAATCACGGTGGTCATACAAAATACTAGACATAGTAGTTTTTGTTGTGGGGTGTATTCATTTTTGCTTCAACCAATTTGAGTAAAACTGAAGATTTTGTGATCTAAGTTATATTATTAACCTTAATTTCATGTTATGGAGTTAAACAAGTGTTCAATAAAACTCAGCCTTGTGAAAATTTTGGAAATTGTTCTTTTGTTCATTGAGCTACTGATTAAATTCGTACTTTTTAAAGGGTGTGTACTCATTTATGCTGAGCACTGTATATATGGAAGAGAAGGTCTGTGATACGGTTTGCATATTTGCAGCTGGAGATCCACAAAGGGAGAAAATGAATTATCATAAAGTAGTTCAGCGCTACCCACTGTGCCACCGTGCCGCCCATTCACCTAATTAAATTCAATAATTTAAAAAAAAAAAAAAAAATCACATCCTAAATTTCAGATATCTATATATATGAATGAGAAACGCCTAGATTTGTTCACAGGAAATAGCTATTAATTAAACAAGTTTACTCAAAGGAACTTCTAATGATCTTGGCTATCAAATGAGAACGCCATCAACAGACACTTGGACATAAATCCAGCATATGCAAACTTAAGAAGAACATGTTCATAATAAATAAAAGTTTACAACCAATAGCACCCCCCTCCAATCACAATGACTTAAAACACTCACATAATTTTTGGTATATATTGCCTTTGATTCTTGTAAGTCTAAGCATTATCCTCTGATGAAGGCCCCTGGCAGGGGTTGAAAGCTCAGGAATAAAAGCTGGTTTATGACACGTGAGTCATTTTCTACCTTTGTGGATCTCCAGCTGCAAACATATACACATATATATATATATATTATATATATATATATATATATTATAAACTAGCTGTGTAAGCAGAAAAAAACTGAAAAACTGAAATGTAGAGATGTCAGGTAATTGAAAGGAACTACCCTGGGCAGCTTGCTCCTAGGAGGATTCATCTTGCTGACATGCTCGCATCATTTGTGCATTAGCAGCGGGATGTAAAGTCAAAGGGATACCATTTTGCCAGTGTTTGTGGCTAATCGACTTTGTCTTTCTTCTGTGGTTTTGTTTTGCTGACATGCTGACCTTGCTTGTGTTATTAACAACTAAGCGAGTTTTCTGTTTCCTTGGAGGTGGAGCCATTACCCAACTACACCTCTTACTTTTGGGCCGGACAGACACACACACTTCCACACGCACATAGACGTTTATATATAAAATGAATATGAATGAATGAATATTGAATGGTAATAAATTTTGTAAATAGCATACTTCCCATTGACAAGCTAAGAGTGCTTTATATAATTTTACAATCAAGGGAGCGGAGACTACTCTGGTAACGCAGGGCACAAAGCGGACCCTGGATGAGGCCCTGGTTTATCATAGGACCCAATGAGAAATGCCAGGGTGCCTCAGGTATCTTTACAAAATGGGGGAGTGACTGGAGTGACCAGATATAACCCAAAAATTGATAGCTGTTCAAAATTGTAAACATTTTTCAGAAAGCACCATTTAGTATGGTGTATGTGAGTGTTCTTCATCT
Organism: Polypterus bichir lapradei; assembly: GCA_026402145.1. Lineage (NCBI taxonomy): Eukaryota > Metazoa > Chordata > Cladistia > Polypteriformes > Polypteridae > Polypterus > Polypterus bichir. The sequence goes on from JANRMT010062809.1 coordinate 3,221,157, forward strand.
CTATTCACCAAATATGGTAATTCTTATTCTGTTAACCTAATTCCATAGATTATCCAACCCGCTATATCCTAACACAGGGTCACAGGGGTCTGGTGCAAGGCAGGAAACAAACCCCAGACAGGGTGCCAGCCCACCGCAGGGCACGCAAACACACACACACCCCAAGGGACAGTTTAGAATTGCCAATGCACCCAACTTGCAAGTCTTTAGACTGTGGGAGGAAACCGGAGCACCCGGGGCAGACACGGGGAGAACATGCAAACTCTACGCTGGGAGGACCTGGGAACCGATCCCGGGTCTCCTAACTGTGAGGCAGCAGCGCTACACACTGTACCACCATGCCGCCCATTAACCTAATTACATTCAATAATTAAAAAAAAAAAAAAAACACATCGTAAATTTCATATATCTATATATATGAATGAGAAACCCCTAGATTTGTTCACAGGAAATATCTATTAATAAAATAAGTTTTAAATATGGTTTACTCAAAGGAACTTCTAATGATTACTTACTATGGGGTCTCCTTTTTTCATGCCAAAACATGTGATAACTCCATCATGGTCTGCAACCGCAACCTTAGTAAAAATACATATAATCAATTAAAATATTGGAACACATTTATACTTTAATTTTGTTGTGAGTTCATGTAGGAATAATTCCATTAGAACATGACAAAGGGAGATAACATACAGAGACTCTCACCACAAACTATGTTTTCAGCCCAGAAGGATGACTTACAGTATCACTTCACCAGTACCTTAAAAACAGGAGATTCTTGGCAGTGTCATATATGCCATGTAATACTATAACACCATCAAATTCAACAAGCATATTTGTAAAAAAAAAAAAAAAAAAAATCTTTATAGGCAAGTCATAAGAGATCTCTCATTTCCATGAAATATATCATGCAATCGGCACAATGATTTTTAAGTGGAAGTAAGACACTGAACCTTCATTCAGACAAAGACTGAAAACAGTAAAAATGACTGACAAGAAAGAGTAGAGAGTTTAGGAAATATGAAAATGCCACAGTTCCTAGATTAAGTAAAAAAAAAAAAAAACAGATGTGATATCAACTGCAGATATTTTCATTTGAGGAGGGTGCAGTCTATATCATGAAGCAATATATGTGGCCCAGTCTCACAGATGGACAGCAAATGTCAGTTCTGGTCAGCTTTCCAATCCAAAAGACTTTAGTGATTCGACTTGACACTAGATCTGGGAACTATGGTGAGTAATACATTTGCAACATTATTTGTAAAAATGACAGAATGTCCATGACCAAGAAGGTGCCTTTTTTGTGTGCTGCAGCTGTAGCAGGCAGTGTGGTGTAGGGGTCAACACTTTGGACTTCAAATTCTGAGGTTGTGGGTTCAAATCCTGCTACTGACCCTGTGTGACCATAAGCAAGTCACTTGACCTGCCTGTGCTTCAATTAGAAAACCAAAAGAAACGTAACCAATTGTATCATAAATGTTGTAATTTGCCTTGGATAAAGGCGTTAAATGTAAATGTAGCATCCCTCATCAGACCTTCACCAAGTCCTCAGACATGACTAGAACAAGGCCCATTCAGCAATAGTTAGCTTTATTCATGTTGTTCATTAAGGTATTAGCTAATATTTCTTTGCAGACATTATTCTTAGAGGTTCTAACATGAATTTATAAATTACACAAATATTACTGAATCAATTACTATATTACCACTTTCACAGTGAATGTTACATTCACAAGAAAATGAATACGATTAGCATGAAGAAACTGGTGCATTTGCTTTTGTATAAAAATGAAGCTCCTAATTCATTCGATTTCTGTGGATTTATTAATTTGCTCTCTCATATCTTGGGCTTGTCCCAGTAACACTGGGTGAAAGGCAGAAAGCTCCCTCAAAGGTAACATTTAAAATACACCAATAAATTCTTATACTGGGACAAAGCTGAATTCCCATTAAGGAATTTAAAAAAGTTCAAGTATAATTATACTGAAATATTGCTAAATATTGTATAGTAAATGATTTTTATCTTAAACCAGTAAGGGTGCACTGCTTGACTTGAGCATTCCCAGTTTTCATACTCTTTCTCTGTACGTTTAGCATTCGTTTGCTCAGAGGTTGATGTGCTTGCTGCTTCCTGAGCAGCTCTTCTTTTCTCCATCCTAGCAGCCTGCTTCTTCTCTTCTGTCGCCGGCATCTTTTCACATTGAAACTGATTAAGTCAGTGTTTGTGTTGCAATTACTTAGTACGTTTTATTTAATATTTCACTTAAGCTGGCACTTCAATCTGCCTCAAGATGGATTTAAGATATGAAGAGGTAGGGGAAGTGACAGCGAAGCTAGTAGGGATGAGAACTGCACCCGTACACATGCGCCACATGTCCACCCTTCTGGCTGCTGCCAAGAGTTGATTCAACAATAAAATAGAATAAAAATAAAAAGAGGAATAACCTTGGAGGTCAATCATCACTCTGAAAGCAGACAGTAGACGTCACGTAGCATATGTGTACCAAATTTCAGGTCAATAGTTCAAACGGTTTTTGTGAGCTACAAGTGATTTAAAATCCTAGACAGACAAGGAGGCGTATTATATATAAAGATAAATCAAAATATATACACTGACAAAGAACAGATACGGTAGAAGGTTCTCGTAATGCAAGTAAATTCTGCAAGGTTAGTTCATATTCCAAATAACCTAATTCATTCATTTCATCTTCTTTTTCACAGTCAGTGGGTGTTGGAGATGACTCTGGGAAACCCCAAGGGAGGAACCAACCCTTGAAGCGGTGCCAGTCCATTACCCACACTCAAATACACCATAATCAGAGTTTCCAGTTAGAAAGACATGGCATTAAGTGCAATACACAGAGAAAATCCACATTAACACTGATAAAATACGTAAAATCCAGGCAAACAGTATCTGGGCCAGGACTATGGATCTGGGAGAGCTAACCAACCAACTGCTGGCACCAATGATTTCACAATATCAAACTCAATGTGCTCTAAATGGGCAAACCTTTTGTGTTGCTCTGCGCCCAGAAGTTGGAAGAAGTCTCATTGTCTTCTGGGATGTCACCCCAACCTAAAAACAAAAAAAAAAAAAAGTTTGCATTATGTAGTAAGATATCTTTCTTACTATTAATATATCCCTCACCTCCACATTGAACACTTGATTTATTTAGAGCAGATATGCAGGCAGTACTGGGCAAGAAGTAAAATGAATGCCAGTCCGCCATCACATACTCTCATCTACACCACTAATATTGAGTCACTTCAGAAAATGTCACCAATAAACCTAAGAACATGCAAACGTTTGGAGTGAGGATGGAAAGCAAAGTGGCAGGAGAAAAAACCCAAGTGGGTACAGGGACAACATGCCAACTGCATATGAACAGAATTTCATTTGTATGCTATCAAGAGTTAATAAAAAAAAGGGTGGCATGGACTAAATGGATGAGAAAAACTCTTGTTGCGCAAGATCCATGTACCGCATTTGCACTAATTAATGATACAAAAACCTTTAAACAAAAAAAAAAAAGATTCAGTTCTTTAATCCAAAAAAGCATCTACTGCCATCATCTCATGAACTGTTAGGCACTTACATTGTTCATGATCAGCCGACATTTTCCTAAATGAAATCATTATGTTGAATAGTGTAAAAAAAATGAAGTTAGACAAATCAAAAACATTCACATCAAAATTATTTCAATTATTAATGTTATTGTCCTTTTATTATCCTTCTTAAAGGCACAGTCATTGAAACTAAGCATTTCACCACATATTGTACTGTATGTAATTGGTAGGTGACAAGTAAATTTTGATTTGAATTTATATGAAACCAAGATGGGCCACGACTGCTTGCTTTTTTGCAATTCCCAATTATTCAGTTAAGTTATGGAAAAAGATATTGGCTGCTGTTTAATCACTAATACAAAAATCTTTCATTTGTAAGTAAATTATATTTGTTATTCAGTTATCGAAGATTTGTGCATGACAGGAAATAACGTGCATTGAAATTTTGTGTCACGATTCAGTTTTTCAAACGTGTTTCGCTAATCTTGAGGACTATTTCACTGATTCTTATGTGCCAATGCACTTCGCTGAGTTAGCTTTACTAAAATGCACAGAAAGAACATGGCAGAAACCACTGCTCTTCCCCCAGACTAATGATTGGTTTTTTGCAGGTTACATATCTTCTGTTTTCTGCAGTGCATTGAATTGGCAGAAAGAAACAAAGAGGAGATGATGGCTGTGCAGCTCGCAGTTGCGTGCACTAGTCAAGATGCCGATTTTCGTTATTGTTACCTTCATTCTCAGTCTTGTCTAAATCTGTTTAAAAACAAGGAATCCCAACTAGTGTATGGCACTCCATGAAATATACCGTTTCAAGAACATATTAAGGATTGATTAAAACTGGTATCCTACCTGAACGTAATCAACACGGTTGAGATTTACTTCCATTTCCTTTCCTGTCTTATATACGAAATGCAAAAACAAACGTGACTAGGAGATCACTACCGTGCAAAACACAGGACGTTTAAAAAAGAAGAAACAAAATGCTAGCTACGACGCACAGTCGTTAAAAAACCCACAATAAAACAATCGAAATGTATTCTCATTATTTACAAAACATTTTCAGTTAAATCGTGCACTGATCGTACAAACATTATGGAGAATATTGTTTTTAATCAACATTAATAGCCTTTAAGTTTATCCGTCTTTGTTTCCATGGTGAGAAATGCTCCAGTTTCCGACGACAGGATTGGCTGAGAGACGCCGGAAGTCCCGTTACGCTACAGTTTTCTCGCGTTTCTTTGGTGAATGTTGTGTTTTTAGTAATCTGCACCGGGATTGGCCTGGCCAACGGAAACACAGTACCGTAAATTAAGTTTACTTTTTTCGTTTTCAAACTCACTTAATTCAGTTATATGGTTGAGGCAGGTTAACTGGCCTATTAAAAACTGACAAATTTGCATGCAGTTTGTTTTGGGGTACTATGTGCCACACGCTGGATTTTGCTGGGCACTGTGACCCTTAAATAAATGTCAGAGGGTCGGTTCCAGCTTCCTCGCCACGACCCTTCCCCTAGCGGTTTAGGAAGTTGGATGGGAAGATTATTACTATAATAAATAGAAATAAGCAACCGTAATACTAAATAAGCAGGCATAATTCCGAAACGGTGTAATAGGGCAAGAAACGTCAATTTAAATAGGGCCGAGCTTGGGTCAATCTCAAAGGCAGTATGCCACGTTTACATTTAAAAGCGTCAGCTGACGTTTCAAAAATCGACATAAGAATGCTGATGATTTAAAGCCTCCTACAAAAAAATTGTAATGCTAAGTTACATTTTACTCGCCTTCATGATTTGCACAGAACAACTCGTTCGTTTTTAAGATAACGCAATGAGTAGTCGTCTCTTTAAATTGTCCAGAAAGCGACAGTGTACACATTTAAAACGATCCAGTCCAGTTATGAAGTTCGTCCTGAAAGCGGTGGACACAAGGCTGGAATCAAATTTGGATTAGATGCCAATCCGCTGTGGCACCAAGTGACCCTCACGCACAGGGCAAATGTCAGGTTGTCCCGCGCTTCTTTGAGATGTGGGAGGAAAGGCCAGACAGACAGATAAAAAGAGTTACATTTAGTTAGCACTTTCTAGACACATAAAGCACTTTACACAGACATTGGGGTGTCAGTTTAACACCCACCGATATGTAGCATCCCCCTGGATGATGTGACAGCAGTTTGCCCAACACATATTAGCTATTAGGTGGTGAAAGGGTGAGAGAGACAGGTAGCCAGTAAAGGTCAGAGGATGACCAGGCCATGGTGGGCAACTTAGCCAGGACCTCAGGAAACACCATAGTCTTTTTTTTTTTCTTAAAGATGCCCAGGGAATCTGAGGGTACTAGAGTGGTTACTGTGTAATTTTTAAATTGCTTTTTTTTTTTTATTTACCCTTGTATTTTGTGACACATTTAATTATGTTTACTCTTTTCATGTTGTTATTTTTTTTATTTTCACATTTCACAGTACTTTTATTTATGTTCCATTTATTCATTTATTTCATTTTTGTCCAAAATATTCCTCCCTATATATTTGGCAAAACATAACACGTCAAACACTTTTGGAGAGCACCAAAAGCCAAATGTGTACTCTGATGAAAGCAGTTACAGTATTATAAAAAATAGCAGCAACAGATAGAGGCAAGGCTAAATACGTGATAAGGTCATTCCAGATAGATGGAACTCTCTCTTGTCCCCAGTGGTGAATTTGGCTTTATACTGAAGCTCAATAATTAATTAAATAGATGTGCACATTCAACCCAAAATGATTAAAAAGAAAGAAGACATCTGACCTGGCACTCACAGTGAGACAGTATACTGTCCTAAAACTGTTGCTATAAAGGAGCCCCAGTAGTGTTTCTTCACACACTTCTGCTGAATAACTCATTGTCTGAATGTCCTCAGTGTGTCAGTGAGAGGATGTGCAGCATTGTTCATAATGACACGCAGTTTTGTTTTACTTTTTTCCTTCCCTACGATCTGCAGGGGTGCAGAATGAGTCCCATAACTGAGTTTGCTCTTTTAATTAACTTGTTGATTCAGTGGGCCTCTTTTGAAATGATGTTACCAGCCCAGCACGCCACAGCGCCAAAAAACAAACTGGCCATCACAGATTTATAGAAGATGTGTGAAGGATTTGACATCTGGGATTAAAGGAACACGGTCTCCTAAGGAATAAGAGCCTGCTCTACCCTTCCTTTTATAGTTCTTCTGTTTTCTGAGGCCCGTCTAAACTGTTAATAAATGTGTACCCACAATTACTTGTAGGAGTGGACCACCTGTACATCCATTGCTTGAAAAGAGGCTGTTTGCTGCAGTGAAAGTCAATAACCAGTTCCTTAGTTTTGCTGATGTTAACATCTGGACAATTCTCTTTGCGCCAAGAAACAAAGTTCTTCACTCAATTCCTATAGTCTATCTCATGCGTCTTAAAAATACAGAATTCATCTGAGAGTTTCTATAAGTGACATGACCTGGTATTAAATTTATAGTGTAGAGAGTGAAGAGAAAAGGAAACAGGACTGTTCCTTGTGGTGCTCCTGTGCTGCTCATGTCCATATTAGAAATACAGTCCTTGATTCTCACGAGCAGCTGTCTGCCTGACAGATAGTCTATCATACAGGACACTATAGGCTCATCCACTTGCATATCACTGAGTTTGCCTCTTAACAGGGATGGCTGGATTGCACTGAAAGCACTGGAGAAATCAAAATACATCATTCTCACATTGCTACCAGCTTGGCCCAGGTAAAAATGAGCCTTGTGGAGCAGAGAGGTAGTTGCATCCTCCACTTCATTCTTAGTCTGACAGGCAAACTGCAGTTGGTTCAATTGGGTTATCATAAGAGGACTCGTATGGACCAGCACCAGCCTCTCAAAGGTCTTCATGATGTGAGATATAAATTATACTGGACAGTCATTAGGTGAAATGGTGCCTGCCTTCTTTGGAACAGAAACAATGCAGGATGTTTGCAAAAACACCAGCACTTTCTGGAGCCTTAAGGACAGTTTCCTGACCTTCAATACAATTTAAAAAAACAAAAACAACAAAAAACAGCCTTGCCTGGTAAGCAAGTCTCAAATACAAGTACAGACTGACTTTACAAATGTACAAAAAATGAAAACTGTTAAAGAGTTCTACAAATGAAAACTATGCCAAAGTCCACCTGTTTCTTGACATCATTTTTTACTTGGAGTTATATGCAGTGAGGTGGACGGCTGGGACGCCTCGATAGTTAGAGGACTAGGGGAGAGAGTTTATTCAGGACATTATCTCCCCATGGACACTTAACGGCAGCCCCCCTGGCTTACAGCAGGGCCACGGGTTTTGTAGCATTGAGGCTCAACCCTGCTGGGGCCCGTGGCCACCATCAGGGTGCGCCAGAATGTCTGCTGAGCCCTGTTTTGCAGCACTTCCACCATACCTGGAAGTGTTACTGGAAGGAGGTCACTGAACACCTGAATTTTATATATATATTAAAATGCACCAAGCAGTTATATGGGAATAATCTTGATTTTCATTCTACTTTTCTAGGTGTTCTAATTGTTTAATTCATTATTTACTAATTCGTGGGTCTGATGCTCTGCGTTGGGTTGGCGCCCTGCCCAGGGTTTGTTTCCTGCCTTGCGTCCTGTGTTGGCTGGGATTGGCTCCAGCAGACCCCCGTGACCCTGTAGTTAGGATATAGCGGGTTGGATAATGGATGAATGGGTCTGATGCTAAAGTAGTTGCATCCTTTGATTATTCATTGTTGTTTGCTTGGGTGTCTGCTCTGCTCATTTTTAAATTGTCATTAATAAGATACAACGAAGGGGAAAAACTGCACAGAGAAAGGGCAAACTATAATGAAATCAACAAAAGAGAGTTAAGCATTTAAATCTATAACAAAAGCATAAATATTTCTAAATGTCTTATAAATGTAAAAGTCATGCTGCTGTGCTTTTCTGAATGTAGAATAAAAGAAAAATAATACCAGCTAATTAAACGAGATCATTGTTCTCAGATGTTCTCACTGATTAGGAATCTGGTTGGAACAAAAACCTGCAGCCACAGTGGGTCCCCAGGACTGAGGTTGGGAAGCATTGGTCTAGGGAGCAAAGAAGTGCTTCCCAGCTGTAAATAAAAGTGTGTTGTGTGCTGTACTTGTGTTTCTACCTGTCTGTGTTAAGTTAGGGTGGTTGTATGCGCCCCTGGTTTCAACGGGTATACCAGATGGGACCTCCTGGTCATCTGTTGGCAGGAGATCCATTGTTAAAAATTTCTTGTGGCCAATCTGACACAGCAGTGTGAAAAAAATGCTGAGGCCCTCTAGCATTCCGGGAGTGATAATGTTCTGAATAAGCTCTCTGATCATGACACTTGGGAGTAGTCCCGCAGAGTAAGGGACTTGGCCGTCCACCACAGTAGTTACTTTTAAACAAAATTTATACTATGTAGGTCTGTTCCTCAGACTTTGTATATTTAGCAACCAGCAAGCATTCTAGGCTCTTCTTCTTCGTTCAGCTTCTTCCGTTAGGGGTTACCACAGCGGATCACCTTCTTTCATATCATCCTGTCCTCTGCATCTTGTTCTTTTACACCCACCACTTGCATGTCCTCTCTCACCACATCCATAAACCTCCTCTTGGGCCTTCCTCTTTTTCTCTTGCCAGGCAGCTCTATCCTTAGCATCCTTCTCCCAATATACCCAGCATCTCTCCTCTGCACATGTCCAAACCAATGCAATCTTGCCTCTCTGACTTTGTCTCCCAACCGTCCAACTTGAGCCGACCCTCTAATGTACTCATTTCTAATTCTATCCATCCTTTTCACACCCAATGCAAATCTTAGCATCTTTAACTCTGCTACCTCCAGCTCTGTCTCCTGCTTTCTGGTCAGTGCCACCGTCTCCAACCCATATAACATAGCTGGTCTCACTACTGCCCTGTAGACCTTCCCTTTCACTCTTGCTGATACTCGTCTATCACAAATTACTCCTGACATTCTTCTCCACCCATTCCATCCTGCCTGCACTCTCTTTATCACCTCTCTTCCACAATCCCCATTACTCTGTACTGTTGATCCCAAGTATTTAAACTCATCCACCTTTGCCAACTGCTGTTTGGAGAAAATTAGAAGTAATGTCAGAAGAAAAATGGTAGAAGAATAGTTTTCCTGACCTAGAGGAAAACAGGGTTTAAAGGAGCTTACAACAGGATGTATTAGTTAAATATAACTGGGTAAAATAGGTCATGGAGGCATTGAAGTGTCTAGATGAAATAACAAAATGTGGAGGTGTCTTTACTCACTTGGCTTTAGACCGATAAAAAGAAATATAACTGTTTCACAGTCAGAGGTTTGAAGGGGAAGTGTTTAATCAGCTGCTAACGTATACATTAAAGTACAGTCCAGTTGAGTAGGCATGTTAGAACATCTCTTGGAAGAAGTATTTTGCCAGAACACATGGGGTACAGATGGGCCATAACACACATACTAAGTAATTTGCCACAAATCTCTTGCAATACCCAAATACTGATGAACATCTAAATACTCTGTCATACTAAATGGAAAAGGATTAAATGAAATACCTAATTTTGAGGACTTGGGGAAACATATGCAGAACCAGCATGAGGACTTGTTAAGAACTATTAAGAATATAAGCCCACAGATTTGATAAATTTAAACATGTATTAATGCCACTTACACCAAATTGGTGCAGATGCTCAGAAACTTGTTTAATGTGAAATGACAGTATAGAGAAGAAAAATTTCTATATTAGCATAAATAGCATATTAACATAAATAGTAATAAAAAGTTATTAAAAGCTTCTAAAACATTAAATCAAGCATGAATTAGAATGTTAAGCAAATAAGATAGGTCAAGCAAATGGTTAACTAAAAATCAGGCATATTGCATTTTCTAGTAAAAAAGGAAAATTACCAGTATTAAGAGAGGAAGGATAGAATAGGACAAGAATAACGCACAGAAACTACCTGAGGACAGGATAAGGAGGAAGGAGAACACCTGTGTTCAAGGCTAGCACCTGGAACAGTGAGTCAGTAGAAACAGCGAAAGGAAGATGATGTAATGTATGGAAAGTAAAATTAGTGTATGTATTAGCATAAATACAGTAAATATAGACAAATATATAAGCATTTGCCTTAGTGTAGATAGAAATGCAAGTCAGGACTGCCACGCAATGATTAAATAAAAGCACATACCATATTTCTTTTTAAATTAAAGCTTAGCTTCAGGCCACCATTATAACATAGCTTGAAAGGCTTAGAAAAGGAAATGACACAAGAAAAGCCCATAGATGGAAAAAGGAAAACATCTGCCCGGCCTAAGACCAATCAGAAATAAGCAAAACAGAAACTAGAGATGAACAATGGACAGTAAGAACAGGTGCAGAATGAGCTAATTGAACGAGGTCAAAGTGATAAGAAATGATATATAAGTTTTGGGTTTTGAACTGTTCCGAGCTCAGCTCAGTTTGGCCGTATTGGGTTGAGTCCATGTTATTATTTGTGTTGTTTTATTGCAATAAAGCATTAAAACTCTGTTTGCCTATCCTGAGTCCTAATAACCTTCATTTTCAGGTAAAAAGCTTTATGGTGACAATTTTTCTCCACGACAACAGATGCAGCAGCAGTGCGTCCAATACACAGCACTGTGACAATGCTCTTGAATAAAAGATCTTCCAACGGCAACCTTCTACAGGTAGGTCTTAATCCAATGAATTAGGCAGACTAAGGCGCTTTATAAATAAAATGTATTATTATTATAAAGCTGTGGAACTAGTTTAACATTTAACCAGGTGACACAAAGTGGCATGGATCAATGCAGGATAACCTTGAATTTTCAGAGCAGCAGCTGACATCCTGTCAATAAAACATGAAACTGGCCTTTCCACCAGGATGCAAGAGCATTCCATTGCTTAAAAACTTTCAACAGGGTCTTATCACCAGGTCAGTAACTGGCACTAAGACCCTGATAGTTTTGTTGATGGTACCCTTAGGGCATCAGGACTATAGGCAGAGCCTCAGGCCATTTCAAACCCGTCTCTGAACGAGGTTTTAACAGTTTGTTTTGTTATGATTCTGCTTTATTGCATCAGCATTGTGGTAAGGTGTGACATCAGTCAATTTAGAACAAATGTCAATGATGACTAACACAGTCATAGCCCCTAAGAACTGTAAGATTATGTGCAAAAGGTCTCCATAGTTTGGTGTAAGCAGAAGCTTGTTTTTTGCTTTTCTTTTCACATTTTGCTGCCGGCAAATCCTACACTAACTACAATGGTGTTGTGCTACACTAAACAACTACACATGTCCCCCTTTTTAAACATGCATGAGAAAGTCCATGTGAAGTCAAAGCTAACCATAACAACAGTGAACCTGGAGGCACTGGGCAGCGGTCAGAGGTAAACTATTGATACAACAAACTGATGAGAGCCAAGCGGCCACCCCGCTGGTCTTGGTCAGCAGGTTGTTGCAGCACAAGTGTACAGTTAATACAAAAGGGGCAGTTACTGGAGGAGAATCTAACATTGTACTGTATATTGAGTTGTCTTGAGCAATGAATACTAGATATTCTTGATGTAAGAATTGCAAAGTTCCAGATTAAAATTGAAATCATTTATCAAGCCAGACCATAAAATCCTTCTCATTATTCTGTAAATATCTTAGGGACCCAATTAATTAGTGGGAATCTGGTTCGAGTCGCTGGAGGAAGTGGTACAACAGAGGTCACGCAGGGAGCTGCTGACTATCCTGGACAACCACATTAAATCCCTTGGCTAAACAGAGGAGTGCACTTAGTAACGGACCGAGCTGGCTGTGTTATCTGCTTACAGATAATTCATGGTATTTGTACCTAAGGTTATGATAATTCTTGTTATATGTATATTTTTGTCTTTATGTCTTCTGCTGTAAGCCTGCAATAAAGTATCCTATCTATCTATCTATCTATCTATCTATCTATCTATCTATCTATCTA
>JANRMT010062809.1:3233703-3291801 GCA_026402145.1 Polypterus bichir lapradei
CTATCTATCTATCTATCTATCTATCTATCTATCTATCTATCTATCTACTGTTTGCTTTAAATCTTTTATCCCAGCCTGGAATATTGCATAATGTATGGTTGCAAAAAAAATCTAGTAACTTCCTGTATAACAAAAGGGTAAAACAGGGAATTGCGTTGAAAAACATCTCTGTAAGTTTAACTCACAATACAAAAACCCCTCAGTGATCTTTTCTGATCCATCACAGCCCATTCATTTTCTGTTCCTTTCTTCTATCTGATAAACAGTTTAGGCCAATTATACTCAGGAATACCAGATTTATATAACAACACTCATAAGCTGTGAGATGCATGAACTCAACTTACAACAAAATCATTTGTTCTGAAATCATTTCAGATGTAATTAATTGTTTTGGCTAAATTGTTTGTTTGAGAGCTGTTGAGTAATGATTATTACTGTTCTCTTACATAGCAAACCGTGGGGTACAAGAGGTAGAGGAATGAATTTGGACACCTTACACCACAGGAGAGGAAGAAGGGGAGAATCCTGTATTGGCACATTTTGGCTGCTGTTCTTGTAAAAGGTGTTGGAAACAGTGGTACTGCTGCTGCCTCGCAGTCAGGAGACCTGGGTTTGCTTCCCGGGTCCTCCCTGCGTGGAGTTTGCATGTTCTCCCCGTGTCTGTGTGGGTTTCCTCCCACAGTCCAAAGACATGCAGGTTAGGTGTATTGGCGATCCTAAATTGTCCCTAGTGTGTACTTGGTGTGTGTGTGTGTGCGTGCCCTGCGGTGAAATGATGGCGAAGGTGGTAGGGATGACCGAGAGCTGATTCTACAATGAAATTAAAATAAAAAGAGGAGTAGCCATGGAGGTCAATCATCACCCTGAAAGCGGATAGTAGATGTCATGTAGTATATGTGTACCAAATTTCAGGTCAATAGTTCAAATGGCAAGTATGGAAAATAAGAAATTATTATATTCATGTATTAGCATAAATAGATATGAAAACTTATAAGCATTAACCTTAGTGCAAGTATTAATGCAAGTCAGGCATACTAAGCAAATGGTGAAATAAAGGCACATGCCATATTTCTTTTTTAATTAAAGCTTAGCTGTAGCCACCAATATCTTATCAGCTTGAGAGACAAGGAAGGGGGAGAATGATAGATGGAGAAGCCCAAGAATGGAAGAAAGGGAACACCTGCAAGCTCAAGACCGACCTAAAAATAAGCAAAGCAAAAAGTGAAGGTGAATAACAAAATATGAGAGATAATGGTGGTTCCCATGAAAACTTGGGAAGCCAGCTGCAGAAAGGAGTCAAAATGAACAGCGAATGAGATGTTTTGAGCGAGGTCAGGATGATAAGAAATTATTATATAAACTGTGATTTTTGGCCTGTTCGGGGCTTAGCTCAGTTTGGCTTAATTGGGTTGAGTCCATGTTATTATTCATTGCAGAGGTGCCCACACTTTTTCGGCTTGCGAGCTACTTTTAAAATGACCAGGTCAAAATGATCAACCTACATTAAAAAGCTTTGAGGACAGATGTTGCATTTTTCGTTTGAAAGCATTAACTGAGCTAATCATATTGACCATGCTTTTCTCTTTTCCTTGCAGCTGTAAATTAAGCTCATTCAACATGTTGGTCAGATAGGAAAAAAAATGGCAAGTCTAGCGGCCATTGATCGTTATTAAGTTGCTTGTATTCTGCATGTTTAATGACAAGGAGAAACTTCTTTTTCTCCGGCCAGGGGTCTTGAAATCTCAGCAGGAATTTCTCCCTAGCCATCTGCCTCAACGTAGGCATCTTTTATCATCTCTCCATCTTGGAAGGACTTCTTATGCTTAATGATCGAGTGACTCACCCGGAACGATGCTTCGGTGTGCCTGTCTTTGCTTTTGAATTCAGTCGAGTGAAAAATGACGGCTGATTAACTGCGATTTTAGTTCCCTCTCCTTTCTCTTTCTCAGATGCTTTTCAGAAGGAAGTCAGTTTCGTAGTTTTTATGAACAGTTCGAAAGTGCCTTTCCACATTTTCCTTCTTTGGAATAGCAATGATAGACTGACAGATCAGACAAACGCACTTCGATTGTGACACTGTGAGAGAAAAAATCCTCTTCCAATTCCACATCCAGCCCATATCCTCCCCAAACATTTTTTTTTAAAACCCTTCTTTAGTCTATATAAATTGGAAGGCTAACTAGATCACAGCCGGTGTTTTGCAGTAGCTCGCGCGTTTGATCGTGCGTGTGGGATGACCAGCATGTTAGAAGAAAAGAGATCTCAGACTGGCCGTACTGTATGTCAATCAAGTGGCAAATACCATAGGGAGAATATATGATAGACTAACATTTAAAAAAAAAATTTTTTGAATGCAACGCTATCTACCTGCATTCCCTTTCCTATCTACCGGTCGATCGCGATCGACGCATTGGGCACCCCTGGTATTGCAATAAATCTAATTATTCTGTTTGCCTATCCTTCGACTCCTTTAGCCTTTATTTAAAGTCAGAATCTTCAGCGTATTTTTCGCTTCCACACAGGCTACAGGTGATTTAAAATCCTGGACAGACAAACGGACAGCCACGGTAGCGTATTATATAAGAATAAACAGTATTTAAAAACACATCCAAATACAAGGATGAAAAAACTCAGAATACGTCGTTAATAGGTCAGGGGGTGTAGCTCAGTGGTAGAGCGCATGCTTTGCATGTATGAGGCCCCGGGTTCAATCCCCGGCACCTCCACTTTTTTTTTTTTTTTTTCTTCCCTCATTTCGAAATTCTGTGTAGAGATGCACACTATTATTATTAAAAGCTAAAAAAAAGCCTCCCAGCCAGAAATACCGTGGTACTCGCAAGATTTACACGGCGTCGGGGAAAAAGTTTCGTACACAAGGCTGAACTTGGCTACTTATTCGCTCCCAGGCTGATACTTATTCACATACCTTGTGCAAAGCAGTTACTTAATTCAACGTTAACAGAAAGACAGATGCCTTTAATAAATACCAGATGAGTTTTACTCGGCCCAACGTGGTTAATGAATGAGGTTTACTGTAATGTCTACATAGCACTTTAAAGGGTTACATGTCGTTGTGCCACCTCAATTTGAACAGTTTCAAGAAAAGAAAGATACTTTTTTGTGAATTCGCTGTTCAATTTTGTCAACGCCAATACCTGGGTTAAATGGGCTAAGTCTTAAATACAACAATATATTTTAAGTACTTATCAAATTATAACGAACCATTCCCCAAGTCGCGTTTTAGCAGATAAACGACTGAGTGACCAGGACGGTGTAGGCACGCCCCACTTACAGATTCAGCTCACAACCACCTCCAGAAAATTCTTGGGGAAACGCGAAAAATTTACAGCAGACGACGAATCGTATATTGGCAGGATCGCACCGCTAAGACGTCACCACTCTGATTGGTCAAATCGATTAAGGGGCGGAGCTCTCCATTGAAGTAGCAACGCCCCAAAGTTTTCCGTTTGCAGTCTGCAGCTTCACTCTGTTGACAAAAACAGCGTACTTTGCACACCTCCCTAGGAGTCGAACTCAAGGATAGTGAGCAAACGTGTTTAAATCTGCACTAGAACATTTACAGTAATGACGTAGAAACTGCAGCACCTCCGACCTGTAAGAGAACAGACAGGTGTGATTACGGGGGGAGGTGGGGCAGAGCCAGGCGTACTCTAAAGAAGCTTAAAAGCGGTTGGAGAGGCTTAAAAAAGAAAAAGTATATTCGAGAGAAAAAAGCTGTTATAAAATTGGAAAAGGCAGACATTTTGGTTGAATCTTTCCGCTTTGTAAATCTGAAGGAAGAAGCAAAAAAAATTGTAGAAAGTCATCCCGAAATTAATGAGAATGGACACTATTTTGAATCAGTGATGGATATGGAATTTTCTTAGCTTCACCACGTATTGTCTAAGGTTAGACATACATCACCAGGAAGAGATGAGCTTTGCTATCCTATTTTTACTCATATGTTGGTGTAGCTGTATTTGCTGAGGGTTAGACAGATACGGTAGGTAGAATTTTATTTGTTCCCAGGGGGAAATTTTTTTTTTTTTTACAGAAGATATTTAAATAAATACATATAGAAATATGTACACTCACACTATGGTCTGAACACACACCAGAATATCACAAAAGCAAGAAAATTAAAAAGAAGGAAAACTTCTGACTTGGCTGTCTCAGTCCCGGTCAAACATAATACAGGCATATTATTGTTGGTATAAAGGAGCCCTGTAGCGTTTCTTGACACACTTCTGCTGAATAAATTGATTGGCTGAAAGTCCTCAGTATTAGAGGATGTGTAGCATTGTTCATAATGACATTCAGTTTTCTTCTCTCCTTCGCTACAACCTTCAGGGTGTCCAGAGCGCATTTTATAGCTGAGCCTACCTTTTTATTACTTTGTTGATTCAGTGGGCATCTCTTGAAGTGAAATGATATTAAGAAATACCTTACACTCGACACTGAGTAGCAAAATAGTCCTAAAATGCTGGATGTTACAATATTCTGTACTTATTGGAATTGTTCTAATTTTCTTCTTTGGGAATCCTGACACCTCCATTGCAGGGTTACCTTACCCCACCTCAAAATGATTTTTAGGTTCCTCCATCAGCAGAATTCGAGATACAGGTTTAAAATGGACAAGCATGTAAGGAAAATGTAGGTGGTGTCAACTTCCAGAGACAGTTTATTTTATGTATTACTGGAATTTCGAACTTATGAAAAGGAGAGAAAGCAGATTATTGGAAACAAACATGTCACATTGAATAATTTAGTTGCATATGGTCAAGGATCCCAATGCATTCATAAAAAGATAATACTTGAAACTTACTGGTGGTAAAATGCAATTTAATCTAGAAAGGCTGGATGATAATTTAACTGTGTAGGTTGAGTCTGTGTGTAAAGTGTGTAAATGGTAGTACATACTGGGTTTACTATTCTGACTCCTCTTCACATTCCTGTTCAGTGCACCTTTACAGTTGGTTTGTCAGCCACCAATAAAAAGAGGAAGGAGAAGAAAAGGAGGTGGTTGGGATGGTGTGGTATGAGAGCTTGTGAAGGTGGCAGTTCCCTTGGGGAAGCTTTGGATTTTATAGGAAGTATTCCAGCTTAGTCAGTTAGTCCGTTCGTTGACCAGAGGATTTGTATTAAAGAGCATTCTATGACCACTCAACCGTCGCTGGAGTCCGCGTGTCTCTTCTTCCTCTGCAGTACCATGTGTTGTTACAATACCTGTGGGTTAATACTTGAGCGTGATACAACATGCTTGAGTTTCAGTTCTTCCAGGAATTTTCAGAGTGAGCACACATTTTAAAGTTAAGATTAGATTAATTCAAACAATATATATTCATTAATTCTAATTCAAAAAAGTGAAAATATTTGTAAAGGAGCATACATTAATCCAGACATTGCATTTCATATTTAAGATTTAATTGCAACAAATCGCTTGGAAACTGATCCTGTGCTGTATTTGTGTATGCTGGACAGTTTTCCAGAACAACATTATCAGCTTCCAGGAGGACACATACTGATTAGCAAATACAAGGAAGAATTTCAGGGTCTTTTGTACACTTGACAATAATAAGCCATAAAAGCTGTAGTCTAGATAGCCACAAGGTGGCAGTAGATCCCCCTTTATTGTATGCCTTGCCTTTCTACAGTACATAAGGTGCTTATAAGTAAAGAGCTATTCCATAACTGGAATTCCAGCATAACCACAAAATGAGACAGAGGGCGAGAATGAAGCTGTGACCTTATTATTTTAGGATCACTCTTTGGCTGGTAGGACACCCTGCAATCTTTAAGTGCGATCCTGCACAGTGCGAGAGGTCAAAGGGACCTCACAGATGACTAGGCCGTGTCTCCAAATAAACAGAGGGCACATGGGAAGTCTGGAAGCAAAATGCCAGCTAATTACTAGAAAGGCAGACATGGTTGCCTTTCCCTTAAATATGTATTTACCAATAGGCGCAAGAGAGCACTGTGGCATGATAGTCCCAGTATTTTACAAGACTACTTAGCTTAAAGCAGAAGGAATGAAACGAGCCCCCTGATAGACAACTAGAAAAAGTAACTGGGTGATGGTTTTAGTGAAGTGGTGGTTGTGGGGGAGGACTTGTAAACTGTCTCCACAAATATAAGATGATTCCAGGTGCCAGGTTCAGGATTGCCCTAGTGGGGCAGCTATATTTTTGTTGTAATTCCTCTTTATTGTTTATCAACAGAGTACTGATAAATCTGATAGATAATTTTGGACTCCTAATGTTTTCTTAATTTTTTTTTCCCTTGCTTTGATCTTTTGCGCTTCTCTCTGGTGTTCAAGCACAGACTTCATTTTGTTTTATTTTGGTTTGTGTCTTGTAGTCAAACGTTTTGAATATTTTTTTGCAAACATAGTGAACAAATAAGTCACCAAAGCAGGAGACTCAAAGTTCACTCACCTCAAATCAGTTAGCCCTGACTTTCACAAGCAGACTTCGGCCTAAATTGGCTTACAATGGGGAAAACAGCCTTTTAAAGTTCAGGATATGTAAAGCAATGTAAACCTAAACCATAGAAAAAAACTCACACTTGCTGAGTTTCTTTTGTATTTTTTGTATCAATAAATGAATTATTAAGGAACTTTACTTAGTTATTTGGGCCATGGGTTTTCTACAGTTTTCCCTCTCCTTTTTTCATGTTTATTAGCTTTGGCTCCATTTGGCTTGTGAAGGCTGCAAGCCTTTTTCTTGAATTTGGGAGCTTGGCCTACTGCATCCCGGTGAGGTCCACCTTGAAATTTTTGAAAACTGAGCTCTGCCCTTTTGGGTTATATAAAGACGTCCCTTACAGGAGTTGCATCTTTTATATTTGCACGTAATACAAATCATATTAATGACACTGGCATGTTATATAACATTTATTAGAATTAGCTATAATACAGAGACAGTAATGCTTGTTTTTAGAACACACAAGTGTATTGACTGAAAAACTGTGTCAGTAAGATTTTTTTTTTTTTTTTATGAGAAAGGACCAGGAGAAAAGACCTGGACAAAAAGTAAAGGCAAAATCGATACCAGGAGTCAGAAAGATAATCGTCAAGACCACTAATGCTAAAGCATAATTTACAGTCTAAATACAGACAAGAATGCTACTGCCAGGAGTCACCAAGAGAATCACACATTATCGCTATGAATTATTAAACACATTGACCATTGTATGGTTGCACTAATGACACCACCCATCATGTTGAATTATTGGAATGTCTCCATGCGTCTGATGTTCATTTACTATGCCTTTTGTCACACACATGCTAGTAGGAGTCAACTAAAGGGCCTGAATAATAACAATTCCACATCCGACCAGGGTGCGGTGTTGTGCACTAACTTTTTTTTTTGATCCCTTGCAGACCGTTCTCGGGAAATCTCACATGGTTCCCATGCCTCTGATGATGTCAGTTCCAGCCCCGATGCCATTACTTCCTCCACTGGCCTTTAAAGCCGCCATTTTGTCTATATGCGACAATTCTGTTTTGGACTCAGTCTTGTGAACAACTCACAATCTTTAACTACCTTTTTTCAGCCAAGGCATATTATATGGGTGGCCGCCCCAAACCTTTATGATGTCTGTTTGTTGTTCTTGTGACACTTTGAATATGTGCAGTTTTGTTACAACTGCAAAATCAAGGAGGATCACTGAAAGTAATTTTGTGTCTGCTGTGTTCTGCAGTCCACAGTCTTTGGCTGTAAACTTTTCAACACATAGGACAAACCCTTCTTTTTCCATTATGTTTTGAATGTATTTTGACTAAGGAAAATTATCCTTTGCATCTCTCATTACTGTGTTGTGCTTTTATGGCTCTTTATTTATTTTACTAACTGCAGCATTGGCTTTTTAAACACATCCAATTGGTTCATATAGTATAACAAGTGTCATGCAAGTACGTCGAAGGACTTCCTTGCAGGCTCAGTCAAGGTATGTAATAACATGCTGAGATGAGAGGGGGCGCTGTCACTAACGTTGTCTTCTCCCTCTTTCTCCACAGTGCTGAGAAGCTGCCCAGTGATGGCATTTGACCCCCACCCCTTCCGGTGCAACCACCATAAAACCCCAAGCATCCTGGAAGGTGGTGTCATTACTGGCACGAGCAACCCGCCAGGCAGAGTTCTGCTAGCAGCGACTACAACCTTCTAGTGCTTTATTTAACTGAACTCCCACATACAGGACACATGCTGAAGAACATCTCTTCTTTTCTGTTTATTTGCTTTGTCCTCAGACAATAAAAGGGACAACCCGGTTGGTACCCCAGAATTTCTTTTTGTATGCAGAACTGTCATTCCCGCACATAGCCACACAAGTAGGACAGCTGCTTTTTAATTTTAAATGGATGCCAAATCTGTAATATTTCTATATTGTATTTAACAATGTGCTCTTATCTTTTTCTTTACCATAAAAAAACACTCAAAGTGAAAATCGGCAGACTGTCCCACTCATTCAAAAGCAAATGTCCTTACGGCACCAGACACTCCAACAGAACTGCTTTGGACTTAGCATTTTTTACTTTTTTTTCATTTTATCTGTCAATTTTATTGAATGTATTTGTGCTCTTATTCCATTGTAGGGTTGTGGTGAGGTAAAGCCCATCCTGATATCCTCAGGTGAAAAGCAGGATCCCACTCTGGAGATGAAGAAGGAAAATCCGTACTACAATTTGGTAATTCATTCTACTTAAATTAGGTATCAGTGTCATTGGGTTCAGTACTGTGATGAGCTCGTTTTTCCCATTTTGTTTTCCCCTAATTCTAGTTTTTTGACAAATATTATGAATGTGTCATATAATAAATGTGACTTATTCAAAGCAACGGATGCAAGGCAGTCACAAAAGTCAGTCAGTCATCATCCAACCCGCTATATCCTAACACAGGACACGGGGGTCTGCTGGAGCCAATCCCAGCCAACACAGGGCACAAGGCAGGAAGCAAATCCCAAGCAGGGGGCCAGCGCACTGCAGAGTCACAAAAGTCTTCTGTTTTATATACAGGGGACTGCATAAATGTCCATAATATTAATATTTTATTTTGCCACTTGATACATACTTAATCCAAGTAATCCAATTACTTGAAAAGTGTGCTATTGCAAGATACCAGCCCAAAATATTTTACATTGAATTTTTGTAAATAATCTCAGTATTACACCTGTGTTCACAGCATGACATCCCTTCCTATGTTTACTTGGAGAATCGTTCCACTGATAAAGGGGCTTACTTCTGAATTGTTTTTAATCTGTTCATTTTCCTGTATCAGATGACATACCAGATAATGTAGCAGTGAGTGAGGAAACATGCAAGCAACCTGTCCAACAAAACTGACCGTTGATGGTTACTCTAACTACAAATCTAATGAAACAAACATGTTGTGATAAAATAAAGAATATTTATTCTCACACACTGCAGTTCTTCTCATTCCTCTTCAACAATTATTCCCAATAAATACAATTAACTACACAATTCTTCCTCCCTTCTACCTCCAGCTGAGTATTGCCCACTGCCTCCTGACTCTGATTCCCTGACATGAAGCAGCAGACTCTTTTTTACGTTGGGCCCGGGACTGCTTCCAGTGTCATGCCATATCTTCCAGGCCAAAAGAAAAGTAGGGAGCCCCCCCCAACAACACCTACTATTGGCATGTAGGGACCCTGATAAAGCTGCATTTCCAAACTCCATATCCCAGGCACCCCTGCGGTCGTCCCAACTGGGTTGCCACGTGAGGACCTCTTCCTCCTGGCGTATGGGGCATGGAACTGCTCCCTATTCCCGGCTATTGCTTGTCCATCCATTATTTTATACTGGCCAGATACAATTATTTTTTTGTCCAGCAGTCTTCCTTCTCTGGCCTCCCTCGTTTAGGTAATGAATCCTCCTCCTTCCCAATCAGATGTCAGTTTTTCTCTTAGCTAGATAGAGAGATAGATAGATTTGAAAGGAGCTATACAAAGATAACATTTGAAAGGTGGAATATAATAGATATACAGTATAGACATACATTATTTTTTTGTCCCCAAGGGTAAATTTTGGATTGTCAGTCTTTGTACGGACTTGTATAGAGGTTAAAGAACAAGACCTCATGATTCCAACTCCAAAAGCATACACAGTATGTAAACTGTTAAACTATAGATCAATACTTGTGAAGACCTCTAAGATGACATTCTTTATATATATTAAGTGCAGCTTCTTTATTTCATAAGATGCCTTTCACAGTGGGCTTCTAAAACACAAGATGAACATTCTGTTACCTCATTGTCAAACCTGTTAAGTCCAATTTAAGGTCACAGAGCTTGTCTAAGCTCCACTTAGCACAAAGCAGGGACCAATCCCGGACGGGGCACAAGTCCATTGTGGGCACACATCCACATAAGGACCCATTTAGGAGCCCAAGTTCACTTAATGTGTATATTTTTTGGCAACTACAAGAAAGACCAGAGTACCTGTAGAAAAAACCAACCTTGAAAAAGTGCAGACCCCACACAAACATTGACTGGGAGTGGGATGCTGGATCCACAAGGCAGCAGAATATCCATCCATCCATTCTCCAACCTGCTGAATCCAAACACAGGGTCACGGGGGTCTGCTGGAGCCAATCCCAGGGCACAAGGCAGGAACCAATCCCGGGTAGGGTGCCAACTCACCGCAGGACACACACAAACACACCCACACACCAAGCACACACTAGGGCCAATTTAGAATCACCAATCCACCTAACCTGCATGTCTTTGGACTGTGGGAGGAAACCGGAGCACCCGGAGGAAACCCACACAGACGTGGGGAGAACATGCAAACTCCACGCAGGGAGGACCCAGGAAGCAAACCCGGGTCTCCTAACTGTGAGGCAGCAGCACTACCACTGCGCCACCCCCAGCAGGATATGAAGTATCTAAATATGAGAGTTAATACTTCATATTTTAGGTATTATCATAATTTTTACATTTCCTAAATTAAGAGGTACAGTTATAAGGTGTACGATTATACTCCTCACACTTTGTGAAAAATCACAGTTTTAATTAAGAACAATATCAGTCAGTCAGTCATTATCCAACCTGCTATGTCCTAACACAGGGTCATGGGGGTCTGCTGGAGCCATTCCCAGTCAACACAGGGTACCAGCCCACCGCAGTAAGAACAATATACTGTATTTTATTTAAGAGTTTTTCCAATTTTAAAAGGCCATTAAGAAGATGAATGATCTGACTGTTGTTTTCGTCATATTTTGAAGCAGCACAGCTGAAAATGGGCTAAAGTCAGACATATGAAAGGAGGTACTGTAGCAGAGAAGTTACGATGGAATGTGTGGAAGTGCATCTGTTAGTTATGTCCCTCAGCAAACTGCGAGACATTTGCAGCTGCTCAGTATCTTTGCTTACTTTATTTAGTAGCTCTGTGAATAATAATCCCAGCTCCACTTACTTTACGGAGAGAACATGATCTCCCGGTGTCAGTGTGTAGTTTTTTCCACGTACCGCAGTTTTCATCACAAAAGTACACATATATATGCTATATATGCTAATTTACTGAGACAGTAAGCCTTAGTTGCAATGCTGTTGTCTAATCACATGTATTATATAAGTAACTAAGGGCTTTTTTGTATACAATATTTGTATTTTTTATCAGAGGATAATATTATTACTGTACTTCACTGAAGCTACTTACCCATAAACATGCAACATACACATTTCCATGAGTAAAATATTCCTGCTTTAGATCAATTCTTTCTTTTCCTATTGACTGACTTTGGCTTTTGTTGAAGATCAATGCAAAATGCAATTTTATAGAAAACTATTCTTTTCAATTGAAACTGTTTATCAGTAGTAAAATTGGGAATTTTGAGTATTTATGTCCACCTGCCTTGGGCCCTATGGTTGCTGGAATAGTTAGTTTCTAGTTTCCCTGTAACCCTACTCAGGCTAAAGCAGGTCTAGAAAACAGACAGATGGGTTGCTGTTATTTTATTGTTATTATTATTACTACTACCTGATAATGATTTTCATTTGTGCATCACCAACATTTTGTGTTAAATGTTTTTCCAGCTCTGAGGAGCATTCTGTTAGTCTTAAAGAGCCAGTTTTATTTCAGACTTGGACTCCCATTAGTCCATGTAAGTTTTAGGAAAATTTTTACAAGCTTTAAATATTTTTGTTACAGATCTACTACACTGTTTTCTACATTATGGAACCTAAAGGTATTCCAGATATTTTTTTATTTTTGCTAAGACGGTGTTCAAATTATTTATCCTTTATTTTGGACTTTCTGCAATGTCATTTTCTTTTGTTTCATTGTGAGTGCTGCCATTTAGGACACCCATGGTTATCCCTTAACTACTTGCTCCAGTGTATTTTGTACACCAATCTTAGTTATTTTTGTCCAGCGTCCTTTTACTTGAACCTACCAGCAGCATCCGCCATCTGCCCTCAGCTTGATTTAGTACAAGTAAAGGGTCGCAGTGGTTTCCCTCCGGTGTGCCCCCAGCCGGTTGTATGAGTGGATGCACTGTTGCAAGTTCCATATGGTGTATTTGGTACATCGAGCAGGTACTTAATGTATGTATGACAATAATGAGATGTTCTTCTTATAATGACTTTGACTGCAAAAGAACATTCAACAACTGAAGTGAAATGTGATACATGTGCAAATGCTGCAGTGGTTGAAAATGTGACTGGTGACGAATGAGCACTGGAGAAGTGGATCAGGTTTATTTTCAAATAGTCCTAGACTGTGTCGTCATACCATTCAGTTAAGTGGTATTAAATTACATTAAAAACATGCACAATTTAAAATTATTGCAATATTTTATATTAGAACCTCACAGCATGCATATAAATAACCATTTTAACACTGGTACATAAAGTACACTGTGTGACTACTTGTTAGATGAGAAATGGTGCGAATAGTTAAGGGTTAAGCATGTTTTCATGGGTTGCTACGGGATGTTTCCCAGAGTTGTCACTGGTGTGACAACACAGTATATAAGCAGGCATTACAAAACACTTTTTTCCAAGTTTGTGGAATATTCCTTTGTGCCATTCTTTACCATAGCCTATTGTCTATAGGGGAGGATTGAAAGCTTTAGATTCGTCAAAAAATTTGCGGTTTTCGACAGATCTTGACATTTTAGGGTCCCTTGATAATAAAAACATTGATAACTCGATGACGGGTGTTTGTCTGTCTGTCTGTGTGTCATAGTTTCTTGAGGACAGTCTACAGCTAAAAGGGCTGGACTCAAAACTTAAACCTGTTATTAGATGATGATGTGCTGATTAGTTTTTGAGGCAAATCATGCAAGAGAAAGAGGCACTCTAGAGGAAACCTCAAACACTGTAATTCTGCAATTAATTATGAATTCTTCTCGTCAATTACTATCATAATGACCCATTTTATGGTCAGAAAGATAAACATCAGATGGAAAAATAATTACTGCAGATGTTATAGAATAGTTCAGGTAACTTGGCTGCTAGGGTGCAAAGCCTACAGACGCTCATGTCCAAATGTTTTTTTGAAACTTAACTTAATGATAGTTTTTCTAATATTTGATTAACATTTTGATGATAGGTACAATTGCTTCATTATGTTTTGACCTTGCCCAATACTTACTTACATTTCTTCTTCCAACCTATCCTTCTGCCATTTTTCCACCTCTTGGGAGTATGATAGAAATTAATAAGCAAAGCAAAGGTTAAACTGTAATACCTTTTATCTTTAAGTTTTATCCCACCAGTGGGAAATCACTATCCTCCTTAAGGCATCAGAAGTGGAATGCAAACACAGGTTGCTGGGATGACAGCCATCAGTTGTGCTGTTTAGCTAAATATGACCTTTGTTAGCCAGTTTGCAGATTTGCTTTCTTATATGTGATGCAGATTTTCCTGCACTGCAGCTCTCTCTAGCCTGGCGTGCTGCTAGCTGTATCAGATTAATATTAGGGTTTGTAAGATTTTTCTAGCACTGTATCCTTCTTTTTTTGTTTAGGTGTTCTTGCCACTGACAACATTTGTCAGGGTGGAATCAGTGCCTTGTGTATTGTCACAAAACAAGAAACAAAAACCAATCAAAAATGTAACCAAAAGATCTAAACCACAGCACTTAAAATAATAATTTTTTAGATTATATCCATAATCTTGGATGAAGGAGTTTAAATAATGTTGTGCTAATAAACTTATAAGGTGCAACTTATGGAACCTCATCCATTAACAATGAGCTTTTCCTCCAGTCCTTGCTTACATTTTGTGTCAGAATTTTTTTATTTTCTTCCAGTCCTTTACACTGAATCTGCAGGTAAGGAGTTCAGGACTCTCAGGTGCTGCAGTCATTATGATCACAATTACTGTACCTAAGAGGACTATACAAGACCCTCACACGTGGAGACAGTGTCTGCTCTTAACTCATTGGCACAATTTTTTATTTAATTTTACAGCCTGACTTTGCCAGTCATTTTTTCTTATTAATATGATGTTTTCACTTTGCTATTTTGTATTTAGCTTGCCACCATTTTGAATGTTTTCTCATGGATGTGGGCAAATTGTTTACCCGATATTAGTTTGCCCAAAGATGATGAGATAACCAGGGGATGAAATGTTTGTCAAACCAGAAATTAGTTGAAATTGTAAAAAACCAAACCCTAAACCAAGAAAACCTGAAATTGAAGTCAGAGAGAGAAACACTAGAATTAGAAACCAGAATGTAGAGAAAGAAAATGATAATTTGAAAGTGTGTTTATCACAATCACGAATACTGAATTAATGTTTATGTCAGATTTAAATGATGATGCTGATGATACAAGGCAGGGTGTCGTGCTATGCAACTTCCATGGCAAATGAGAGCTACGGCCCAGTAACAGAAATAATAACTTGGTGGTGCCCAATTGTAAAACACATTAATGTCACAGCACTATAAATAATTATTCATTACATTCAGGAAACATATACTGTAACTGCAAAGAACCCCCACAGAAAGTGTCACAGAAAAATCAGCTTAAATTCTCATGTAATATATTGTTCTAAAAATGTTTTTAAGAGAGAGAATACATTCTCAAAAGTGCACAATTCATATACAGTTATGTGACTCAGTTATCTTGTGATATGTTGTGTAATTGCTCCCTGTCTACTATAAGATGGCAGAGACCTATTTTCACTGTCCACGTTTGTGGATATACTGCAAGCCTTACATTAATTCTTTTCATGGACTCAGAGCTTTACTGTTTCCATGAATAGGAGTTTGTGTGTATGTCTTTTTTATTTAGGTTTTAATCTGATCTTTGAGCTCCAGACCCTTACTAGTTAAATGAAAACGTTACTCTGCCTCCTCTTCTGCTCCTGGTGCCTTTAATCATGACTGTTTGTCCTCTCAAATTGCTGTGGCATTACTTAGCATTGCTTTCTTTGCATCTGGTCCCCCTCTTCTAGTTTTTTTTTGTTACTTTAATTTAATTTGTTACTTTAATAAAAAATAAATTAAAAAGTAAAATTCACCTCTTTTTAGGTTCAGGAGAGTTTTTTAATGGTTTGACCTTGCTGTTTTGGAATCAAATCCTCACAAAATTAAGGAAAAACGTTTGGTGCCCCCGTGAAAATATTTTTAATTTTTACATGCCTGTGTCACCCCTATGTATGTCTTCATTAGTGTGATACACTCATCCACACCATTTGCTAATTTACACAGGCCTGGTAGTCAAACTTTCATGTCTTATGCCAGGCACACACTGCGATTTTGGTCCTGAATTTTGGTTGCTGACTCCTTTTTCTGAGTTGGCAAAAACTTTAGCTTCATCATGCATTGTTTCACATACAGTATGAGAGGGACTGCAATGCCTGATTTCATAAGATTGGACTGCCATACATTTGGAAGCACTGGGCTCATACCTTGAGCTGTACTGAAATAAAATACAGGTGAGCATGAGGAGAAGGTGCAGGCTCCACGCAGGCAATGGCCAGGCTGGGAATTAAACCTTGGCTCATGGAGCTAGGAAGAAGCAGTGCTAACCACTGTGCCACTGCACTTCACTTTATGACAAGATCTGATCAGAGCTGCAAGAGCCATACTTCAGTTAGAAAAATGTCTGAATTAATGTAAACCGCTCTAATTTGGGGCATTCATAAGAAATTTACAATAAACAAGAATTACACAATAAACAAGAATAGCTGCGTCAAACATTTTAAATGTTTAAATGTGGGCTTCAGTTTAAATGTTTAAAGTCTAAATATTCTCAGTTATAATAGAAAATTGTCATTTTTCACCATCTGATATAAGTCCATACAGGGCTACACCCCTAGGATCAAAAATGAAAAATAGCATCATACTGTATTCATAATCACTAACCCTGAAATAGACTAAAATTTTATCCCACATGCTTATGTTTGAAATTTGTCCATTTTAACCTTCTGAGAGTGGATCTTAGAGGGTAAGGACCTTTAGTAAAGAGTCAAATGGATCCACATGTTGTCAAAGTTTTGTGAAAAGGTGTCATTTTGACCCCTCATATTCCATTAGGAGGTGAACTCTTTACTATAAGGGTACTTAAGCTATTGCTCAAAAATGACCTAAAATGAGTATCTGTTGGGTGTAGAGGGCCAAAAATAGAGGACAACCCTACAAAAGCTCGATATCTTGCATAACTGGATATCAAGATGAGTCAAACGATATACCACAATGTTTTTTTTCACACCAGTAAGTCAGGAGGCACCAGACAACAACAAAAAAAAAACAAGTGATTTCAAAGCATTCATAAGTAATTCTTAATGAACACAATAATAAAACTGCTGCATTGTATTTTTCAAAATGAAATCCTTGGGGGTATCAGTAGAAATTCTTCAAAGGTAATTCCAGAAGAAAGGAATTGGATGATGAGTAGTGTTCCTCCTTCTCTATGCGTTTAATGTACTATCTCTCTATTATAAAAAAAAAAATCCTGGAAAGGAAAAGCAGGGCGACAAGACATGATCTTCTCGGAAGTTCTCGGAAGACACTTAAAAGACCCGCGAGACGCAAACAATATCAAATAAGAGCACGGCCAGCAAAACACTCAGTCGTGTAAAAGCACGTAGCACACACAGATCCTGTGCTCTCAACGCATATAAAGCATATAAGGACAATACGTTCTAGATGAAACGTCAACAACTAAGCAAAAAAGAAAGAGCAGCACAGAGAAAAGAGACCCAAACGCGCTGGAGAGAAAAAAAGGCAGATAAGAGATTATGAAAGCAGTGGAATTCAAAAGGCTCAAACAAACGATGGTGCGATACACATGCAGAGAAAGGTAAAGAATATGAAAGCAGTAAAATTTGAAAGTATTGTAGTGTCCCAGCCAGGTTGAAGCCTTTTTTGTTTTAAGTGATTGTTAGGTCCGATTGAGGGAGGGCGGAGTACAGCACAGAAGACTGATAGCGGGGTATTGATTTATGCGGTGTGTTGAGACGCGGGGGATGAGGGGTTGGAGAGGGTGCTAGAAAGTTGTGTTTGGGGTTACGAAGTCGGCGATTGTGACACTTTATTACGTCAGTCGCTACAGTATCAAAAAAAGATAGTAAAGATCACATTAGCGCAAACAAAAGGTGATTGATCATCAGAACCAGGTGTAATTGAAAAGTAGCAGGACAAAGCAAGGTCAGAAATAAAAGGCAAAGAGCAGAAAACAAAGTCTTTTCGCCTTCGCATCATTCAATGCACAAAACTTAGATTTACACAATAATGGACCATACGGTATGAGAATCTGTGGTCCCGCAACAGTTAAAGCAACGACAAGTTTAACTTCAAAGAAAACACAATTCGGTCAGGTGTATATTTATGATCACAGAGAAGCGATGCAAATTTTAACAGGCGACAAGAAAGGTAATGTATATATTCCACGAATAACATTAGACACCAAAGGAGATCTTGATTTGCCATTCATATTAAAATGTTTACAGTTTCCCGTGAGAATAGCTTTTGCTATGACAATTAACAAATCACAGGGACACACATTAGAAGAAGTCGGATTATTTATTAGAGTAACAGAAACAATATTCACTCACGGGCAGTTATACATTGCGTTGTCACAATGTTTCTCCAAAAAAGGAATCAACATTCAATGCGATCTTGAAGAAAAGGTAATTCCAAATATTGTTTTTAATGAAGCTTTAAAGTGAAAAGTGCAAATAATGAAATTGAAACAATTCCAAAGAAAAAAAAAGCTTTTAAAATTGTATATCCGATTAACCAAACACAGGGGTTGGCGAGCAAAGCGAGCAGGGGGCAGAGCCCCCTAGTATATTATATTTTTAAGTGTTCTCATCTTCTAGCACGCACTTGGAAAAGTAAAATGACACCCAACTTTCAAACACATTTAAGCGACTGTTAAGACTGTGTTTGACTGAATAGATATTTACTTTGTAATTGTGTCATAAAAATGATTAAGCCTGGAGTCTTTGATGCTGTACTAGGAAGCTCCTTGTCATTGTCTTGCATGAAATTTGTTCGTCGGGGTCAGGGCAGGTTGCAGTAATTGAATTACAACTTCAGTTGTATGTTTTATGTTTATTATCTTTGGACTGCCATGTGTGGCAAATCACGACTGAGCCAGGCTACTGTCTGGACATCTAAACGGAAATGTTAACTAATAATCTCTTTTATCTCACTGAAAGCACTTTTAATTAAAAGGTAAATCAACATTGTTCTTACTGAATTTCTGTTTTATCTCTGCTGTGTCACTGCATAATTGTCCTTCATCACGAAAACACGTTGCTTGTTTTAGTACAGAAACCACATTGCTTTTTTTATTACTTCCATCATCCTGAATGAGAGCATCAGGCTTGAAAGTGGATACACTGTTTTAGGTCATACATTTTGCAGTGAAAGTGGACAGAAATTAAACAAAAAAAAAACAACAGGAAATTCAATTTTCAGGTTAACACCGATATGGTATCCCAGCCACATCTCAGATATATGCCTATAAACTATCCCTGTTTGAATGACTAGAGATGTGTACGTGATTTTCCCCTGCAGAGTGCAAATTCCAGGACCATTTCCTGCCTTATACCCAGTGCTGTCAGACAAGCCAAACACTTCCGTTAGACCAAACGTTTAATTTTAGAAAATGCATAGAGTAATGTACTTATAGTAAGAAAGGACTGCTTAGGCATTTTTAGAAAGCCACCAGAAATAAGACTTTAAAAAGG
Source organism: Polypterus bichir lapradei (assembly GCA_026402145.1). Lineage (NCBI taxonomy): Eukaryota > Metazoa > Chordata > Cladistia > Polypteriformes > Polypteridae > Polypterus > Polypterus bichir. The sequence continues at coordinate 3,252,871 of JANRMT010062809.1, forward strand.
GTATTTCTTTAGAAATGTGAAAGAACGCCCATTCATTTTTTTCTCTAACTTTCTAATGTCCTAGACTTTTGCTTCTACTAGTTCAAATGTGTTCACTAAATGCTAGTATTAATTAATTAATTAATTGTATTAATTGCAGAATGCACACTGGCATTCCTTGCTGCAAAAAAGTTTGATGTTGATTTTAAAAGATTTTAAAAAATGGTAAGGAGAAGCGTATAATGCCACTGATGGCCTGCAACACAACTTTTGTGAACTAACAAATTCACCTTTTCTTTTAAACACACAGAAAATCAAGCCATGTGAGAACAGGGCCAACTCTGAAGGCAGAGGCCTACTTTATATGGCACTTAAAAGAGCAAAAGAAGCCACTGGTAAAGTTAGTGGAATCTGACTTACTGAAGTAACCAGAAACACTGACTAAGACACACATAAGAAGAAGAAGGTGAGAATATTGTGAGGACAAAAGACGGAGATCAGAATCTCATAACAATGTCACATTATGTGACTTCTTGTTATGGGGTATGTCAAATTTTCTGACTGCACTTGCGGATGTTATTGCTGGACTGTGACAACTTAAATGAAAATTGCTGGCCATATCATATTTAGTGACCAAGTGCTGATCTTCCAGCACAGTCTTGCTCGGCCCTATGTTTGACAGCCAATAGCGTGCTGCCTGGCAGAGCAGGCACTGTATGAAGGGTTAACAGCTATGGTTAGCTGTTAACCCACCCCTACAACTAAAAACAAAATCAAACTTACTGTGTTACAGACTAGTTGGAATGAGTTGTTGAGTATGTCATATTTCATGACCTGGCTTCATAAGGGCATGCTGCCTCTGACTCGCTAAGGTTATGTTAATGAAGGCTATGACTGATAATTGATGGAAAAGTCATGTAATGTGCCATAGTCTTTACAAACAAGAAAGTTATGATAAAACAGAACTATATATATATATAAAAGTCAATTTATGTGTGTATGTATGTATGTTCCAGCATCACTTCCGAACGGCTGGAGAGATTTTCATGAAACTTGGTACACATGTTTCTCATTGGTCTAAAAATACTGTAGGGTGAAATCAACCCTAACCCACCCCCATCTGGGTACAGTGGGGGGGTGTTCTTACGGTCTTCTGTGCATGTTATCATCCAGATGATACTCGGAATGACCACTAGAGGGCGAGCCAGAGGCGACTGCCAGCATTCTTTATGTTTGAGCACCACTGCGCCCCTGTTGCTTTTGACATTAAATAGAGTTGGCCGGTTCCGAGTGTCAACTGGATGATAACATACATACAAGACTGCAAGACAAGCACATTAGTGAGTCTTCATTGTTTGTAAATTTATTTTTATTTTTAAAGTTGTGTTTTTTTTTAATTATATTTTTCTCAAACAATTAAAAAAACACTTTATTTTCCTCCCAGGCAACGCTGAGTATTTCAGCTAGTATAGAAATAATAATAATAAAAAAATAGGAGCAGCAAAACAAGAACTCACATGTCTGGGTTCCACATCAGTCCTTTATCTCTTTCTCCTATTTGTGGCTATTGCTAAGCAACACCTACTACACAGCAGTCACATGATGGGGCGAAGGTTCTCAGAAAATGGAGAAACATAGAGGAGGCCTTCTCTCTAGCATTGGAAATTCTGCCTGTGTGAAAGCCTCCACCAAACTCTTTTTGCTTACTGATATACACATTTTAACCAGCTTTTCAGATTCTTCTTCTGTCTAGTTTTTTGGATACATTTATCTGAGTTTATTGCCTTGTGCATTTGACCCTTACTGGATTATTTTTTTTATTATTTTGGACTGTAGTTAATGGTACATTCTTTTTATCTAAAACAATATCTTTAAAGTTGTCTTTTGCTAATTTCAATCCACATACCAACCAAGGTGTGCACAACCTGCTTTATAAGGCAACATTTCCCACAAGAGGGCTGACACTTTGAGGTTTCATTACACATGCTCCACTAATTAAAACATGTAACAGCATCATACATTTATTTGCAATTGGCAGCAGCGCCCTTTTCCTTAAATTTTGTGTTTCTACCCAGTTAACATGCTTAAGATAGTAGTATAGCCAATTACTTCAGAATGTTACTTTTTTTTAACAATTGCTTGTAGGATGTTAGCATAGACTATATTATAACATATTAGCCATTCTGCTATTAGAATACTTGACATTATGGTCCAATATCATAAACACTGCGAAGAATTCCAGGTTGAAATACAGACAGATAACAGCTTGAGTTGCTGTATAAATCTGCATGAAATTCCATGTCATGTCTGTCCTTGGTAAACAGCACAACATTTTGTATGGTCCCCATGACATAATAAGAGTCTCACTCTGTGCACTGGCAGCAAACTGAGCGGAGAAAAAAAATAGAACACAGGGGACTGGCAAATTAATCAATGTCAAAGTCAGGAAAAGGGTCATTACCAAGAAGACAAAAAGTACAATTTCACCAAACATGCAAACGTTAACCAGAAAACAAAGTCAAAAAGAACAGAAAGGATTCAGAACCAGAAACATAACAAGGGCATGCAAGCAGGTTACTTAGTTGTTTGTTATTCAAATCACAGACAATAAGTGAAGTGTTTTGCTGGTATTTAAACATTTGCATAAATGACATCAGACCCTGCGATGCATAGAACAGCATCCTAGCCATGGAGCCAATGAAATGGTGATACCCATGAATAACCAAAATGGCATCGCAGGACAGTAACTAAAAATAAAAATAACAGTGCTACCTTCCGAAATGCATGAATAAGAGAGAAAAATGGCTAGAAACATTCTATAATGCATAAAAAATGTCTAAACTTCATAAAAGGCTTAGATCTATCAGGAGGTAAATTTTAAAGGTAGACAGCCTTAACACTCTCAATCTTGAAAATGCAATAAAAATGTAAAATATTAATTCACTTCTTTATTAATAATGTATGCAACATAAAAATTCCTATGTGTACAAATAACCACTAAATTTTGTACATTGGCTACAGATTTGAGTGGCAGCTGATGCCATAATCAATGACTTCCTCCAATGAAACTCCTTACTTAATCAACTGGCTGTCTCCTGTCTAATACTGTAGTCAGATAGGCAGCATAGCAAGGAAGCTCTGATTGATTCAAAATCAAAACTACAGACGGTCCCTGAATCAAATTTTTAAAGTCATGTTCTAGTGTTGAAGATCACTCAGTGCCCATTTCTGGATTTGGGAGAAAATAAATGAAAACCTGAATTCAAAGGGGTGGTTACTGATATTTTGTTTACATTAGCTCTGCCACTCCAACGCAGAGAAATAGAAACACATTTTCCAACTTAAAAATTTTGGATTTACTTCTAGAAAAAAAAGAACAATGAAAATATTCCAAACACAGAAAATCAACCAGAATTTGGCTGCTACATATTTGAGCATCAGCACTGCTATGGCAAGTGAGTTGATGTCTTGTGGTCTCACATAGAAATGCATAGGTGTCATGAAAAGTGGCTGTTTCTAAGTGATGCTGGTCAGAAATATGACATGGCATGACTTTTGTTTGCAGATTGCATTTCTATTTGTCTAATTAAGATACGCATATCTGATTCCTAGCTGATAACATTCTACTCTGCAAACCACATAATTCATAGCACAAAGGTAGCATTTCAGTGTTCATTCAACAAATGAGCTCTAACTGGACCTCCGCACCACTTACAAAAGGATATTTTGCACTATTACGAAGTCAGAGAGGCTTATTTTATTTGTCATAGACAAATACAGAGTATGTATTTGGCCTGTTAACATAATTGAAATATTTCAAAATGAAATGAACAAACAAATGAAATAATGAAATGTACTTAATCACTAACAGTCATGACAAACATAGTTGCCCAAAATAACTTATCTGTGTCCCATTCTATTATATTCAGTGGTGTTATTCCCTCTAACAAATCATCCAAAATGTCCTGATATTCCCACCTTTGCCTTTCCCACGCTCTTTTTCCCCATATGAAATCAGTTGTTATTATATGGTGCTCTGCCTCTATTGTCATAACATGTCCACACTTTTCTGGTTGTTGTTTCCTAATGGTTTTCAATACATCAATCAGGAAAACCTGCGATTTGCATTTATGTGTATAAAACCTAGCAATACTTGATACATTCATATAAAAACTTATGTAAAAACAATCCTGTTGTGAATTTCTGGTTTGACATAATAAAAAAAGAAAATAAGAAATATCATGTGGAACTAACTATGGTATGAGCCCAATTACAAGCAGGAACTGGTTGGAAGGGAAACCTGCAGCCCCAGGCATCAGTCCTAGGCAAAGTTTGAGAACTGCTGGGCTTAAATATAAACAAATTCATCTATTTTTAATATGTATTTAATGTATGGATTTCAGCACAAATGAATTAGGACTGTTTAAGCATCAAATAAAAAGTATCCACTTTATCACCTTAAGTATAGTCTTTTTTATCTGGCCTTTGTGAACACTAGAAGATTTTTTTTTTTTATGTGTTTTCTCTGTCATTGTAACCCAAGACCAGGGGGAGTAATCCATCTGCCCATTTCCACTTCTCCAGGGCAAGGCTGTGGAGAAGATGAAGCCTATCTCAGCAGCATGAGGTGTAAAGCAGGAACAATCCCTGGACTGGGCACCTCTTCATCACAGGGTGAAATACATGCACAGGCCAGTTCAAATACATGAGTTCACCTAACCCACATGTACTTGGCCTATGGGAGTGAACATTTGGCCAGGGAGAACTTGCAAACTCCACGCAGGGAGCACAAGGGACAGACGTCTTTGATGCAAGACAGCAGTGCCACCACTGCACCACCATACCACCTGGGGGAATAATCATCAAATAAAATATCTTCTGTTAACTTGGGATTTTCACGACAGCCTGTCAAACCATGTAGGGTGGATTTCTGTTTCATCTGTTCAGTTTCTAATTACACCAGTCAATAAATGTTCTCACTTGTCAGTTCCCAAATGACTTAACTGGTAAATACTGTACTGTACTTATTGAACCTGCTGAGAGGTTTTAGTTTTACTAGCAATGATTAATAAAAGGACAACAATGCTCGTGGACATTCACATCAAGAAATTTGATCACCATAATGTGCACATACTGTACTTAGGTGTCAGTCTTGATATGTAGAAAATGTGAATCTAAATGGTTCTGGAAAATGTCTTAATAAAAAATTAAATACATTCCACTCCTTAATTTTTCATAATTCTCTTCAGTATGTTGCATTTTTAGAAATAATTAATGTTATAACCAGGGCTGTGGAGTCGGAGTTGATGTCAAGGAGTCAGAGTCGGAGACAGTTTTGGGTACCTGGATTCAGGGTCGGAGTCGGCAAAATGTATCAACTCCGACTCCTAATAAATTTAAATTGTAATGAAAAAAAAATACTGCAAGTTCAAATGTCCCATTTCACAAACAATTGTCATAATTAAGTACTTCTCTGATGTAAGAATAAAGCCCAGTTCATAGTTGTGTTACTGCTAGTGTGAAGTTCAGCTGAACTATTATACAACCTGACATTCACATATTGTACATTACAATGTAATGGTACATTACAAAAAGTGTTTTCATTTTATTTCAGATAGAATGTGTTTTAAAAGTTAATTTGAGTGCAAACAAGTGTAATGATGTAGGTGGAGGTGTATGCTATGGCCTGATGTGTGTTCAGGGGTTCTTGTCTTTTGTTTAAACTGGCCAATACGGTAGAGAGTCTGCTTCCTAGTCAGTAGTTCTGTGGTTAAATGACGAGTATGTTGCCTTTCTTCAAGCAACATGGAAAATACATTAGCATATTAAATACGTCAGAGTCGGGGAGTCGGAGTCAGAAGTACCGGAAATTAAGGAGTCGGAGTCGAAGGATTTATCTACCGACTCCACAGCCCTGGTTATAACTAGGTTAGGGTTAATAAAGCTTATTCATTCATTTTCTAAACCATTTCTTCCCATTCCAGAATCAAGTGAACCACAAATGATCTTGGCTGATGCAGGTGTATTCTATCATTTGAATATCATCGTCTGTTGTAATCACACATTCAATATCATACTGTACATCAAAAGAACTGCACACTTTGAAACAGGGGTACCTGGAAAAAACCCCACAGAACATCTCTCTGAGAACACAGACATTCCATAGACAGTGACCAAGGTGAGATTTCAGCTTTGTTTTCTGGGAGATCGTGCTGATCCTTCTGTACTGTAATATGAAAACAAAAGTGATTTTTTCTAATCTCATCTTTTTTTATTCATATTAAGGTTAGCAGTAAAGCAGCAGAGCTAACCACAGCTCTGACCTAATTTATATATAAAATGTTTAATTATATTTTGCATTTTGACAGTGCAATAACCAAAAATGCAGTACTTCCATTTATACTGCCATAAATGTTTCTAAATGTGCATGAGCATTGCTATCACTCATTAAATCACTGACAGTATGCCTCCTCAAGCTATGATCATGATCAGTACTTATCTCCTGGACTAATGAGAATTGATAATGATATTTTTATATTCAAACACATTGTCTGCTTGTCTTATGTCATCTATTTAATGGGTAGGTCCCAGATTCTAATCCTGAACTGGCCTGAATGAAATTAATTCTAAAAGAAACTCAAACATTTTCATTAAACCTTAGGGCATTAAAAATACATATAACAGCTGTTTTTTTTTTGTTTTATCACAGAAGTGAAGGACTTTTCAATGCTGTCTATTTTTATCTCATTCACAGTGTGTTCTGCCTTTTCTTACCTTCATCATTTACACAAGTCAGAACGAAAGGAGAACATAACCTATGAGTTGACAAAAAATCAAGATAAAGGGATCTCTCCAGTTAACACTATCATGCTAAGATGATTACTTTGTGTAATGTGAAGTACATTTTATGACTCTTTAAGCCTTAGTGGTTAGCTGATGGTCAAGAAACAGACCAGCAATTCAAGTCAGCTTTGCAACTAGAAGAAATGACCAAGGAACACCATAACAGAAGAATTATGCTTTCCACTTCCCATCATCTACCTTAGCATACAGCAGTCTAAATGTTAGAATTCAAACAATTGCATTTATTGACTTGCTATATTGTATGTGAATTTATAGCAGATAATGTCACAGTGTTCAACTTCATTTCAAAATAAATAAGCAGTTGAGCTGCTCCTCTGACACACTCCTAATAACATTTGTACTTTAGCCCGTAAGGTTCACTAACACCTGTTATGCACTGACAAGATTTCTTTTAGAAACTCTTTACAGCATCATCTAGTAAAAATATAACATTACTGTTAGTGGTTTTGTCATCAGCAAGTCAAAAACAAAAAGAGTACTGATATACAGAATTTGGCATTTTACCTTTTCTCATAGCCAGCTGCTGTTGTTACAGTTTGTTGAATACTGACATAAAATTCAATTTAAGCAAATCTGACTCTTGTTATACAATATAAAAAGTCCCAATACAAAATCAGACTGACTTGAGCATTCTTCTTTGCTACATTATAAATCTCGCGCCAAGATTAGGTTTCAGCAGTTGTTCTTTTGCCCTGCATAGATTTGTAAAAAAGTAAAGATTTATTTTAATTTATAACACTTTATTTTCACAATACTCAAAACCTAATATAATAATAAATATAATAAATATAAAACACCCAACTGGGTGAGTAGTGCTCAGTTAAATCACTAAAAACCTGTCTTATTCTTTTCTTTTTTTTTTGAAAGACCTAAAAAGCAACATGTAGAAAAATGACTTACTTTCTCGATCAATTTCCCTGACCACAGCTATGCAAAAGCTGATTTACTGAAACACAAGGTTAAAGATTATGATGAGTTAATATACTTATCTAGATTATCAAATACCATATATATGACACACTTTTTATTAGAAGGATTTTCCTGCGCTTTTTTTTTTTAATTTAAATGAAAGCCTGTGCTGGTTTCTTTGTAATAACAAAGAAGGAGATTACAAATCTTGCACGATAAAAAAAGAACTACTCACTGCCAAAAGCAGTGTTTTAAAGAAGTAAAATATTCCAACTTATTAAATTAAGTATAATGTTAAGATTTCTAAATTAATGAAGTATTTAATAGTATTTGACTTTACACCTACCACAAGCGCTGATCTGAATGAAACATGGAAATCTTCCTTATTTTATTATTTCTCCTTCTTATGTCTGTTGTGAAGGCTTTAGACTTGAGATAACACAGCACTAAGGAAGTTTAATTATGGAAGCTTCCTTGTTAGATGGAAGCAGATCCTGTACAATAATCTTATTACTGTGCAAAACCACTACACTGACTTGACTAAATTAAACACGCTGCATCATTCTCTGGTCAGAAGCATTATTGCCGTATATTGTGCTCTTGCTTTAAATCAGATGTATTTACATGCTAAAAAAGTAACACATTTCTTTGTTTTTCCTACAGAAAAAAAATTCCTAAATAGGCAAGGGAATGATAGTGAAAGCAAAAAGCTGCACATGTCAACAGTCTCTCAATGTCACTTCATACCTCTATCGAGAAATATCATTTAAAAATGTTGAATAGAGCATTTGTCTCTTAATCATTTTAAATGTCTCAAGATTCCTTTGTGAAAATAGTCTCTACAAGACCAACTTAAAAAAGGCACAGGCTGCAGTACATGAAAATGGCAACTCACTGAGTCTAAAATGTTTCTAACATTGGCGTTATATATAAGGATTCACAAATAAGAGATTGTTAAAAGCAAAACATTTGGAACATCCCTTTTGTTAGAAAAAAAGGCATTCCAAATATGACAAAAGTGCTTTTGCTAAAAAAATCCAATTCTGCAGGTTCCAAGTTTCCAGTTATGGAGGTGTCTTGTGTTATTCACATCATGTAGTGCTGGCATTAAGTTTGTCGCTGAGTTTTTGGATGAGAACCGCCAGTTCCTCACTTGCTTGGGATTTGTCTTCCAAAAGTTCGTATCGAAGACTGGATATATCTTGCTTTATTTCTTTTAGCTCACCTGAAAAAAAAGACAGTCTGTAAGGAAAAGCAAATTCTTTTTTTTTTTGAATGAGGGAAGAGAATAAGAACTTTATAGAATCTCATACCTTCGTTGACCTCATCGTTTTCTTTATCAACTTGTGCCTTAAGCACATATCGCTTTATTAGACGTTTCATTATTTGCTGGAAAAGACAATAAAGCAAACATCGATTACAATTCAGTGCAGTCATTTTATTTTTTTCCTAAAAAAACCTAATGAAAATCTTAGCATAGATAGAAACTTCCAACACTTTATAACTGTGTCATGAGACACACCCTGGATTATATTCTATCTGTTCTCTGAAAGCACCATCTCAGTTATAGGGTCATGGAAATTTTCTTTCTGTAGCATTGGGCATTAGGCAAAAAACAGCTCTTCATATCATTTCAGTCTAAGGTTCAGAATTTAATTAACACGTATGTGTACCTTTGCAACATTGAGAGAATCTACAGTCTTCATCCGGACATGGATATTGATCAAACACAGGCCTCTCAAGTGATGAGGCAGCAGTGCCACAATACTGCCCACCATTTAACAGTAATTTCAATTACTGTTATTAAACAGTGCAAGAAATTATTAATGGATGAGCACCAAATAGCTATTTGTGAAGGGATGGCACAAAAGCAATCCTAGACTCTACATGTGACTTAATTTACTGATCATCTGTTGAACCCTTGCAGAGTCAATACAGATTCTGGAAATTCTCAGGATCTTAGACACCAAACCTTCATTTCAGGATAAAAGCAGAAAATAATTTCCTACCAACTTTGAGAGTGAAAAATAACTGTAGTTTCACATGGCCTAGTTGTTGTCACTGATAAACTAGACCTCCAAAATGATGGTGGGATACTGTTTTGCTTCAGAAACCTAATGCATTAATGTGGTAATGAAGTTCTGGAAAACTCTAAAGCTATGTTCATACTGTATGTGACTTGATTTTGATTTTTTGTTCAGATTTGATTTTTGTGTTTGACTGTTGAAATAGGTTCTGCAAGCAATTCACATCCAATATAAGTGTGTAGTGTAGAGATGTCTATTTTCAATCACGCACAAAATTAATAAAAACAAAATCTGAATCAGAATCGCATTTTATTGCCAATATGCATTTACATGTACTAGGAATTTGACATAGTGCACTTGCCCCTACATGCACAAAAAGAGAAAAAAGTAAGAATAAACATCTCTAAGACAATGTGATTGAATTAACAAGTTAACAATCAACAGGACCCATACATATTCATATAAAGTACTTCAATGGGGAAAAAGCTGTTCTTGTGATATAAGGTTTTTGTCATAACAGACCTCAGTCTTTTGCTGGAAGGCAAATGTCCTTGATAGTTCATGTCCAGGGCGATTACTGCCATCTATGATCTTACTTGCATACTTGTCAATCCTGGCAGAATGTAAGTCCTGGAGTGATGACTATCAACCTTTCTGCATTTTGGGTGATACAACTCAATCTGACCTTATCTTTAACTGTGGCAGCAGCATACCAGACTGTGATGGAGGAAGTGAGAATGGATTCAATGGTGGCAGTGTTAAAATGTACCAGTATTGTCACTGACAGGTTGAACATCTTCAGCTGCTGAAGAAAACATTTCCTCTGGTGAGCTTCCTTAATGAGTGAACTAATGTTTAACTCACACTTAAGATCCTGAGCAATAATAGTGCCGAAGAAATGGAAAAATTCCACTGTGTCTAATATTAAGTCACAAAGTTGTAATTTGGGCCAATGGGAGCAGACAACTTCTGAAATCACTTACCATTTCCTCTATCTTCTGCTCATTGAGATTTAGGTTGTACTGGCTGCACCAAGACACTAGATGATTGATTTTACTCCTATAGGCATACTCATCTTGATTATAGATGAGCCCAATGACGGTTGTGTCATCTGCAAACTTTAAGCGTTTAATAGACTGATGGCCAGAGGTGCAGTCATTGGTATATAAGGACAAGGACAGTGGAGACAGTATCCAGCCTGGAGGGGTGGTCAAGGGATCAAACAAATGTCTCCCCAGCTTCACCTGTTGCCTTGCTGTTAGATAGGAAGTCTATAATCCACTGACAGATGAAAACAAGTATTTTCAGCTAGGAGAGCTTGTTCTGCAGCAAAGGTGGAATAATAGTATTCAATGCAGAACTAAAACCTATAAATGAAACCCTCAAGGAGAATCCAAAACCATTAGACAGATGTGATCAACCAGACAACCATGAATAAGAATTGAATTATCCATATTGAGTTCCTGTGTAGAGGAATGGTGAAGGTTGGGTAAATACTGAGATAAAATTAGTTGAGACGGATACATTTCCAGATAATTCTAATTCAAGCATTAAGATGCAGGTACCATGATTCTGCACCAAATTTAGTACCACATACAAAACTGCTCTAAATCTGATCTGGAAAGTATTCTAATGTTGACAGTTCTCTAAAAAGATCAGATCTGTGTCACATGAGAAAAAACATTTAAACTGAGCTGTGGTATGAACATGGCCTTGGATATGACTCTGGAGTTGTACTGATTCAGAACTCACAGAAACCTTTGCTGTAAAGTATTGTATGCTGGAGGACAGCAGGCGCAAATAATATGTCAGCAAGTTGAAGAAAGAGATTGTCTTTAGTAGAGGAGCTGTTTTTTATAGATAAGGTGACAGGACAACTGTATGTCCTGCACTTTGTATCATTTTGGCTGATTCACTCAACTTGGAAATGAAACGAGGCAACTTCAGTGCAGTCATTTGTGGGGCCCCACTGTTAAGTTGCATTTATTCATTATTGCCAAACACTGCTCATACATTCAGAGAATATTGCAAGAAAATATTTTTGACAATCATGCTTTACAATAAAGCTGACACCATGCAATCAGTAAAAGAACGTGATAAAAATACTACTTACCTGGTAGCGGGTAGGTTGATTGAGTATGCTGTTAAAACTGTGTGATTCTGCAATTTTCAGATTCGAGTGAGTGAACAAGTTCAACTATCAATAAAGAAATGTAAAGTTATTATTAGGTTGTAGGCAAAAAAGGCACTACAGATGCAAATCTTTACACTCTGACATTAAATGATGGTTTAATGTATAAAAGAGTTCTAATTTAATAATAATGCAATAACCATCTGTTTGCTAAATTAATTTATTTCTTTACTGAGTTTAGGAGATCCATAGCTTATTCTTGTAACTCTGAAAAGCAGGATGGGATAAAGTCAATTGGCATCAAAAAATACAATCAGAAACAGAAAAAATTAACAAAATATAAAGGTCTATTCTCCCCAATTCTGATATTAACATACTAGAGTTTAGATCAGTAGGCTGAGTGGCTGAGCAGCTAAGGAACTGGACTTTAAATTGTAAGGATTTCAGTTTGATCCTTGCCTTTTACTCACAGTACAAACCTGAGTGAGCCACCTTCCCTGTTTATGCTTTAAATGTAAACCTATTTAAGCATTTGAAAGTGACATGGGCTATACATATCGACTTCATGGTCCTGGGAAGCCAGTTCCAATCCACACAGCTTTGGGCCCAAGGCAGAATCCAGCCCTGAATGGGGTGTTAGTCTATTGAAGAGTGTTTCTTTTTAAAAGAATTTAAAATAATTGCTGAGTAAAAAATTTGGAATAGTGTCTGACAATTAATTTTTTAGCAGTGTGCATTAAACTGGACAATACCAAACTTTCTGCAGAAAGCATCAATGGGAGGTCTGGCTTTTAAAAATGGAGAGATATGGCACAATTAGATCGGTGCAGTCTGGTCACCGCTGTAATCCTAGGTCTTAATTTCTATAGACTTCTGCTTTTCCTTTGTTAGGGTTTCCTTTTTATCAGGCTACTTAGCTCTTTTCTTTTAAAAATATAATTTTACATTTAATGAATATGCAAGGATAGATTTCTATTGGGTTTGGGGGTGGGTTCTTTTACTTTCATGTTAAAATTGGTTTCTGCCTCTGACTGATTTAAAAATCATAAAACATTTAATTGCACAAATGAGGTATTTATTTATTTGTACTTGTGTGAAATATCTGAATCATACATCTATATGTAACCTCACACAATTATACACACAGATGTACAGTATACTATCAAAAAACAAAATTATACTACAGAAAAAGCAAGCAGTTTAAAATAGAAATAGCATACGGCTCTGTTTTTTGCTGAATTAAAGAACTGAATTATTTTACTGGTGGGTTGGGATAACTAATTGTGTGAGATAAAAAGATAAAAACAAAAGAGCTAAATATTAAGCTTTATGTTCCTCTGTCTACCTACTATACCTCTTTAATAAGAATCTTTACAATATAAAGAATTGTATGACTAAAATAAGAAAGTTAAAAATAATATTTGTGCAGCCGTTCTCTATATTACTTTGTGAAATACAAAAGTACCACACTGTTCAGTTGTTCGATATATGTGCAAAAGTAGCTCCATCTTGAATAAAAATGTCAAGGAGCTGAAGAAAAGAAGCCAAGCAAAAATAAAAGGCAAAACTTCACCTGATAAAAGATATAAGAACTGGAAAAGTTTGTATTGTTTCACTGCATTTTTTAAAATGTCTGATTATACAAGCACCCTACTCCGTTGGGCCCCTGAGCAAGGCCCTTAACCTACAATTGCACCGTCCTGGGTATGACGTTAATCTGCATCCAGCCCTGCAGGTAGGCCCTCCAACCTACAGGGTAAAAACCTGGGGGTTGGTGGCAGAATTGGCACTCCAGCCACCATAAAAAAACCTCACACTGTTCCACTCCATCTGAACTAGTGTGGTGCTGAGGTGTCACCCATGGCACGGCTGCACTCGGGTCCTAATCTGGAATCCTGAGTTGGTTAGTCATGTGGTGGGTGCAGCAATGTGCTCTATCAGCGTGTTCTCCTAACCTCTCTCTTAGCCAAGGTTTGCTGCATTTGGTAGAGGAGACTAAGGAATGAAACCTTGGCTCCAATTTTTCCTCAAGCTTCCCTGCTGCTATTCAGGCCGCTGTTTCTAAGACCAAGGTGATATTCTTAATAAATATACTTTGCTAAAGAACTTGGCAAACCTCTGCTTTAGTAATTGCTATGCTTTATCACATAGAATAGCTGGCATTGGCAACTATAAGCTTGCAACATAACGTGTATCTTCAGCTTCCTTAAAAAGAAACCAGAATGCAATATGTTTTGATTATTTATATTTTTTACAGCTTTCCCTTGGTCATGTTGTGTTACTAGGTTATCTATTAACAACAAATAAAATGAAGCTTTTTAGAGCATGCAGGTTATGATTTTACACAGTTTCAGGAAGACAGATTATGGGCCAAAGCAGTATTTGCAATAGAATACATACCCTAGACTTTGAATTGTCCATTCCAATCTCAACATCTTTCTTTAATCTCCTTCGTCTGCACTTAAAAAGGTTCACCACTCTCATAATGCAGTAAAAGAAAGATTTTGGACTCGGCACTAGGCTGAATGGAGGGGGCAATGTTTTTCCATCATCAAAATATGATAGCCATAGTTTAGATCTGGCAAACTTCCATTCCACATCAGCATCATCCTTTGTTAAAATAAGTATATAACATACAATAAATATTTTATGAATGTTAATGCTGTTCATAGTGTCAATACATTCTTACTTGCATATGCTAATAAACAAGCAAAACGTTGCCACTCTCAGGCATCATGATCAGTGAATATTACTATCTTAACCTCAAAATGTCTGTCTTCCTTACCTTGAAACCTCTGTCTTTCGTATCTGAAATAATTACCTTACCTTGTCATGTTCCTTACAATAGAGTATTGTCAAATTGGATTATACCATTATCCATGGTGAATTGTTAAAGGAAACAATAAATATAATTAAGGACTAATTTCATAATCCTTAATATTATTCTGCTTTCTGAGATCTCTATTTCTGTTGCCGGGTTGTGGAAAGCTGAAACCTATGCCAGCAGCACTAGGCATAAGACAGGTAACAATCAGAGAAAGTGAGAGAAAACTGACAGAAAGTGAGCCTATCTTGTTACACACTATTATTGATAATACACTATTTGTGCTATTACACAAGCGCCCATGTTCATTTGACCCTGGCTTCAACTAGATTAATGGCAGGGCACTACACTGTGCATGTTTCAACTACCCATAAGCCTTTGCTGTTGGATTGCACCATGGTTGAACAACATGCCATAGTGAATTTCTTTGGGCAGAGGGAGTGAAACCTGCTGAAACTCACCACGTTTCTCACTTACTTAGCTCGGTATGGAAGTGAAACCAACATGACACAATAAAATGTTTATGAATGGGCAGAAAGGTTTAAAGTGGCAAGAACATGCTTGATCTGGTCGACCATCAACAACACGCACAGAAGCCTACAGAGAAGACTGATGGATTACGTCATCCGCTGTTGCTGAACATTTAGATATCAACTATGGATCTGCACATGCCTGAAGCGAATGATAACTTCAGGTAAAGTTTGTACAAGATGGGTACCCACACAGCTTACTGATCTGTACAAGCCAACATCCTTCAGCCATTCTTTGGCTATTCTGCTAAGTGCCAAGGGCAAACTAGCATATGAATTTATTAAAAATATTTTCTAGCTGAATAATAGTTCCTATTGTTTCTGTGTCCTTGGATTGAACCTCTGCCTCTGGATCTAATTTAATGTTGGAACAAAACTTTTGTTCTCATTTAATAATTTGTCTTTTTTGTCTTCTGAATAAAGTACAGAATCAAACAGTGCACAAAACATGTAATATAAGATTTAAATTGCACATATACAGCCAAACTATACATTTTCATGATCATTTTGATAAAATGTTATCATGCACATAGTTCTCTTGAAATAAGTTTCTTTTGGTAACCTCTGTGAACATGTATATATGCTTAAATGTTTATTTCTTTCTGGGGAACCTGAACATAATGACCACAGAGCAGGAAACTGTGGAAAGTTTTACTTTTCACCAGTAAAAGTCAAAAGTGTTCTCATCTGAGTTTCCTGAGTTAGAAAATGTGGTTTCCAAATGAACATTTGTGCCTTCTTGCATTTGTACTAACTTCTGCTCCACTGTGCCACTCTACACTTGACAAATAATACTTTAAACTTGGAATGTTATGTATTGTAGATACAGCAAGCTGATGTCGTGCAAACCTTTTTCTTTCACATCTGTGACAGTGTAAGGAAGCCATGCTTCTTCATGTTATACATGGTGTACCTCTCTTGATTAATTGTGGGGCAAATTTTACACAGCAGTGATTCCCTCCATTACTATTTGCTTAAGTTAAAAATTTGCTTGATAACATGTTGCTTCAAACATGTATTTTGCATTCACACAGTTGTTCAAAAGTTACTGCTGAATCACATAAAGCTTTAGCTTTGCTGCAAGTGGTTGCAATGACAGTCTTCTTGCATTAAGAGCTGCCTTTTAGATCTCACATCGTCAGAGACATTCCTGCCCACCATAACATATATAGAATTGCTGCAAGCTGATCAGTTTCAACATACGTGCACACTAAAGGCAAGTGGGATGGAGATGGACACCAAGCATGCAACATATCAAAAGGCATTATGGCACACAATCACCTAGCAGACGGTGTCAGTCTTTGGCTAAAAGTGAGGCTGAAATTTAAGCTTTCTGATGTACAACCAATGTTAACATTAGAGAACAGAATCAGAGCATGGCACAGACAGAGGAAAAGGGAGAGCACAGTTGACATCAAAGGAAACCATAGCAAAACAATTCAACATTTTTTGCTTGCTGAATATGCAAATTTAGAAGGCCACATTCATATTTTCAATTTTACATGTTCAAACAACACAACTCAGGGTCAACATCGGATAAACATTAGTTGGCTAAGCACGCAAATGCAATCTGAGAAAAAAGAAAGACTCTTATTTTACAGCATTTTCATAAAACACACCAAACAATTTCAAGGTTAGAATTAGATTTCAGTAGTATACTGATGCTAGGTAGACATTATATACAGAGTTGGATCTACTATGAAACTAATTAAGTTTAAGCTTCAGCACCCCCAAATCCCAAAGGGCCCGAGTAGCGACTTTAGTCTACATGAGAAGGGGGTTTTAAAAAATAATATAGTGTAATTCAATACAAAATGGTAGCTAAAAATAAAAAGGTTATTAAATTATTTGGGATAGCTGTAATCGAAAAAACATTAAAATTAAATAGTTTTCCTTCTGAATATATTTAATATAAAACAATTAAAAACTATTTAAACCACCATTAACATTTATGACAGAAAAAAAAAAATATTAAAACTGTTTATCTCAGGCTAGCCATAATTGAAAAAATGAAAGCATATTTCGTTGCTTACAGTCATTGTAAAAGACAACATTTCAATCACTTTTTATTTCCACAAATAATCGTATAAAGTCTTGTAATATACTAATACTATACTAAACATATAATACTATTACAATAAATAACTATTTTGTCCCTGCAAAGTAAAATACAGTAAACATTAAAAGGTAAGAAAAATATCTTCTTTGGTAGATACAAACAATAGATGACATGTTGTAACAAAAAAGGAGAGCTGTTGATTGCTTTTTCAACATGATGGCACTCATGATAGTGATCTAGACAAGAATGTTTTTCAATAAAATGTTCATAAGGATACAATTTTTAAATTAACCCTACACAAAACTAAATGTTATATTTAGAAATTTTAGGTAAGTAATAAAGGTGAAATAGAATTAGATTAGCCTAAGCCTAATCTGCGGTGGGTTGGCGCCCTGCCCGGGGTTTGTTTCCTACCTTGTGCCCTGTGTTGGCTGGGATTGGCTTCAGTAAACCCCCGTGACCCTGTAGTTAGGATATAGCGGGTTGAATAATGGATGGATAGATAAGTAATAAAGGTGAAATAGAGTTAGATTAGCCTAAACCTAATCTGCGGTGGGCTGGTGCAGTGCCAGGGGTATGTTTCCTACCTTGTGCCCTGTGATGGCTGGGATATGCTCCAGTTAACCCCCGTGACCCTGTAGTTAGGATATAGCGGGTTGGATAATGGATGGATAGATATCCTAAGCCTATTGTTTTTATGAATGGTGGTTATGCAGATCAAGTTGCTGTTTTGCGAAGGGGCCCCTATAACAGTTCAAGCTTCAGGGAACCAAAAATGAAGGTCCACCACTGATTATATCACTTTTACACACACTGAGAAACATTAGCAAACCATATTTGAAAGCATTACCACAATATAAGTGTTGATTCTTTATGGCACAGTTTAAAACATGTATATGTAGTTAATTTAAATTAATAATAAGTGGTGAAAGAAGACAAAAACAACTACAGCATATATGCAAGGTTCCCTAACATGAACAGTGAATGCTTAGGCATTGTGCCAAACATAAACTCGGCATTGGGGCCTCCTGTTTCATAATCTATAATTTATTTTACCTTAAACTGATCTCTTTGCTTAATTAGCCTTTTTTTATTTTTGTCTACTCATTCTGCATTTAGAAAAATGCAGGAGAGTGACATACTATATATATTGCATTCATGAGAAATTCATATTTTTACATACTTTTTGAAGATATTAACTCTGTTATGTCATTCTTCCATCAATTTACCTTTTGTTCTGTACCATATACTTCTTTCATATTGTCTAAATGTGACAATAGCGACTAGGGCAAATCATTCTGAATTCTGAAGCAGATGCACTTACTTGAGTATCATACTTACTAGCATTGTCCATTAATAAATAAATAAGGTAATGACTGCTAGAACTAGAACACAGTCATAATTGTAATGATGAAAATGTTTAATATCATGATAGAAAATACTAAATTATCTCTTACTAAATTATCTGTTTGATACATGTCAATAGAAATTCAGCAGTTCCAGTTTTGTAATTTCTCCATTGATAAATGGGAAATAACAGTTCATTCAACTAAAAAAGGAGTTCAATTAAAGGTAAATGTTAGTTAGGATTAAAATCTGCAGCCAGAGTGTACTGCCTAGACTGAACTTGGGAACCACTGATAAAGCATCAAAGGAACATGAACATATCTAAAAGAAAACACCTCTGCCATTTTAATTAAGCTTTTCAGATATAGATCTGTCATGAATATGCATTGGAAGACCTAGGGTAAATACTTTTTTAAATAAAACCATTCTAAAAGAAATACTTAAATAAGTAATGTCAAAACTGCTATATATGGGCATAGAGATGAGTCTTGCTTTAAAAAAAAATTTTTATGCTAACAGTTGGGAGCGTCTAATAAGGAGGGTCCAAGTGTCAGCTTGCCTTTATTGATAATAAACTCTTATGGCCTGTAAGAGTACACGGGTCAAGGGTATATGACAAAGGGGTCACTGAATAAAATCATTTGAACTTTTACTAATGACACAGATTCTTTGCTCCTTCCATCTTACACAAAAATGTTTTTTGCAAGCTGATGTCACAAATAAATTCTCACTTTTAGTAATTCATACTTAGTACTTATGTTTATTAATTTGTAGCAGAAATAAGACTGACGCAGTTGTATGGTGTTGGAAGGTGTGAACCGCTGAGCATATGTTTGGAAAGCTTCAGAAATTTCAAGCTAGAATATTAGCTAGGGGGCTGATACAATATTCTTCTAAAATTATTTCAATTACAAAAAAATAAACTACATGTGCCTGGCTACTAGAAAGTATAAAAATTCAAAAGAAGAAAAATATAAAATTCTCCCTTCGGCAACTTTGTCAATGAGAAATGTAATCCAAAAACATTGTGTCACCGTCTGTTTTATAAAATACAAAAATTGGCTGCTTGTTTCATACTTTGTGATGAAACATTTGTAAATGACTGTTAGTAACTTATTAAAAAGAGTAAAACATATATTAGTACTTTACTGATTTTATTTTTTTTTGTCTGTCAATTTCGTTATCAAAATCCAGGGCAGGATTGTGGGAGCTGGAGTCTATCCTGGCAGCATCAAGCGCTAGTCACTGTGTCAGTCCATTGCAGGATGCACTTATGTACACACAAACACCCACATCAGGCATTCACTAACAGAAAAATCAAACAAATTTATCCTAGTTTGCTTCTGGTGACTTTGACCAGTCCTTCAATGTCCCTTTGACCTCTACCCCTACCTCAGTACAGCACAATGCAGAGATGGTGTTTGCTACGGTATTCCACATGAGCAAGGCAACGTCTACGGCACTATGTTGAGATGTACTACATGAATTTCTGGACTATGTCATTTATTGACAAAAATGGCAACTAGGCAAGGTGAGCACATCAGCAAAGTGAAACCTCCGAAGAAAGACAGTCGCTTAGCTGCTAATGCATAAACAATGCGAGCACATCTGCAAAATGAAACCTCCTTGGAGAGAGATGCCCAGAGTAGTTCCTTTCAAGTACCTGACATCTCTACATTTCAATTTTTTTTCTGACGATTTCAATAGTTTCCATGACCAGCTTAAACAGGTAGTTTTATATAATAGGCAACATTTTTTAACTTCCAGTGACCTATGAAAAAATCTGCATTCATTGTTTATGAATATAATTGATAACTTACTTAAGCACTTGAGTATAAAAGTTGCACACATTTGAACGTTAACAGTTTCCAATTGGTTTAGCCCATCATGGATGAGTGGTGATTGGTTTCATCTTGGATTCTCATACGCTCTACAGTTGTCCAAAACCATCAGACAGCTAACTGACTCTCTTTCATATTGCAATCTTTATCTCCACAGCTATGAATGTTTATATTTTCTTATTCTCTACATAGTTATAGGGTCAGTTAATGCTTCCTGGATATACAAAAACCTAACTAAGTACTGCTGTATCATATTATAGGACAATGTGGCAGTGCCCTCTTTTACTTAGATAGATAGATAGATAGATAGATAGATAGATAGATAGATAGATAGATAGATAGATAGATAGATAGATAGATAGATAGATAGATAGATAGATAGATAGATACTTTATTAATCCCAAGGGGAAATTCACATAATCCAGCAGCAACATACTGATACAAAAAACAATATTAAATTAAAGAGTAATAAAAATGCAGGTAAAAACAGACAATAACTTTGTATAATGTTAACATTTAACCCCCCGGGTGGAATTGAAGAGTCGCATAGTGTGGGGGTGGAACGATCTCGTCAGTGGAGCAGGACGGTGACAGCAGTCTGTCACTGACGCTCCTCCTCTGCCTGGAGATGACACTGTTCAGTGGATGCAGTGGATTCTTCATGATTGACAGGAGCCTGCTCAGCGCCCGTCGCTCTGCCACAGATATTAAACTGTCCAGCTTCATTCCTACAATAGAGCCTGCCTTCCTCACAAGTTTGTCCATGTGTGAGGGGTCCTTCTTCTACTTTGGCACAACAAGTGAGACTGTCACATTAGCTCCCTGAATGGAAATCTTAATAATTAGTATCAAACCCCATCTCTGTCCTATGTGGCAGATGGCCATATCCCCTGCTTGGCCGGGAGGCTGATATAAAGGAAGGGCCGGGGAAACAGATGTGCATAGGACACTGCCTCCCCTGGAGAGCTAGAGTGTGCGGATTCCTGCAAGGGTTCCTGGGAGTTGGAGTTCGGGACAACCCTGTAGGGTTCTGTGGGGGTCGCCAGGGGGAAATGCAGAGCCCCGCCCTGGGCTTCCACCACACCTGGGAGTGATTTAGTTAATAAGCCACCTGGTGCACTCCCAGGAGCAGCATAAAAAAAGCCACTTCACTTCACTCAGGAAGCCAGAGACGGGAGCAAAAGGGGAATGAAGCTTGCCAGAGGAGGAGTGGAGGTGGAATGAGGAAGAGAAGGAAGGAAAGACGGACTGTATTGCCTTGCGTTATTGGTGCTTGTACTATGCTGTGCAGCGTGGAACAAAACAAAAGCGCTTCAACACAGTAATAAAGCCAAGTTGCATCGTAAGACTTGTGTGTGTGCCTGTCTATGTCAGGGTTTGGGCAGCTGGAGCACTCTCTGGTGGCCACACATAACAGAAATTCTTCATGCAGCTACAAAAAGATTCTGTGGAACTGCTAGACAGGCCCCACTTACCATCAGATAATGAAGTATTAATCATAATTTGCTGATACTGTTCTTAGCCTTGTCAGCAGGGAGAGATGCCATAATGCACTTCTGTGAAGCTTGGATACACAAACCTATGCACCAATTGTCTCCCAAAATGTTGGAATTTAGGTACACAAGAAAGCTCAATGAACAGTCAACCCTCCTATATTTACAACAAAAGGTGAATACCAGATTTCTTACTGTTTACATCTGTTCTATCTCTGGATTAAACATCCACACCATAGCAGCCTCCCAATTGCTTAAGGCCACAGCCCACAACGAATAGCTATGCCAATGGGAATTCTTGTAACTATATCTCAGAAGGGGAAAACAGTCTGCAACAATGTTTGATGTTGGTGCCACAACAAGTTCATGAGGTGCATAAGAAAGAGACACCATACACAAAAGAAGCAAATGATTAACTGACCAGTAAATGTCAGCAGATGTGCTTTTTTCCATCAAGACAGAAACACATATTAGACATCAAAACACTGCAACAGCACTACAGATGGACAAGGAACCTGAACAATAGAACACAACTTTCTACATGTGGTAGCGAAATCTGTCTGTGGGTGCTGAAGACTTTGCTGAAGACAAAGTATATCCACCAACTATAGAGGTGACACTAACTGGAAAAAACGTCTTTACTGCTTTCTGTTAATGGTTCCAAGAATAATACTGCTGGTATCTTATAGCTAGTTTAAAAAACACTACTGTATATGCATCACTGCTTATTCTTCTCATTGTTATTGAGCTGAAAATTGAAACCTATGTGTGTCCCGTAAATCCTTAGCTGTTATAGGTTTTATTCATCTAAATTTAACATGAATGCTAAGCCAAGCTTGTGGGACCAAAAGCTCCTTTTCTTAAACTTGAGCTGCTGCCTCAAGCCAGCCCACCTTACAGACACAGGCTCAGAAGAAGAAATGCTGCACTTAATGTAAAAGAATGCAGACACTGAAGAAAGTTACACATTTGCTAACAGACCAGAAATCTTGCAAAAGGCTCTAATAGCCATATCAGAATTATTAACTATTTTTAAGGTAATTTTAGACAAGAATGAAAAAAGGCAAAACAGAATTCATAAGATTACTTTATAAAAGAGAAAGAAAAAAAACCCAGTCAGGCTACGTTTATGTTTTGTGTTGTTTACTCTCTTTTGTATCTCTTCATGCATGGATATCTTCATCTTGTATAAACCTTGTGTTACAAATAAACTGCATAATTTTCTTTACTAACACTAGAATTTCCGAAGCATATGAAAAACCTCGTAATTCCAGCCCACCTTAAATCCCTTCGCACCTCTCCATCACTGTCTTTTGCTTTGCAAATGTGTCGATCAGCACCAGGAGCAAGCAACCTGCTGTCCCATCCTCACCCACAGACGGACTTCAACTCTCCTAGCTATGTGAGACAAGAAATGCTGAACACATACCCAAAGCAGAAACTTTTTCCATGTTATACTAATAATGACGTGAAGTGTATAATGTGTGAATACTTCAGTCCAAATATTAAATAAACACGTGCTCTTTTATTCAAGAATATAAGCAAAGGAAAAAAAAATCATTTGATTTACATGTTGCAGTCAATGAGTTAAAAACCCAAGCTCAAATGTCAATTGACAGGAAGTTAATACGTATTCTTGAATGGCGCAGAGGTAAGAACTGCTGCCTTATAACCCAAAGGTATCGGGTTCGAGTCTTGGCGCTCTGACTATTGAGCTGCTGCTATTATTACTATAACACAATAAAAATATACATTTGATTTGAGACTGTAACACCCACTGTAAATTTTGGCTACTTTTAAAAGTCTGCGCTTGTTTTTTTATTATTCAGTTTGATTTTCTCAGTGACGTTCAGGTGGTACAACAAACTTGCCTCTCCCTTTCTGTCTGAGTTGATGGTGTTTATTTCCATTCTTTTCACAACAGCAACGATGACTACAGTGGGTGCTGTGCCTGATGCTTACTCAGAACTATTTGTTGTACTGGCAATCAAAATATGATGCCCCGTGACTGCTATCAGACTGGACAAAGGCAGGGCCTTAACAGACAGCTTCTTCACTGCGCTTTCGATGACTAATAGACTGCTGCATTGAAACACAACTCTGCTTGGCACCATAAAGTAAAATGGGACTTCCACCTGCAGCTAAAGTCACTTTAGTGCGCAAGCAATTCGACATGCCAGTGTTTAGATCTGGCAGTTTCATGCTGATGGTGTATGTGCCTATAAAGAAGAACTCTTTGGTCTCAGTCTGTAATAGCTGGTGTAAAGTTTTGCTACCTGTAAAAGACATTGTTAAAGGAATAAAAGCAGACACACAAACGCTAGTGAATCATGTCTTCTGGGTATTTTGTTATCACTTGAATTTTTTGTTTTGTTCTTGAATAAAAACACACTTGTTTCATTACAGCTTTGCAAAAGTGTTTACTTTACCACTTGAATAAGATCGAATCCGTCTCTGCCTCTCTCGCGCGCACACGTCATTATTTGAAAATGCTATACTATTTGAACATGAGTTGTCATTTGAACATTTTTCTTCGATCTTGCCTGCACTCTGCATTATGGTGCATGATACGGAAAATACAGACAGAGCGGAGTACAGGCATTTCCAGGCATTTAAATAAGCTGGGAGTGCATGGAGCTGCAGAACACCTGTGTAATGCAGAGGAATGGCTGAGAAGTGTGGTAACCAACACTTCCTTTCATGGCTAACTACCACCAGCAATGCCTAATGGGCTAAATCAATTATTCTGTCTCTCGTACCCTCAACCCTAATCTTTATTATGGTGACATTGGTGGGAGAAGAACCAAGCAACATCCCAAGACAGAGGTTTGATTTAACTTATTGTTGGTGGATCCTTTGACCACACTCACATGCTTCAGACTTGGCAGACCACATCTAATATTTGAGAGGATAGACTTCATATTACCCTCAAGGACAAAGTCTTTTAGAGGACAGCAAAGTAGCGCCCTGGATCCAGACCTGAGAGGAAGCGGAGAAACACACACTTTCTTGCAGTTTGGATCAACTGAGGCAACTGCACTACATTTAAAAATACATTACAATTTGCCACCCCTGGTAAAAATATCTGGCAAAGGGTGAATATGGTATCAAGAGCATTTAACAAATTAGTTGATTGTACTCCTGTGTATAGAAAGAATATTTTACTTGAGTGCACTCCTTAGTGAAAAAGTGGCAGCTGGCAAGGCTATTTTGCACACTAACCAACTGTATATCATTTGTCTCTCCTATTCAAAGAAATAAGCTGGCTTTACCTTTTGTCTGGATATTAGTCACTATGAATTTCACATTGATAAAGAACAACTGTTCTGACAACTAAGTTTAAGTGGGTTACTTACAGTACTGATGTTACTTTGGTAATTACTAAAGTACTAAAAGTTGATGTGAAGCAGATCATTGATATTGGTTTATCAAACCATTTTCTCTTACTATTTAATATAGAAATAATGATAGAAAAACTTCACGAGAAGCATATTGTTAAAAAAAGCTTCTTTGATTCAAAGTTTACAAACATTCTAAGCAACCAGTCGGTTTGTAGTGCTTACTACAATAGTGAGAATAATGTAAATAGTAAGGTGGAAAGTTTTAATAAGGTGAGAGCTGCTGCTGACATAGTCGCTCCTGAAAAGAGAGTTAAAAAATCTTCTAGCACTGTTATACCATCTAAAAAGAACATGCCGGAGAGCTGAGCGTAAATGGCGAAAAATTTAACTGAGTATCCACTATGAGATATTCAAGGCTAAAAGAATAGAATATAACAACATATTCCATCTTGAGAGGCGGTGTTATTTCTCTAAAATGATAAATAACAATGCTAGTAATCCCAGAGTCTTATTCTCTTCAATTGTCTGCTAAACCCAGGTCACTCAATGGAATGCCTCCAAAAAAATTCCACTGAAACTTGTGAGGCTTTTGCTGTATTTTTTAATCACAAAATCAATGATATTAGAAATAATATAGTACATCTTCCCAATCTTCTTAAACCCCGGTACTCCATTATAAACAAATTAAATTCTTTCACCAGGATAGATTTACCTGATTTATATAAAATAATTTCTCAACTGAGACCATCCACCTGTGTCCTTAAACCAATACCAACAAGTTTTTTCAAAGAAGTATCGGGCGTGCTAATTGATAGTATTCTTGACATAGTAAACTCATCATTAGATATGGGGGTCTTCCCAGAATGAGTTAAAACTGCTGTAGTTAAACCCCTGCTCAAAAAAAACAATCTTGATTCCTCTGCTTTTAAAAATTTTAGACCTATTTCTAACCTGCCTTTCTTAAGTAAAATCCTAGAGAAGGCAGTCATTATGCAGCTTAATGATCACCTCAATAAACATGCTATTCTTGATAAGTTTCAGGTTCTTCCGTTACGTCAGATTATCTCTGGGCATAATATAAGTACAACAGCTATGCTGATGACACACAACTGCATTTTTCAATAGCGCCTGATGACCCCGACACTCTTGATTCACTGACCCAATGTCTTACTTGTGTTTCTGAATGGATGAGTAATAATTCTGTTAAACTAAACAAGGAGAAAACAGAGATTTTATTGATTAGCAAAGATGGATATAATTAGGGTATTAGAAATAAACTTGATCCATTAGGATTAAAAGTCAAGACAGAGGTAAAGAATTTAGGGGTAACTATTGACTCTGACCTGAATTTTAAATCACATATTAATCAGATCACTTAAGAAATACAGCAACCGTTAGACCTTTTATACTATTGCAAGATGCTGAGAAATTAGTTCACGCTTTTGTTTTCAGTCAACTAGATTACTATAACGCACTCCTCTCAGAACTACCCAAAAAAACATCTATCAATTGCAACTAGTGCAGAATGCAGCTGCCAGAATCTTAACTAGGAAAAGAAAATCTAAACACATCTCTTCAGTTTTGATGTCACTATATTGGTTACCTGTGTCATTTAGAATTGACTTTAAAATACTGCTTATGGTTTACAAAGCCTTAAATAATCTCGCTCCATCCTATATTTCAGAATGCCTCTCATCTTACACGCCTAATCATAACCTTAGATCCTCAAATGAGTGTCTGCTTATAATTCCAAGAGCTAAACTTAAAAGAAGTAGTGACGCAGCCTTCTGCTGTTATGTACCTAAAATCTGGAATACCTTACCAATAGGAATTCGCCAGGCTAATACGGTGGAGTACTTTAAAAAAAAATTCTAAAAACTCATTACTTTAACATGGCTTTCTCATAGCTTCATTTTAGGTTAATCCTAATACTCTGTATATGCATTTAATTATCATTATCATTCATGGTGGCTCCGAAATCTGAAATAACCCCTACTTTCTCTTCTGTTCTTTTTCTGGCTTTCTGGGGTGGCAATCTTTGCCACCACCACCTGATCAAGGCACCATGATGTCCCTACATTGATGGATTAAAGGCCAGAAGTCCACATGACCATCATCATCAAATTCTTCCATGTGAACCCTGAATACAATGAGGACTGACTGAGGTCATTTATGTTAGGTAGAATGCCTAGAGGGGGCTGTGCGGTCTTGTGGCCTGGAACCCCTGCAGATTTTTTTTTTCTCCAGCTGTCTGGAGTATTTCTTTTTTTTGTTTTTTCTGTCCTCCCTGGCCATCGGACCTTACTTTTATTCTATGTTAATTAATATTGACTAATTTTATTTTTAATAAGGGTGGTACGGTGGCGCCGTGGGTAGCACTGCTGCCTCACAGTAAGGAGACCAGGGTTCGCTTCCCAGGTCCTCCCTGTGTGGAGTTTGCATGTTCTCACCATGTCTGCGTGGGTTTCCTCCCACAGTCCAAAGACATGCAGGTTAGGTGCACTTGTGATCCTGAATTGTCCCTGGTGTGCGTGTGTGTGTTTGTCCAGTTGTGGGCTGGTGTCCTGTCCAGGTTTGTTCCTGCCTTGCACCATGTGCTGGCTGGGACTGGCTCCGGCTAACCCTGTGTTAGGATGTAGCGGGTTGGAAAATGACTGACTGACCGACTTATTTTTTGTTGTTTTTCTCTTTCTTCATCCTGTAAAGCACTTTGAGCTACATCATTTGTATGAAAATGTGCTATATAAATAAATGTTGTTGTTGTCTTGTGCTACAGTCCCAGTTTCCTTTTCAGGTGTTTGTACACAGAAATAGTGCTGTTGCGGAACAGCATCTGTATTTTACACAGTGAACAAAAAACATTTTGTTACTTTTTCTAGTGAAATACACCCACAAAAGGTAGACTTTTGCATGGTAATTGAAGGGACCTTGCCCTTCAGAATAAGGTGCAGTTGTCACCATGACAAGCATACTCAAAAAATGTACAGAGCATTGTATCATGGCAGTGTCCAATTTCAAGGAAAGGTGGGTGCAATTAGTCCATCAAGAAAATATAATTAGATTCAGTTTTTGCATTCAAATAGTCAATTACATTGAATAATCACAGCAGCCCTAACTTAAAACAGTTTACTAGTGTATGATGTGTTTCTTTGCTGTCACACTAAGTTTTTTATTTCCTTTTGGACTAGAGAGAAGGCTGTTTATATTATATATTCATCTCTTTACCCACTAGCTCAAAAATATAAAAGGAACATTCCTATTTGTGAATTTCACTATTTCACAACTGTTTTAGGAAGAACAAGCTGTTTACAGGGTGCTGTAATTTCTTTCTGCACTAAGTTATAGATCAGTATTAATGCTTGCTTTCAAACCTCACCTTCGCTGTCACTCATCTGTCAAAGTACAGTATTTATTACTAGAAAGCTGGTAATGATCCAGTGGTGAACCCTGCATGCCTTCTATAACTTCAGTGAAGATGAAGTTCAGTCTCAAGTGAGGTAATTGAAAAAGGAACCCCAGTTATCATTCTATTTTTCATGTCAGGCCTCTTTCATCTTGTTTTATAGTGCTGTAACATAAAGGCTAAGAGCCAAGAGCTAAAACTGAGCCAAACATAAGGTAGAAGGCTGTCACATCCAGGCAGTGAGTGGGGTAGCTGATCATTTTGAGTTAAATATGATCTTTTCTAGCTTTTACAATAAATATGTTTATATGTGGTTGCCTTATGGTTATGTCAATAAATTCAAGTTGGAATTATTTGCTAAAATCTGAAGATTGAATAGTTTCATGACAAAGAAAATGTTTCTCTTACACTAATGAAAGAAAACTCAGAATCTATATAGCTTCTGTAAAAAGCCAAATCTCCCCATGGGGACAAATATTGTTTGTTAGATTTTTTTCATCTAACTATCTATCTATCTATCAACAATCAGATCTATAGTATATTTTCTGGCAAATGCTCCTATCATGGTTAAAAAAAAGTGTAATATATTATGAGACTTTAATATATTACTGTTGATAAGTGCTTGCAATATTATATATTTGTAATAGTTTAGTCTGTCCAGCTCAATACACTATAATGTGGTAGTCTAGATTCTATAATTTCAAACAGTCTTTCAAATATTCTGACCAGATTTATTTTATATCTGAATATGACGGGCAAGGCAAAGAAGAATTGAGGAAAGAAGAAGAGAAACAATAAAATATATTGAAGTAAACATTAATGTATATTCGTTTGTAAGCAAGAGACAGACACTTTTAGAAATGCAGAGAAGGAAAAAGGGGCGGGGGGCTAAAATGCAGTTAAAATACAGCTGATTTTGAGCATTAATATTAGTAATTACATTAAGTTAGATGGATGTGCATGGTAATTTCAATTGGCAAACTTTCTTTAATATATTCATCCATCTGCGGTGGGCTGGCGCCCTGCCCGGGGTTTGTTTCCTACCTTGCGCCCTGTGTTGGCTGGGATTGGCTCCAGCAGACCCCCGTGACCCTGTAGTTAGGATATAGCGGGTTGGATAATGGATGGATATTCATTCATTGCTTTAGAGTTTAGGATTTATTATCTGGGGAAATGACAGAACAGGTAGACCTGGCTACAACAGTCCACCTATTGGCTGAACAGATAAATCAGCTGCAGATACTGAAGTCCATCCAACGTAACAGTCTGGCAGAAGCTGAGTCATACTTCTAAATGAGAGAAGCTTGGGACCTCACAAGTACTTCTCCCCTTTAGCAAATCTGATGATACAGAGACATATCTATGATTGAACAGACCGTGGTCTGACAAGTTTGTCCAAAAAAGGAGTGGGCACACATACTCACAATGTACATACTACAACCTGACTTATTAGCCAAATGCAAAGTTGTTAACAAAGAAATCTTAGGGAGGTTAGCAGTGAACTAAGACATACTGATCAAAAAATGCCAAGACTGGCATTTCAACTGTGTTCTGGTCAGAACTCACATATTCGACTTAAGGGGATGAATTAACAGATGGCTTTATTCCCACAAAAATTCAGGTTAAAGGACAGTCAAAATAGCTGCCTGTGATTTTTTGGTGACTTGCTACATTAATAAAACGACAGACCTGAAAGGACATCGTGGAATTAATCAGAGTGGTGGAATGACATCAATCCACTGACAAAACTTAGAAGAAAGAAAGCAAAAGTGCAACGAATACCAAACTATACCAGCCAGAGACTACTCACTAGGACACTAACTGTATACCCAAAAAAGAGATATCCTCCAGCAGTTTGGTGTTAACAAGTGTGGAAAACTGGTTCATGTTATCATTAACTGCCCACACCTAGACGAACAAATGGACCATGGATGGGTGAAATGGCGTTTCATTCGTTCTTATCTGCTTTAGATAAGAGACCAGTTGTACCTATATACACAGGGACACTAAGGCATGCCCACTGGCAGACAGTGTGCTCTCATTTTGGGGGTAATCCTAGCGTCTCAAGGTAGCAGTGCATTTGTCTCCTCCATACGCAGTAATTTTTGGATGGAATTGGCCTGACATTAGTACCAAACGAACAAGCCCATACAGGGAAATCTAGTATGTACAAAACCCTACTTCCAGAGAAAGGCAAACACTCCCAATTCATGTATGATGTGCTATATGGCCAAAAGAGTCACAAAAGGTTTAGGTGTCAAGTGTAATGGGACCTTGTCTGCTTCAGTTGACTTACCTCTGCCTGATACACTTGACACTCTACCCTATGAACCTTTATTGAATCTACAGATGTAGTTTAAATATTTGCCATCTGGTCTTAAAGGGGACCAATGGAATGATTCAGTGAAGCATGACCAGAATACAGGTGTATCCCCGACCCTGGATTACAGTCCACTAGGGTAATTTTGTAATTGAAAATGGTCTGTTATATCAAGTTGTGGACCAAAAAGGGGAAGGAGAAGCTTCTCATAGTCATTTTCCTGTTCTGATTACAGATTTGTGAATTGGCACACCCTCACTTGTGGAGGTCATTTGTGTCCTGAGATAACATTACGGTGTATTAAAGACATCAGTCAGTGTACATTTTTTTGGGCCTGAGATTAATGAGGAAGTCCATGAATTCTGTGCCTTTAGCTCAGAGTTTCAGTTAAGACAGAGACTGAGATGCTTACAAGTGGCATCAGTTCCCCTCTCCATAATTGACACTCCCGTT
This sequence comes from Polypterus bichir lapradei, assembly GCA_026402145.1. Classification (NCBI taxonomy): domain Eukaryota; kingdom Metazoa; phylum Chordata; class Cladistia; order Polypteriformes; family Polypteridae; genus Polypterus; species Polypterus bichir. The sequence continues at coordinate 3,284,392 of JANRMT010062809.1, forward strand.
GAATGTATGGGCATGGATATCATCAGATATCTCGAACTTTCCATCTGGCCACATAAAAATATTTTGGTTATTATTGATTATGTAACTCAACACCAAGAAGCAATTCCCTTGAATCTGGTGAATTTCCATACTATTTTCCAAAATTACTAGGGGTAGGGTTCCCTAAAGAAGTCCTAAAAATCAAGGAACCCCATTTATGTACTAGTTATTTAAAAAACTTACTGCCCTTCTTTATATAAGACATTAAAACATCTGTTTATCATCCACAAACGGATGGCTTGGTTGAGCTTTTTTATGAAACCTTAAGATGTTAAGAAAGCTAGTTAGAATTGATAGACAGGATGGAGATCAACTCATTCTGTACATGCTCCTCACTTAACCAGAGGCACCACAAGCCTCCAATGGGTTCTCTCCATTCCATCTGCTGTATGGGAGACAGCCAAGGGGCATTTCGGATCTGGTGAAAGAGGCACAGGAAGAACCAAATTACCAATTGGTCGGTATTTTAGAATATATTGCACAGCTGCAAGATCATTTTAAATGTGTCCTGCCCCCTGTTCAGATCCATTTAGAAAAGGCGCAGTAGATGTAGGCTCGGTGAATTCCAGCTGGGGGAACATGTCATGGTGTTAATTGCCATTTGTCAATCTACATTTCTGGCAGGGTCCCTATGACATCAAAAAATGTAAGGGGCTCACAAATAACTTGGTAAAACAACCTAATTCCAGACTCCCCAAATGGGTATATCACTTAAACCCTGGAGGAATTAGTGGAGGTCAGTCTCACCAGGGAGAATATCCTTGTGTTGTTTACAGAAACACTGAACATTGGCGATATGTTAACTCCTGCCATAACAGCCCAGTTACAAAATAGGATCACATGGGTAATCAGTGTTGTCAATACCAAGTCAGCCTAATTATACACAATATTATTACTAGGCCAGGTTTCATTATAAGAGTGTGCCTCTACCGGATCCCCGAGGCAAAATACAAAGAGGTTGAACTACAAGTCCAAAGAATGTTAGAATTGGGCATTACTGAAGAGAGTAATTTCACATAGTGAAGTTACATCATACTCATCTCAAAGCCTAATGGGTCTTGGCAGTTTTACAATGACTTCCATCGACTCAACCAAGTTTCATGCTTTGACGCCTACCTGATGCATCGGGTGGACAATCTTGTCGAGTATCTTGTGAACTCGCATGATGTTTGACATGATGAAGGGGTACTGGCAAATTCCTCTAGTCTCTGAGACAAAAAAAAAACTGCATTTACTGTAGCACCCCTAGTAGTCACAGGCAATATTGTGTCTTACCCTTTAGATTACATGGGGTTCTATTGACTTTTTAATGTCTTGTGGGCAGGCTGTTACAGCCCCATTTGAACTTTAGTGCTACCTACCTGGACAATGTTATCATTTTTTTTTCCAGTACATTACAGGTCCACTTACACCGTGTCCTGATCGTGCTCAGAACCTTTACAGATGCAGGCCTTAATTTTAACCCTAAAAATGCTATTTTGGCCTTTTGGAAGCCAACTTTTTGCGATATTTAGTAAGGAAGGACCAAGTCAAACCATAATGACCTAATATAGGCACTACACAAGAATGGCCTCAACATAAAACTAAAAGGCAGGTTCAAGTTTTTCCAGCTCTCTTCTATTGATGGTTCCTGCCAAGTTTTTTTCCAGAAAGGCTGGACCTTTAACTAATTTGACACAAAAGGCTACATCAACACATGTGGTCTGCAATCCTGCATAAAGCATTTAATGAACCAAAAGTAGGCCTTGACATCTGAGCCTACATTAACGGTACCTAACTTCTCTCTTCCCTTCCTTCTCCAGATGGACGCTTCTGAAACCAGCCTTGGAAATGTATTAAGCAAGAACATCAATGGTGCTGAACACCATCCATCCATTATTCAACCCGTTATAACAACGGTCTGCTAGGGCCAATCCCAGCCAACACAGGGTGCAAGGCAGGAAACAAACCCCGGGCAGGGCATCAGCCCACCGCAGCATACACACACACACACGGGACAATTTAGGATCGCCAATGCACCTAACCTGCATGTCTTTGGACTGTGGGAGGAAACCCACGCAGACAACATGCAAACTCCACGCAGGGAGGACCTGGGAAGCGAACCCGGGTCTCCTAACTGCGAGGCAGCAGCGCTACCCACTGCGCCACCCCACGCTGAACACCCAATATTTTTGTTTAAGCTAGAAACTGTTGGATAAGAAAAAGGGGTATACACTAGTAGAATGAAAGGCCCTTGCCATCAAATAGATTAGGTCAAGAGTTCATCCTTAACATGGATCATGGGCACCTGCAATTGATGGCCACTTACAACCTGCAGGGATATTGCTTTAAGGTTATTCATCACAAAGGACTTCCTCACACCAACTTTCTGTCCCAGGTATGTGATCTTTCAACTACGTCTGCTCCACCCTATGGCAGCAAGGTGGTTGCATGTCAAACATGTGAGCTTGTGGCATGTTACACAGTTTTGAGTGTGTCCAAAAGGATTACTGGGATGGATTTGGTTGTGACACACCATGTAGCGCAAATTCTGTTTCTTCTAGAGTGGAGGAGGTCTCGCCCGAGGACAACTGATGCTACTTCCTATCTATCGACTCCAACTCCTCCTCTTCAACTTTCCTTCACTTCAAACACCAGCAACACCAGAAGACCGATGTCTTTTGTGACTTGACATCCAACAAGAGCTGGGCTCTCTAAGACAAAGGTCTTAACAGCAGCGTGAAGAAGCAATATGTCACTAGTGATGGCAATTTTTTATATTTTTTCTATCACAACATTAAAAGGGGTTACCCTTGGTAAACCCAAGTCTCTATCTTGTTAATCTGTGCTTTCTTTTACACACTATAATAAACAAATACACAAAATAAGTTTATAAAAATTCAAAACATTGATCAAATAAACTCAGGGATGTCCGCAATATTCGTAAGAAATACAAACTCTGAATATTTTGTTTTAGAATGCAAAAGTAAGCCGTCCTATGTCATCAGTGCTATTTGCCATTATTATTGAACCTCTCACTGTTCATATTTCTCTGTCATCTTCCAACCCGCTATATCCTAAAAAAGGGTCAAGGGGGTCTGCTGGAGTCAATCCCAGCCAACACAGGGCGCAAGGCAGGAACAAATCCCAGCCACCGCTGGGCACACACACACAATTTAGGATCGCCAATGCACCTACCCTGCATGTCTTTGGACTGTGGGAGGAAACCAGATCACCTGGAGGAAACCCACGCAGACACTGGGAGAACATGCAAACTCCATGCAGGGAGGACCCAGGAAGCGAACCCGGGTCTCCACCATGCCGCCCTGGTCATATGTGTATGTAAGAATATTTTTGGAGTATCAGATGAACAGACAATCAGATGAAATAATTTAAATAATCAGATGTGAGAAATTCAAAGTAGACTTCAACAAATAATGCAGAATCAAGTCATTCAGAGTATACTGAAATTATTTCTTTTCTATTCTAAACATTTGTGTAATTTCTAAAATGCAAAGGGGAGATGAAAATTTAATCTATGAAAGATATACGTGCATGAGAAGAATTTTTGTTATTTTTAAAGATGTTTCGCATTTAATGGTCAGTCTCTAGAGAAAGAGGAAGAAGAAAATCAAACAACTCAGCTACTATGACATTGTCAAGGGCAGGCTCACTGTGAAGGGCAGATGTGTCAAGATGCCACTTCATCTGTCTGCGCTACCAGCAGGTGCCAAATTGCTTTCCAATTAAAGAATTACCTGCCAGTGCTGCTAAAGTACTCAACTTACATTAGGAGATCATATACATTTATTTTAAAACTTCTAGCCACACTGGATAGAAATGTGATTTAATGTTATTTTTTACCTTTTCAGTACACTGATGGAAATGGATACTGTATGTTGAGTTATTATTATTCTATTTATTTGACCTTCTCCATTATCAAATGGCCATGTTTTAACATTTTTATTACATTTTAACGTTAACAGATCATATACATTTATTGTAAAACTTCAATCCACACTGCATAGGAATGTGATTTAATGTTAAGCTTTTTACCTTTTCAACACACTGATGGAAAAAGATATATTTTTATTCATCCATTTATTTCTCTTTCACCATTTTCAGTTGGCCATTTTTTCAAATTTGTTAACTTAATTAATAATTCTTCTTCTTATTTCGGCTGCTCCCGTTAGGAGTTGCCACAATGGATCATCTTCTTCCATATATTCCTGTCCTCTGCATCTTGTTCTGTTACACCCATCACCTGCATGTCCTCTCTCACCACAACCATAAACCTTCTCTTTGGCCTTCCTCTTTTCCTCTTCCCTTGCAGTTCTATCCTTAGCATCCTTCTCCCAATATACTCAGCATCTCTCCTCTGCACATGTCCAAACCAACGCAATCTCGCCTCTCTGACTTTGTCTCCCAACCGTCCAACTTGAGCTGACCCTCTAATGTACTCATTTCTAATGCTATCCATCCTTGTCACACTCAATGCATATCTTAGCATCTTTAACTCTGCTACCTCCAGCTCAGTCTCCTGCTTTCTGGTCAGTGCCACCATCTCCAACCCATATAACATAGCTGGTCTTACTACCGTCCTGTAGACCTTCCCTTTCACTCTTGCTGATACCCGTCTGTCACAGATTACTCCTGCCACTCTTCTCCACCCATTCCACCCTGCCTGCACTCTCTTTTTCACCTCTCTTCCACAATCCCCATTAATTAACTTAATTAATAATTACTTAATATTTTATTTTCTTTTGCTTAAGCAAAGTGTACCACATTTTTAAATGCCATTGTATTCAGATAAGAACAGCTTGAATATTTAGAAAATTATTTTAAGACAAAAGAATCTGATGTATTCTAAGTCCAGAGTTTTCATAATGCTGCTCTATTCTTTGGTTGTGTGTGATTTTACAATTAAGAACTGTTACCACGAAGCATGTGCACAGGAAGGACTTAAATTTACAAGGTCCAAACAAAATGGGACAGGTTGTCCACACTACAGTTTAGCTTAACTCTATAGGTTCAGCGAAAGAGCTGGATAGAGGATTTTCCACAACCACCTTGAGTGAGGTACATGTGCAGCAAAGAAAAGGTACCAAACAGTTACACAAAAACAGAGTTGTCTGGAAAATGTAACATCTTGCTCTACTACGCTGTACTGTGTAGACTGCAACATCTTGATTTGGTTTCATTTTGGCATATAAGATTATTCATCATTAATAATTTGAACATGAATAGAATGTTAAACCAAGTTAACTGAGTTGCATTACTATTTACTCTACCACAAGTAAGTAAGAGCATTATTTAGGTCAGAAAGTGAGGAGGACACACCAATAAAATTGTTACAGCAGCATGATTTAAAATAAAGAATGGGCTGCATAGAATTGTTGCTGTAGCACTATATACATCATTTTGAATAAATGCTGTTAAAAGTCAGTGCAAAAGAGAACCAGACATTATACTGTGGGCCCACATTAAAAGGATACAGTATGTGCAGGTAAGAGAAGGCATATGCTTTGAGGGTACTGGCAGGTGTTTCCCAAAGCTCTACCACTATAGAAGAGCCTTATTTTCTTTTAATTATTTTCCTGGTACTGCAGTATATCTGTAAATCTGTGTGTAAAGGATCCATCCAGTTTAGAAAGATAAGTCTATGTGCTAGTAGTGTGGTAGAGGCAATTACAATCAATTTGTCCTTATCCAATTAGTGCACCAAATGTGCATCTCCTTTTAGACCATCTTTATGTAAAAAAAAATGAACAGATGTGAATATAGGGTGGTATGAAGGTATACTGCACTTTATTGTTGCCCCACAGTCCTAAGCACTAGTTTTCAAATTCCTGACTGGTCACTATATAGAGTTTTTACAGCCTGCATTTGCCATTAGTGGTATTCTCACAGATCCCAAAGATATGGATTTGGCTGACTGACGACTCTAAACTCTCCCTATTTGACTAAATGTGCCTCCCGATATACAGATATTGGTTTTTGCCTTTCACCTGATAATAGATGGGATCAGTGTTAGTACCCTCTGACCCTGAAATTGAAAAAGAAGCTTGGAAATTGTAAGAGCTGAGCTGAATTAAGCATGTAGTAGTGGCTGGTAATTCTGTGTCACAGCTCCACAGTCCAGGTGTGGTTGCCAACCTAGCCATGGTTTGTATACAGTTTTTGCACTCTCCGTGTACTGACTGCACTAATTGACAGCAGTGTGAAATGAGAATTTAATCCAAAGATTGGAGTGGATAATATAAACTAGTCAGGGTCAAAACAAGGAGACAGAGAGTCAAAGAATCAAGCTCAGATTGAGAAACCAAAACCATAGTTAAGGGATGAAGCAAAACAGTTGAAACCTAGTAAAGTACTTTGTGAACTGAACCATGACATAAATTGAGGAACATAGCCTAAAGACAGAAAAAGTTCAGTAATCAATATAGAAAGACAAAGAAAATCAAGACAGGATTTACGGTTATATCTAGAAACTTGGACAACCATGAAGTACATGACACTGCCATTTTATTTCTTTAACCTACATGTCACATGTCATGCACTTCCTGTTGACTTTACTTAACAATGGCACAGCAACCACGAACAGAAAGGTCACAGAATGGAGGACCCATATGAAAAACAAGATGGTGCTACAGGATAACATATTTAATTTTCAACATTGTTAAAGACATGTTGAATCAAAAAATAAACTAAACCATTGGATTCTTTGGATCCCAAAACCCAAATATATTTAGCAAAGAGGAAACTACTTAGAAAAATTAAAATCAAAAGGCAGATTATGAAACTCCACATACTGTAACTCTGATATCTCTGTGGGTTTTCTTTGAAACTCTGGTTTTCTCTTATATCCCAAAGTTGCACATGTTGTGTTAACTAGTAATTTTGAATTAGTATGTTGTGTGTATGTGGGTGTATGCTGTCTCACACTTGGGATACCACCCAATGCTCCTGAGACAGCCTCTGCAATGAAAAAGAAGGCGATGAAAATTAGTAAATGGGCCAAATTAAATTTTGTTGTAATCAGGATCATAAAACTCTAACAATAAGTTTAAGCAAGCCTACTGTAGGTCCTAGTGACAGACATGCATATAGTATAGTATCTTCAATCAACCAACCCACATTTCCGCAATGTGATATCAATTGGTGAAGCATAATAAAGGAAACAACGAATAATCCAACCCAGAATCAAAGAAGGTACCAAAACTTTCATACAAGCAGTTCTTGCTTGTATATCACCATTGTTACATATGATCAAATTCCTTTGAAAATGGGAATATGTTTGCTTAGTGGAAAGTGATGCTATCTCACAAGGTCAAAGGCCTGAGATAGATAGATAGATAGATAGATAGATAGATAGATAGATAGATAGATAGA
>JANRMT010062809.1:3292201-3330084 GCA_026402145.1 Polypterus bichir lapradei
ATATATATAAATATGACAACAACACTCATATCAATGACAAAACAATTACATTAACAATCATGTTACGTTATTTTTAAAATTTTTCCTTTTCTTTTTCATAACTTCTTTTATACACTACTTCTCCGCTGCGAAGCGCGGGTATTCTGCTAGTATTAAATAAGAATAAACATATGCAAAACAGTAAAGACACAAAAAGGAAACAAATAGACATTCTGGGAGGATATGGGAAGCCACTGGAGAAAGGATAAAGAATTCTTTTTTCATCTCTCTCCTCAAGCAGAAACATAGAATCAGGAATTTCAGTCATAAATCAGAGGGCACACTGGAAGTCCAAGAAGCTTGAGCTCACCTAGCAAGGATGGCGCACATTCCAATGCACTACTGTTTCTACAGGTATTATAGTGAAGATGAAAGCAAAAGTAGTTTTCATTTGAACCCATAGCAGTTTGCTTTTAATGGCCATGTGTTTGTGCCAAGTACATTGTAGTGGTCACAAATGTACATTAATATAGAAAGGACCTGGTAAGAGGGAGTAACACAGAAAAGATGTGAACATAAGACAGATATGCCTTCTTAAAATGATGGGGTTTGAGTGCATTTTAAATAATTTCAGTGCAGTTATTCCAAAGTCTCTGTGCAATACCACCAAAGGCTCTGTCATCCATAGAGCTTTGTGTTTTTAGGGAATCACAAGAATGCCATCCTGAGTAGATTAGAGTTAATGGACTGGTTTGTTGTAATGCTACAGGCTGCTGAAGTAGGCCTCTTGAATCTTTGCAAGATCTTGTACCATATACTAGTACACAAAGGGAGGCAGTGTTAAAATACGCCCTGTGACAGATGTTTGTATAGTTTGTATAGTTTGTATAGTCAAGGATTAGTCATATTTTGCATCTGATACTTATGGAAACAGCTCCAGATTTTTATTTTACTGGAAAAATGTGAGCACATAAAATGGGTAGTTTTTCTTTAACAATTCATTAACATTAGCATTCATAATAGTACTGCAACTATTGAGATCTTTTTCTAAGTGGAGACTGATGATAGATTTACTGTAAGAAAAAACACATATCGTTTGGAGAATGAACATGTGTTAATGTAAATTAAAAACAATGAAATGCTTCGCAAGATAAAACAGCACATTAAACAGCTATCTGAATAAGACTGAATTTTATTGCAGCAAGTCCCTGAATTGCAAAGATTTTTCATGGTAGGTGTCTATACATTATTCCCAGAGGCAGGACCCAGAAGTGATCAATGCATGGCCTTGCCAGGTCCCATGAATTATGTCAGTGAGAGAACACCGTAAAAAAAAAGGATTTCTACAACAGTCGTATTTCAAGCAGAAACCTTTTGATGAACAATAAATCTACCTTCCTGGGTACACATTCATTCTGTTTCATGCTGGAAATGAAATTTGTCAGTGTGGCACAGGTTTTACCTTTATCAAAAGGTTGCCTTAAGTAGGAGCCTGGAATCTGCTCAGTGCCATAAGGATTTTTCATAGCATTTTTGCTGAGGCAATTTTTTTCATTGTTCATTATAAAAGACATGACTAATGCTGCACTTCATGGTTGCTGAACACATGTAGAGTGTGCTTTAGTTGCCTGAGCGGTAAAGGTTTGGCCCTTTGAAGACAACATTTTCTGGGCAACAAGATTAGTTTGGAGCAATATGTGAGTTGGACAACAACATTAATGAGTCAGATGCTAAATGGGCTTTCTTGTAAAGTGATCCAAATAAAGTTTCATAATGTTCAGAAGCAATTTTTATAAGAATCACTCTTTGAAAAATTGTCACATTCAGATTTTCCAAATTTACAATGTATATTCAATGCTATTTCTTATCTAGAAAAATATTTCTTTTTGGAGTGTGTGAAATTTTCTTTCTGTCGGATGCCTTTAGGCTGTTTCCAGATTGCTAGAGTAAGCATGTGGACCCTGCAGTATTCCTGCCATATCAATGCTAAAGTGTGCACATGAACTTTTTAGTACTGCTTATGGGTAGATTTTAAGCGATATATTGATTGATATTTTTGCGACAAAATTTTAAAAAGTGTGTGAAATTTATACATCCTGCTGTTCTGGAGTAGTCATCATCATTACTGTACATCATTTCAGCACTTAGCTACAATATGATTTGCCCACTTAACAAAAATTATAAATGCATGAATATTCATGTGTGCTTTTGCTTTTGAGTATTTGATGTTGATAGTGAGATATCTTATGTTGATGGAATTATTTGGCCGATATTTTATCATCACTGGTACTGGTAATCTAATACATTATGAAACGCACTATCGCTCCCTCACTTATTGGAGGCTGTCTCCTTCCTTGGTCATCCTCAAAAATGGCTGTCGCCTCTCTGATCTCCAACTTTTCTGTTTCTGGTGTCTTACCTTCCTGCATACACATGTCACTGGTTCCACCTCACACTGCTCACTTGGGGTCACACTGCTCAATTGGGGCTACAGAGTCTGCATTCACTTTACTGAATATGTGAGCCTATTCATACAAGGATCCTTCCCAAGATCGTGGTCATGTCCCCAGGACAATGGATTTTGACAGAAGAAGTCTTTAAATCAAGCTCTATAAGTACTTGATCATCTTTTACTCACGCTCTCTATCTGTCTCTGTCTCTCCAAGGTCTGTATGGCAATACCAGAGATTTCATGCCAAAATGCTAATAGTCAGGATTTTAATTCAGAGAAGCAGTGAGGTAGTCTAACTTTATGGAATAATTCCAATAGAATGATCAAACAAGTGAGGCTTAGTAATGTGAGTAAGAATGACCAAAATACCATAGCAAAAACAAAAAAGAAAATCTAAGTTCAAAGAAGTTTGAGAGGAGTGGTGGCTCTGAGGCTTGGGATCTGTGCTGGCAATCAGAAGGTTGCCTGTTTGAATACTGTAAATGCCAGAAGTGATTCCCGTTGGGCCCTTGAGCAAGGCCCTTAACCTGCAATTGCTCTGTCCTGGTGATGTTAACCTGCAAGGAGGTCCTCCAACTTGGTGAACTTGGGGGTTGGTGGCACGACTGGCACTCCAGCCACTGTAAAAAAAACTCACACTGTTCCACTCCATTCAAACTAGTGTGGTGCTGAGGTGTCACCTGCCGCACAACTTCAATTGGGTCCTAATTTTGGATCCTAAGGTGGGTCATCATGTTGTGGGTGTTGCAACGTGCTGTATCAGTGCATGCTCACCAACAACCTCAAAGAAGTTTAATGATTTTAAATTTTGCAGACTCTTTTCACAAAAGTCTTTTAAAAATAAACATCCTGTTAAGCATTCAGCTACCTTATATAGCAGCAATGTGATTATATGATGTGTAGTGTCACATCCAAACCACAAGACCAAGACAGTCATCTTTGCCATAAGCAACATGGTGGCATCTACAAAATACAGTACACAAAATGGTGGCCTCTATTTAAAAACAGACAATTAAATGATGTTTAATACAGTCAAAAAAATAATGAACAGCAATAAAAATCATTTCCATTAACTTAGCTGCAGCTGGCAATAGACACAGCTCATAGTAGGTAGTAATCAGTAGTAATAATACAGTACCACAAAAATCAATTCTGGAAGAAGTGATAGTTTTTCCAAAATAACACTCCCACTACTAGTCAGCTTGAAAAAAATGGGAAAGCTTAACTAATAATTAAACAAACAGGAATGATGGACTGCATGGTCTCCTCTCGTATGTTAAATTTCATGTTCTCGTCTAATAAAAATTTCATTGTGAATGATTGATCAGCTTTTTTTATTTCCGTTTCATTTTCTACTTTCAGTTATTAAATGTGACACATACAGTAGATGCGTTCAGTTTTCATTTTAGTGTTTTTGTTTTCACAATTTCATTTACCTGTACTGTACTTAGGCAGTAGTACATAGGCAGTAGTACATACTGTGATTGATTTTCTTGGTAGTGTTGTATAAACGGTTATACATTTTTCATATATTCAGAAACCACTCCAAGCAAAATTTGTACAAAACACAAAATGTTTCTATGAAAGTACCTTGTTAATCCCAAAATTAAAAACTATTATTGACTTAGTTAAATATGCTGCCTGTCCTGTCGAGAACCAGACAGATGATTTATTTAATTAGCTAAACTGGGAAAAGCATGTAAAAATAAAAACCAAAACAAATAGATATAAAGTTAGCTACGAAATCCTAACGAGAGACATAAATCAAAGTCGAAAAGACAAGCAAACAAGTCACACCAAACGAAACTGGTGAGAAACACTAAATAAAATTTCTTTTACATATTTTTGTATATTTTTTATCTCATTGCATCAATTACCTGAGGGTCATGAGCCTAGACGCCACACCCCTAGCAACACAGGAAGAGGTGCCAACAATAGTCCTCAAAATGAAGGCCCTAAGAAGTACCATTCAAGGCTTTAGAAAATACTAACTGAATTCAAGCAAAACCTAATCATGACATTGTCAGTACCTTCAAAATAGGAAGCTCATGAGTCAGCACACTTTTTCAGACAACCCCTGCTGTGCCTTTTGTGCTCTTTGGAGCTTCACTGTTCATATAGCATTTTCTGTATGCTATTTTTATTTATAAGGGTTCTACATTTGCTTTCCCATTATGAGTTGAGTAAAGGCCATTTTTTTTAAATAAATCACCGTACTCGAGGCAGAACGGTCCGTGGTGTGGGTGTTTCTCACTGAGTGCACAGGTGAGGAACTGCCCACATCCGTGATTGCTCCCGTGGCTAATATGCTACAGCTGTGATGGCCCCTCGCATTATTTAAAAAGCGCGAGTTGGTTAAGGGGAGTTCAGGAAAAAGAACGAGAAAGGAAAAGAAGATGGAGGTTACAGGGAGCGAGGAAGCAGGCGGTGTAGGAGAGACAGACACGCGGTGCGTGCGTGTGGTGAGCGCGCGTACGAGCGCTCGTGGGCAGCTGCGAGGAAGCTGGGTGTTAGGCCGACACCCAGGTGTTTGAGTTGATGTTGCTCCCGCTGAGCGACCAGGTAGCGGGAGTGACCAGAGGAAAGCAACGAGCCGCAGAAGGCCGCGGAAAGGCAGCGGAAGTCGGGAGGTTTGGTGGTGGAGTCCCCAACGTGGGCGACCTGGCCGTTGGTGGATATCAAGTCTCAGGGACTGGGATGAGTGCCAGACCGGAGCCAAGGATCGGGAGGTCTCCAGTCTCGTGTGTGGGAAAGATGAGGGCAGCTGCAGAGAGCGTCTCGCCTGCTGCAAAGCCCAATTGGGAGAAGCAGGTGAGACGCTGACAGAAAAGAAGCACCGGACTTGTTGTTGTTTGTTTTTTTTTTTTAAAAGACTGCTTCCTGTTGAATATTTTACCTCTGGTTTTAAGGATTGTTTTTTTTGTCTATTTTTACCTCCACGTTCCTTTTTATGGATTATTTATTGAAGAATTGTTTCTTTTAATAAAAGCACTTTTGCACTTTTTACCTTCCCCTTGCTCAGTTATTGCCTACACTGACTAGCTCTTCGGTGACATTACCGACGGTGTTGGGTTCAAGGGCTTCCAAAAATCAGATGGGAGCGTGGAGCCAGAACCCACATCATTACAGAGTCTGATGGTTTTCCGTTTCTCTAGTGGGCATTTTGAGGTATTTTTGGACTCTCTGAGGTAAATAACACCAAGTTCAAGACCCAATCTCTTTCAGTTATCACCATCATGGAAACAATACTAAATACAAAACTAAAAGCAAGTAATACTAAACACAAAAAATTTCGCTTCTACTGTGGTCAGTTAATTACAGTTTCGGATTCATGTCTGTCTCTTCCTGATCGCAAAATTATTTTTATTATATAAAGGCTTACGTAATACATTGGTATGAGTACAATTTTTCATCATCAAACTGTTTTATATATTTTTGTGAAATATTTTACTATTCTCCATGACTATATACAATGTTGGGATGGTGTCATGTATTTTATATTCTGCTGTTACATGTATTTACTTTTGCTTTTTGTATAGATGTACAACAAGAGAAATTCCTAGTAACTACATTTACTGTAAATAAAGTTCAATTCCATTCTAGTATAATGTTTTGTTTTCATGTAACCATCTTTCATAGGCAGGCCTAATGACAAAAGACTGGCAACTTGCATAGCAACTGTAAACAATATGGCTGTGGCCATGCAAAAATGTCATAAAACAGTGGGCAACCTTACAAAAACACAACACAAAATGGTGTCTCCAGAATAAAAACAAAATAAATAAATATTTGAAAAAAGTCAATAATTGCTAAACAAATGAATGAAAATTAATCTACAGGTTTCAAAACTAAGATTCACAACATTAGGTAAGTAGGAGCATCCTATCCAAGAAAGTATCTGGTTCCTACTGCCATTGGTTCTAGTTGTTTAAATGAACTGTCTACTCATGTGACACTGTTACTCACTGAGCAGCCACTTTAATTCAGACTAAGTGGCCATTCAGTGTGGTATCCAATAGTATAATTGTATCTGATTATAGTTTCAATGAACTGCACTGCTTTTGTTTCTGTACAATTAACAATTCATGATTTAATACAACTGTCATAAAATTGGCTCCGCAATCTTTTGTTAACCTAGACAACATGAGTACTTCACACCTTTATAAACATTTGCCACATCAGTACCTTACTAGAATAACAGAACATAAGACAAAATTCCCATACCTCAATTTCTTGGTATGAACTGTTGATCATGGCAATCAGCATGTTGAGAAGAACAACCACCATTGTGACATTATATATCCCATAAAGAACATAACCAATGTTTTCAATGAACTTGTGGTCATATTTCAGGACAACTGATGACACTTCCGAAAGACCAAATATTGACCAAAATAAGGTTTTGAAACTTTCTTCCACTCTAAAAAGGAGAAAAGAGAGAGAAAGAAAGAAAACAGAGAAGGAAAGCAGTATTATAAGACAGATATCAGTCAGAAAATTTTTAAATATAAAGCCTAAGAATGTAAACTAGATTGCAGTGGCCCCGTTTTCTAAATTTTAATTTAATGTTGTTTGCTGCACATTAGTAAATACACTGATTAATTCTAAAGTGGTGGGAAATCTTAGAGGTAGCATATGCAACAGAAAATCCAGGTAGCACTGAATTTACTGTGAGAGGTTACCTAGTCAGAACAGGGGCTACAGGTAATTTAACATTATTCAGGTAAGTGGTTTAGTCACATAATGTAGACAATACATTGGCTTTGGCAAGGTCTCAGCTAGTGGGAGGAAGAGGGTCTAGTCTTTGTAGGGAAAAAGATAATGGTGGGTGCTAAGGGAATTTTTTGTGTAAGTACTTTGGTGTGCAAAGGTGTAAGGCACCCTGGTTGTTGGACAGGGGTTCAAGTCTTTTGTTAGACAGAAAACCAAGAAAAGCTTAACAAGCACTTCTAGAAGTTACACTATGCAAACTGAAACGAATATATCAGCTAAGCAGATCACTCCAAACAGCTGAAGGGTGTAAAAAAGGTGAATCTTTTTTAAACTTTTTTTCTCTTTTAGGAAAAGGGGAACAGATTTGGGTCAAAGAAATGACAGAACATATTTATGGTTGTTATGATGTGCTTTTGTTATAAGTCTTTTAGTTTAGTTTTGTATTTTTTAGAACTGTTTTGTTTATTTATGGTTTTTGAAGGTTTTCAACAGTATTATGAAATATTTAAAGATATTAAATAATTTTTCATCCTTTAGACAATGCCATTTTATTTTTTCATGGGTGCCACCATTTTGGGCTGGGTTATGAGCTATTGCTAGCTATACTGCTATGCAGGAACAACTGGAAGTTGCAATCTATGATGTTGCAAGCTAGATTTTATATAGCTTACCTCTTCTAGCTCATCTAAACTTCCTGTTTATTCGTATTTTTGGATAGAAACCTTGACTGCTATTAGTGCACTTTTGTTTATTAATTTCCTGCACTGCTCTGATTCCTTTGACTTTGATTGTTACAACTACTTTTAGGCTTGATAACAGATTGACTTTGATTTTTGGTTAACAAACTTTGATCGACGTTTGACAACATTTCTGTTATTTTGGCTTTGGTTCAAATGAATGTTTTCAATCTTTGGTGCACATTTTTTATTTATTTGTATATCTTAGTATTTATGAGTGCTGTATTCTTTATATTTTGTATATCTGTATCTAAGCCTTTGTTATGTGCCTTATGTTTTGTGGGTAGTCCTCCTAACACTGCCAGGAACTGCTGGGATGCTTCGATCTCCAGTGGGCATTTTTGGTTAAGTTTTTGGGACTTGCCTGTGTTAAGACTCTGTCCTTAGTCAGAAAAATCAAAGCAAAGAGACTTGTTCCAGAAACTTAAAAAGTGGACTTCTAAAGTAACAGCAAGGATAACATAGTTATCTGTCATTGTGTTATTTTTTAAGTCACTTTTTTGGAGGAATTCAGTTTTACATTTTTATTCTGCAACAATTTATATTCTGTGTTTCGAAGACAGGTTTATGAAATACCTTAGAAGGGTGATCTAAAGTATATTTTTAAAAAAAGGGGATGAAAGGGTGGGATTAACTATTCAGACCAGCCACAATGTTTCAGATTATAGAATATTTAAGTTTATTTTTTTCAATAGTAGGCTTGTTTGACCAAAAATTTCTTGAGTCTAATTGATGTCAAGCACTGACTGAATCTTGTCTGACTACAGTTATTGCAAACATGTTCCACAAATGCATTGGCATACTACTGCAGACTTTTTAAATTGAATAGTGAATTACAAAGTCAATGTAGCATTGCTGTTTGACTATTAAACACGGTATATTGTGTTTAATACTGTCTGTTTAAAGAAGGATTTACATGTCTATCAAAATGTTCTCCTGTTTGATGTAGGTATAATAAGCGCCCCAAAAAATACATAGTCAAACTAATTTTAGTTCCATGTCAGAGTGAAAAAAACTATTTTCAATTGCTTTCTAATTTTTATTGAGGACAGGGATTTGCACGTCTTTCAGTACAGACTGTTCTGTTAATATTTTGTGCTGTTAACATTCATTGTTAATCGATGCAGTGAGCCATGCTTAAAACGTAGATGGAGCATATGGAACTAGGAAGCTGACTCTGGGATTAATAATATACAGTAGCATTTATAATTAGAACTGCTCTAGAAAAAGGAAACTAACATTTTTATTTCCCCTAATTTATCCAACAATTCATTCTATAAAAGTATCTTTTATTACAAAGTTATAAGGTGCATGAGCCTTTACTGGAAAAAAATGATCCTGGTCAGAAAACCAGTCCATTTTAAAGTGTGCACACACACATAGCATACAGTCACATTTGTTCAGACATAGCCAATTAAATGTCACTAATAAACCTGGCCTGAACATCTTTGGACTGGGGAAGAAACCCAGACTACTCAAAGAACACCTACATAAACATAGGGAGAACATGCATACCCTACACAGACAGTGACAAGCTCAGGAATCAAACTTGGGCTCCAAGAGTTCTGATGTAGCAATGCTTATCGTTCTGCTCCTTGTTATCCATTTCATGCAGTTATAAAGTCACATTCCAGTATTTCTAACACAATAATTTTATAAAATTTAAGAGCTGCTGAAAAGTAAAAAGACATAAAATTGAAAAACTAAACTTTTGTGATGCCAAAAGGGGAAAATATGAAAGCATAAAAGTCAACTATCATCTTATTGTTGTTGTCAGAACAGCTTCTAAATATGAAATAAACACTGCCTGCAATTAAGAATGGACCTGGTACTATACTGAGGAATGATAAGAGTAGAAATGAGGAGCCACGTGGTGAAAAAATTCAACAGATACTTAGAATTGAATGTAGGTGATTAGCATCTTGAGTACACCTTTGTATGATCAGTCTAGGTTATGTACTGGATGATTTAATGGTGGTTAACAATAAAATAGCCTGAGGGAGATGGCACTGTCTGTTGCCAAAAATGTTTAGGGCGGGTAGGCTACAAAACATGGGAGGCATGGGGCACTCAGAACAGATGCTATGCTACTTACTTCTGGGCTATAGAAGACAAAATGAAAGCCGTGAAAGAAATGTTGTGATGCAGGCTTATTTAGAAGTAATGCTCCTACTGCATGGTCTTCAATCAAAGATCTTTGTGTTTCTTCCTGTTATATTTAAACTGCAGTATTTTGTTTAGTGAAATTAATTCATTTTTGGTATATAGACTTCCTCAGAATTATGATAAACCACTTTATGGTTATGATTTGGTATACAAAGACAGTCTTTTAGTACCCCTTTTCATTTTATGAACCACAATGAAGATGAATGTTTGCATTTATGAAGCCAGTGTCTGGAACAATTTTCAAACACATGCTGCTAGAACTAACGCTCAATCATCATTATAGTCATTCCAGGTACACTTCACTTTGGAAATCAGTAGGACTGGATGCTGATGCTTATGTTGTCTCATGTCTTGCTCAGGTGTCTTCTCCCATTATTTTGTGCATCATGGATCCAAACAAATTGTGAAACAGTTGGAAAAGCACAAAAAGACTGAAAGGCCATTTCTTTGAATATTAAACTGGAAGCAATAATGCATAAGTAAAAAGCCTCGTTAATCACTATTTACTGTAACGATATAAAAACTGACTTTGTCAAGTATTTTGGTGTTATTTAAGCAAAATGGGTGTAATTTTTTAAATCCAGGTAATGCTTACAAATTTTTTATAATTTAAATTAATTGTAATTATCTGTTTGTGCTACAAAAATCTGCGGTGGGCTGGCACCCTGCCCGGGGTTTGTTTCCTGCCTTGCGCGCTGTGTTGACCCTGTAGTTAGGATATAGCGGGTTGGATAATGGATGGATGGATGAATGCTACAAAAATTCACCTTATGAAGGGATTTTTACTGTTTCACAGTTTGGCTTAACAAGACAAAGAACCTCTATTTTAATGCTCTGGATTTTGAGTAGTACATAAAAACACAGCTATACACTTAAGCACTTTGAGCATGGGGAAAGTGCAATATTAATAAAATGTAATATTATTATTATTACCCCGAGAAAATAATATGTTAATATAATAACATTTTAATTTAACCTTATTGAGTGTTGATTAATTTTGCTTCACAGCAAGATTAAATTTACTACTTCAGTTAATTTCTAGTAAAAATATTATATGTCAGTTGAGTGTTTAACAAGTGATTCTGCTACCACTAAAACAAAATGTTACTATATTTAAATGGGTTCTATAAATTGTTTGTTATGTAGACTCTTGATAAACATTTGGTAAGATTATTTTTTGTTACTTTAATATCTTCAGATAATTTTAGCATTTGTTTCACATATTACACTTTAATTTTAAAGTTGGAGTTTAATTCTTTAACATGGTAATGCGGCAACATACACTTCTCTTTCAATTCGGTCACTAGTTCTAGTTTCTGAAGACTATGGAGGAATATTGTGGACAAATTTAAATAAATAAATAAATACACAAATAAATAAAAGTACTGTGAAATGTGAGCATAAATAAATAAATGTGTTGTGAAATGTAAGCATAAACAAATAAATAAATGTGCCATGAAATGTGAGCATAACTAAATAAATGTGTCATGAAATATATTTTTTGTTGCCGATTTATTTATTTATTTAATTTTGTCCATAATATTCTTCCAAATGCATCATGAAATACGGCTTGAAATAAAACTGTCACTTTCACTCATCAAAGTTGACACAATGGGCCCTAGCACATACTGTGCTCTGATTGGTGAATTGTCTTCTGTAAATTGCTCATGTCTAATTCAGTACGTCTGTGTGGGAGATTGAGGTTAATGAAACAGCACAAGCCTAAATTAGAAAAACGTTTTCTACTGCCAATGAAATGGATTCTGCCAAAGTTTTCACGTATTTCATAGAGGAAATTTAAGTTTTATCAGAAGAAGATACAATGTTGGCAACTCGTTTAGAATGTGATAACAATGAAACTATTTTAGAAAACATCAAAGAACTGGTGAAACAGTTTAAGTTACATGCCAGTTCAAGTGACAAAGTTACCTGCCCTGAATGCTCATCCTTTGCTATTCCATTGAGCAGAAGACAATTTATCAATCAAAACACAGTATGTGCTAGAGCACATCATCTCAACTTTGATGAGTGAAAGTGACAGTTTTATTTCAAACCGTACAGTTAACAAAATAATCACTCCATCTTGGTATTAGCTCTCAAAAAATGGTATCAGTGCACCATCAAAACCATGAGGACCCATTTCAGGTAAGCTTTATTTTTTTTTTTTTCATTTTGTTTTTGCTTTAAGTCAGAATGTCATTCATCTATTATATACACACACACATTAAAATACACAGTATACAACAAATCTGAAATACATTTTTAGCCAGTAGCCATATTAATAGACCCAGTATGTAATGTTGGTTAAGTGCTCTAATGCCAATAGTTAGTTGTCATTACCTATTGTTCATATAAAATGATTAATTGTCACATGTACCTGTATTAAATCATCTTTAAATAATTTTGAATTATCTTTATAATATTACCTATTACAAACTCTGTGCACGTTTGCCTCTTATTTGGGTCCTACAGCACCATCAGAAACCCCTTCCCATGCCTATGTGAAAGTGATACAGGTCTGTCAGACATATTCTTAACTAAGTGATAGATACTCTAAGATATTAACTGATATCTAGGAAACAATTACTGTGTATGTCATATTTAGTTTTATCATTTAATATGAGTTTTGTTAAGGAGTAAAGCAGGACTGACGGTTGAAAATTTTAGTCTACAGGACCTACAGCATATTTACATTTACATTTATTTATTTGGCCAACACTTTTATACAAAGCAACTTACAACAATTAATATGCAAGTGTTGGTACAAGTATTACTATGGCTAAAAAAAAGGTAAATTAATCTTTCCCATGTTCAGCCTCAGGCAACTTAAAAAGAGTTGACTTTATAGAAAGTGTCATTTATAGATTTTATGTAAATGAAGAGGGTTGGCACAGTAGTGCTTCACTACTGCATTATGGATGTAGTGTTCTGTATTTAGTTTACGATTATGTTCTCCCTGTGTCTATATAGGCTTTTCAGTTTAGACTCCAGTTAGATCCCATGAGTGCAGCAGTGAGACCTGTGATGGACTAGTGCCCTGCTCAAGGCCTGTTCCTTCTTTGCACGCTAAGTTGCTAGGACAGTCTTACTCTCCACATGAACTTGGAAATGGATTAAGCAAACTTGGAAATATTATGTTTTGCTAAGTAAAACATCTGTCTTTTCAGAAACAACTCTGGTCCTGTACGGACGGCATATTCTCCATAAACAGAGAATACATTAAAGATAAAACATATTTTCACCTGATTGAACCACGTAGCTACAAAAGTTTGAAAAGAACTTTTTTTGAAAAAAAAAACAAAACAATTGGGGTAAGTATCTGCAGACAGTAAGAACAATGAAAAATGGCAAATGATAGATGCAGGCACTTACATTTAATATAAATCAAACAGATAAATATCAAACGCTTTTGTTTTCCTACAAGCATGCTCTGGTTTTGTTCACAGTGCCAACATACTCTATGTCTTATGTCAGCAAATCACACTGTCAGAACAGGGGGATTCTCCATTATGCCATAAAACAGTATTCAGCTCCCAACATTTTGCTTATTAGTTTTTTTATTTGAAATAAAAAAAGAAGGATTTAATAAGGCTACTGTATAAATAATGCATCTAAAGTAGTGTATTATATGAGTTATATACAGTATGACTATAATGTCTGAATTTTTTATACTGATTGTTTAAACAAGCAGTACTAAATGAGATTACTGAATATACAACGTGAAAGGAAAGCCTGAATAGCTGGTCTCTTAATACTGGGTGTTACTGTATAAATACTAAATCACATAGTGCTGCATGGTTGGTTAAAATTAGTGAACTTTCTAGTTTCTAAACCTTTTCATATATAAGAAGCTTTACAAAGACTTTTCTTGGAATTGATAACGTGGAGTAATACCTGGAGTAGCTCATCAATGAGTAAGAATTTAACCTGAAATAGGACCACACTTGTGAATGGTATTGTTATCCTTTGAAAATAAAATTCTGGTGGTCCATGCTGGCTTGTCCTGATTATGAAGAATAAATACGTCAAAATAAAAATAATCTGGACATATTTGTAAAAATTGAGTTTCAAAAGAACAAAGATTCAAAACACATTGCTAAAGCATCAAGAAAATCATTTCAAATGAAGAAAATACGAACAATTTCCATAAGTAGCTGGGAAATGTACTGAACTTTGTAATGTTCATACTGAGCAGAATAATATTCCAATTGAACAGGTTATATTTATGAGATCAGCAGAAAAATATAATGATTTTCTTTTAGGGTTTAACATGAGGATTGTCCGAGTCACTGTTATGGTCTTTTAAACTAAAGTGCTAACCAAAACTAAACCAAGTCATTTGTAATTCATTTCTTTGAAGTAACCCTGAATAGTAGTGTCTCCTGAGTAGTCTTTACGTGGTCTTTAAGTCTGAATGTCACACTTCAAACTGCTTGATGTGCACATGACTTTCAAAGAGTGTAATTTTTTATCAATAATACAGAAGTATCCATGGAAAAAAATGGCTTTACTAAATTCAAACAAATATTAGTAACATTTAGGAAACAACAGGCAAAGAAACAGATCCCCAATACACTCCTAATAACCTTAATAACCTTAATTCTTCAAAATTACTAATTTCCAACAGCCAAACAAAATCAGAAATTTGCAAGAATTTCAAGTTGAAACACACTGCTAATAAAGAAGAAGTACTGACCTAGGGGATGAATACTCATACACTGATGGCATATGTCACTTAAAAATAAAATTTCCCAATCTATTTTAATTCCCAATCAAATTTCCAGACTGTGAGATTAATAAATGTGAATACAGTATTGGGAAATGTAGATATGTATGTGTGTGTGTGTGTATATATATATATATATATATATAGTGGTGTATGGCCGGCCGTTTATCCAATACCCCCAAGCCGCCAGGTGGAGCCCTCCCTGCAATATGGAGGTCCCCCGAAGACCAGCAGGGCATCATGGGCATTGCAGTTTTTATACGCAGCCCTGCTGGATGCCATGTGGGCCGCTAGGGGACGCTGCAGGGGGGAACAACGGTTATTTACCCTACGCCCCGGAAGTACGTCCATGTCACATGAACAAGGGGAATGACGTGCTTCCGGGGTGAAGAAAAGGACTTTTTACCTGACCCGGAAGTGATACAAGATCACATGGACTGGGGATTGGGAACACTTCCGGGTCAGGGAATATAAAAGGACTATGGGAGCTCCCAGACGGCGAGCTGAGCTGGGTGGAAGGGTGGCAATACGTCTGGGAGTCGGAGGATTGGATTATTGTGTTAATTGTGATTGTTTATGAGTATTGTGGAGGAGAGGGTGCTTTGTGCACTGTGGCAATTTAATAAAGTCAATTATTGGACTTTTACCTGGTGTCTGGAGTCGTGGACAGGGGTTCAAGGGAGAGATCGCCCCCCAAATCTGTCACTATATATATATATATATATACACAGTATATTATATATACACAGTATATTATATATATATATATATATATATACTGATAAATAATGAAAATATTTACAGTATGTGTTGTTATTAAGTTGATGAAAGAAAAAATATCAATAATAACAATCTTAATACTGTATTTACTCACGTGGTGAAAGCTGGATTCACTTTTGCTCCAAGATAATATGAGTAGAGGATAAACATTCCAATCATAAAGGCCAAGAATACCATGATGAAAAGAACCATGAACTTGAAAATATCCTTCACAGTTCGACCAAGGGAGATCTGCAGAGGACCAAAGCTCTCGTTGGCAGGAAGAATATAAGCAATTCTGGAGAAACTCAGAACTACTGCAATTGCATATAGACCTTCAGATATGAGTTGTGGATCTGATGGGAGCCACTTGTCTCTTGCTGAAACAGAGTAAGATTTACTTTTAGTTAATGGTGTACTAACTTTGTGTGGCGTATTGTTAACAGACATATACTGTATGTCCAGGTATCATTCAAAAAAATGGACAACAAAAACAAGCAGAAACCAAACTTTTAAACCACCCATTTTCTCAGTAGTAATTTTATCAACTGTAAATAATCACTATATAATATGTCTTACCATAAGTAAAATATTCTATCTCCGGAGGAAGAGTAACCATAGACAGATCGCTGACTTGGAAGTGTTTATCTACAAACCGTTGAGCTTTTGTGGCCTGAAGGAAAGCAAAGAATCGTGCTGTAAATGCAGCAATAAATATCGACAGCATGCCAAAATCCAGCACATTCCATAACTGCAAAATATATTCCCTTGGACCTTCCATCCAAAGTTCCTTGCACTCTGACCACATCATCCCTGGAAAGTGAGAGAAAATGCAAAAAAAGATCAGTTTTTGTACTTCACTTACATTCATTTCAAATCTTTCAGGTTTTTAGCAATGTAAAAACGCAATATTAAGCTTTAAATAACTAGATCCTAAGATGACCACAGTTTTGGAAATCTTAATTTTTAACTTCATATGCCGTTTCTGGCTATTGGGACAAACAATTTCAGTAACCATGGTTTTTACATCTGGCGCCACCCTTGGTTTCTCCATATACTGCATGTTCTTATTATACAATTAAGGCTCCCATATTCAGCCACTTAAATCAGTTAGTTCTCTTGAGCTGTATGCTAAAAACTAAGGCCTATTGCACCTTCAGAGCATCAGAGATTACACCATATCACGTTATAATCCAGAAACATTATTTGGACGGAACTGAAAAACAAATGATTAAATTCAAAAAGATGCAGTATAATTAAGAAAGTATGCATTTTAAGTTGATATTTTGTCCTAATGAAGTCCAACTTTTGTTATGAATAATATATGTGTCGGCTACTTAGTAAATCACTTTTGGGCTGAACTGTAACATGTCTGCGAAGGTCATGAGGGTGACCTGACACAAATTAAGTCACACAAGCAGGCGCAACCTTTTAAGGAAGAGCCATGCAGCTCCTTTACACTAAGACATGCTCATGTCCGATTTTCTAACTACACAGCACTAATTATGAATACATTGATAAAAATGCAGTACTTTTAAGATAGACTATTGGCTGAAGTGCAAAGACATCCTATATGACTATTCAATGAGAGTTCACAATTAACACAACACTATTTACATTACTGGTAATAATTTGTAAACTATAGTGCAAAAAATGTTTATAACTTTATTGCTTTTACAAAGTGAATAATGAAAAAATTTCTGTACACAAATTAACTAAAATATAAGAACAAATAACATGGGAATGATAGTTCTCTTCTTTGAGCAATAGGAGATCAGTACCATACACAGCAACAAATGGGAGCATTGTGTAAAGCTTAATCTAGCCTTTACTTGCCCATCTCTAAGACTTCTTTATTCAGTAATAATAATGCAAGAAATACTTCTCTGTGAAATGTGTGTGAAATCATGAATGTTTGCAATATTAGGCTATTTGTGGTTCCTTAGTGTTTCTCTTATTAGTCCATTTCATTAACTTGTTCATTTTTTCTATTTGAGGTATTGTGCCAATGAAATCTGATATGTTTCAGTGGTTGAAGTAGTTATGAGAAAAGGAAAGTTAGTTGTACCACTGCTCAGAGGCTTTTCTGGAGGAGGAGAAGCCATAACACAGCTAATGCAAAACTGAACAAAAGGAGAAACTATGAAATTCCTGACAATAAAGCCAGCAAGACTTATTCTGTCTATTAAGCTCTACAAGGCAAAAGAGACCCTAATCTCAATAACTGAATATCTCACCACAAAAACAAAAGTACAAAATGCTAACTTCTAACAAAAGGAAGGGACTACATAGCAAATTAAACCAAAACTTAATTCTCACAAATTTCAAGACCAACAAAAGTAAATAAAAGTTTAAATGCATGAAGAGAAGAGCATAAAGCGATCTTGAAAAACGTAACATTAAGGGTTTACCTATTGTAAACCAAGTCCTTAAACGTGGAAAGACTAGCAGTAACATCATATACCGACACATTTGTATGAGGTGTGAATGCCTGTGAACAACAGAAGCAGGAAACAGCATCTACTGTAGTGATGTCACAGCAATGTGACGAAAAAAATCTATATATATAAAAGTCGTATATGTATGTTCCAGCATCACGTCGGAACGGCTGGAGCGATTTTCATAAAACTTGGTACACATGCTCCTCATTGGTCGACTAAAAATACTGTAAGGTGAAATCAGCCATAACCCACCCTTCTGGGTAGGGCGGTGGTGATCTTGCGGTCTTGTATGCATGCTATCATCCAGTTAACACTCAGAACGACCACCAGAGGGCGAACTGGAGGCGACTGCCAGCATTCTGTATGTTTCAGCACCACCGTGCTCCTGTTGCTTTTGAAATTAAATAGTTCTACGCATGGAAGTGTGTGTGTCTGTCCGGCTCGGAAGTGAGACACAGAGTCGGGGTGACGGCTCTAGCTCCGAGGATACGCAAGCGAGGCCAGTACACCGGCAAAATGAAACCTCCTAAGAAAGACAGTCACGTAGCTGCTAATGCACAAACGATGTGAGCACTTCGGCAACATGAATCCTTCTAGCAGAGAGATTCCCAGAGTAGTTCTGACGATTTAAATACTTTCTAGAATCCTGTGCTTTTAACAGAACGGGCTTACACTGTTAGTATATACCAGGTGACTGCCAGCATTCTTTATTTTTGAGTACCACTGCGCCCCTGTTGCTTTTCAAATTAAATAGAATTGGCCGTTTCCGAGCATCAACTAGATGACTAGATGATAACATGAATACAAGAAAGCAAGACAAGGACATTAGTGAGTCTTTGTTTCTTAATTTATTTTTATTTTTAACATTGTGTTTTTTTAATTATGTTTTTCTCAAACAATTAAAAAAAAACACGAGGGCGAACTGGAGGTGACCGCCAGCATTCTTTATGTTTGAGCACCACACTTCCCCTGTTGCTTTTCAAATAAAATACAGTTGGCCGGTTCCAGGCGTCAACTGGATGATAACATACATACAGAACAACAAGACAAGCACATTAGTGAGTGTTTATCCATCCATCCCGCTATATCCTAACTACAGGGTGACAGGGCTGGGAAGGCACTGTGCACGATAGAAAGGCACTATATGACAGGCACTGCAGAGAGGCAAGCAGGCAGTGAGAGTACAGATAGATGTAAAAGACACAAGGCAGACAGATAGACAAGGCACTGTATAACAGATATTAACAGGAAAGGCACTATATAATAGGCAGACAAAGAAGGCACTAGACATAGATAAATGTATTAGCTATATAGTAGTTTTGTTTTATATATACTGTATATGTATTTTATAACCCAGACAATTATATCAAAAAGATTTTTTTTTCATTTAACAATAAATTCCGAAATTTTGTTAATAGCGAGCAAGGTAAGCTATCGAAGTGGAGTTGGATTGCCATAGGTTGCACACACCCCTAGTAAAGATATATCCAACATGATCCCACGCAGACACGGGGAGAACATGCAAACTCCACGCAGGGAGGACCCGGGAAGCGAACCCATGTTTATTGTTTGTTGATTTATTTTTATTTTTAAAGTTGTGTTTTTTTTTAAATTATGTTTTTCTGAAACAAAAAAAAAAAAAAAATTTATTTTTCTCCCGGGCAACGCTGGGTATTTCAGCTAGTTTAACTATAAAACTTCATAGCTGCACTAGTTGTCATGCACATGGTTGCTTTGGCTGAATGTAAATCCATGTATGCCAAATTGTGATGTCAGTATCCTTTGTGTTATATAATGACAAGGACTAAATTTGTTACTTATTTCTTCTTTCAATTAGTGAGGACTTCTGTAAGAAACAATTGTATATATACTGTAATGAAGAATTTCATGTTGACTTCTTGTCATTACGATTGTTTTCTCAAAAGGTGGAAAATGGCAGACCACAATGGCAAACAATAACAAGTCGGAAGTTGGAAATGAAGAAAGAGACCTGTCTTCTCAAAACCAGTAAATCAGTCCTTTCTATCATCAAAACCAGAACATAAACCAAGACTGAAGTCATAAACAAAATTATTAAATAATTTGCTGCAAAACTCTAACTATAAACACAGTAGAATCTTTGGGAACGTATCCTGAGTGTTGAATGCTGAGTCACACTGATTATAAGTCATAGTTCCAAAGGCATCTCTCAGTATGACTAGAGGGAGACGTCACCAACCAACCTGTGAATAAGTCCCTAGCCACAGGTGGCCAAAACAGTGGCATCTGAAGAAAAACAAAATGGTATTGTGCCATTTCCAAAATAAGCAATCAATTCCTTAAAGCCTTTACAATAATTCATAGTGAAAGTAAGTTAATATTTGGAATCCTCATATTTCAAAACAAATAAAACAATCCGGCAATTAGCTAGAAAAAATTTCTAACATATGGAATAAACTGAGAGACACAAATCATAACGGTTTTGTCTTGCATTTTCATACTACCTCTGCTGCTCAGAAGAAATATTTAGTCCAAAGTGATACACCCTTTGTTCTTTAAGACAGGTAAATCCATTACTCAAAGACTGCAGATTGAGAATAAGGTACCGTGTCAATTTTTTCATGCTGCATAGTGAAAGGTCTGAAAAGGTTTAAGGTCTTTATACATCTTGTTTACACTGTACCTAGTTGTCTTTGCAATCCTAAGCTTTTCTCTCTTCCAATTAGTTTAGTTTATCTTTGTTGTCCTCAAGTTGAAATTTGTTTTGATGTAGTCAACAATATACAAAAATTACATTAATATAAACATACATTGATACATAAAATAAAACTCGATTGTATTGATTGTATTTATAGACATAAAAAAATCTGTAATAGTTAATTATTTAAAAAAAATGAATAATAGCAGAACTAATTTACTGGACCATGTGCACCCTATTGTTTTTTTTAAAAGTTCTCCCTCATTTACTGTGATCATTACATTACATGCTACAGAATAAAACTACAGCAGCCCAATTTGTCCTCTCTTTTTACAATCAACTGAACTTAAAATTAGGTTGAGTGTTGACAGTTTATTTCAATTGTGGAACAGACATAATAAGATGAGACTCTGAAAAATGTATGTTAACCTGAAGTTTTGTGTACATAAGAGAGTGGTAACCAGTATGTTAAAAATAAAAGGAGCTCACACTATAAGCAGTTTATACAGTACAATGAAGCTATGATCCGAGTGAATGGCATCTTATTTTGAGCCTTCCTGCTGGTACTGAAATTAAGCTCACTAGTGAGTCTATAGGTATGTCTAGTCATCTGAAAAAATGCAGATACTTAATTTTGTTTATTTATTTTTAAAATATTGATTATTTATACTGCGGTGGGCTGGCGCCCTGCCCGGGGTTTGTTTCCTGCCTTGCGCCCTGTGTTAGCTGGGATTGCCTCCAGCTCCAGCTGTAGTTAGGATATAGCGGGTTGGATGATGGATGGATGGATGGATGATTATTTATATCTGTCAAATTAACCCAGACGATTTCTTCTCTTGTTTTTATTCCATCGTGTCTGCTTGCATACTTTTCAATTAGTTTAGCGACTAATCATTTGTAGAGTATTGCAGTTAATTGTGCTTCATTTTCTTAATCAGAAGGCTTTTTAGCATAGAAAATCACACAATTTTGTTTAAAGTGCAAAAAAGCAGTCTACCTCCAGAGAAAAAATGGGTTATATATTTATCTAAAAATTCAATAATATAGCATTCCATAATATATTTCTCTGTCAAATATACTTCAGTCAAAGATGTTCCAAAAAAATAAAGTAATATAACAACTAATGAGAAGTTACCATCTAACATAAAAAAACATACTTAAAGCAATGTTAATAAAAATAAAAAATGTAAAGGAAATTACATTTCTGTAGCTGTGTGACTCTCAGAAGAAACTATTTCCTTATTCATTAAAAAGTGGTTTAATAACGAATACATTTTACTGTAATATTAAATGTCATCTTTTAATCCTGAATGCTGAAACAAAACAGTAAAAAAATGATTCATGCTTTCTTAAGATAAGTATTTGTAGTAAAATGACTTGAAAATATCTTAATTAGTATGTATTTGAATTAACTTGTACCTGCATTATTAATATTATCATATAGCATTATGCGCTATATTCATACTTCAATGCGAAAGGTGCTTATTTACAATAATGGTGGAGGAAAAATAAAGTTGTATGTGAATTGATGTTGTAATGAAGTTGTATGTGAATTAATATTGAATTAATCATTAATGAATTCATTATTGAAATGTAAAAATAAATTTATTTATAATCAAATTTATTTATGTTAAATTGCGTAGAAAGTTTGAACAAAGCTTCCATTGAGTAGGAGGTTGTGAAATAATATACAGTAACCAAATGGAATGGTCAGAACTACAGTCATTAAAATGCAACTTATTATTAATTAAATATATTCTGCAAACACAAACATTTTTTATTTCTTATGTTAGTTGAGTAGTTGATCTAGAAAGATTTATATAGGTAGGGAAAATCTTAATAGACAAGTGGCAGAAACATGAATATAATGTGTTCAGTGTGATTTGAGATTTGCTGACTATAATCCCAATTATATCAGTTATTTCAAATAGTTAATGAATGTGCAGGATTACTAAAGTTTGCCTTCATACTTATTCATCTGAATGCTACTGGAGTAAATAAGAAACACCATGCTCCACTTTGTAGAACCCCCTTAGATTTTAGCACAAGCATCTGTCCCCCTCACCAGAACTGCAAGAAAGAAGAACAGTATGGCCATGCCTCCTAAGGAACTATTAGGCATTTATCTCAAAGGAGTACTAATCTGTTGAGAATAATTACTAAATGCTGTCTGCAATTAACTCTATGGTTGGAAAGTGGCAATAACAGATCATCAAATTAATCTTTCACTGCAATACAAAGAATAGAGTGAGATATTTTAGATTGCCAATATGGAGCTGGATAAGCAGGTTTAAAAATTAATGAATGAATATATGGTTTAAGTTGGCAGTTCTGAGCTACATCCAGGATTCAGTAGGCTATGGCTAGAGATATACAAGGAAAAAAGTAATTAGTTCACCATATTGGTAGATCATATATGTAGTAATTAAATAGGCTTGGAATACACCGAATTATAGAGTGAAACACTTTTTTAGCCTTCATTTTACATTGTGAACATAAGATGGCGCAAATGTAGTTTTTCCCTAACACAAGTACATGCCAAGGAGGCCAAAAGTTATAAAAATGCAATTTTGTTAAACCACAATACAGTATATACAAAGGAAAAAATGAAGAAAAAAAGGAAAAATTAACTTCAAACTAAACAAAAAAACTAAAAAGATGTAAAACCTCTCTAGACCTGAACTACCCAGTAACTAGACTTTCATCTGACCAAGACCAAGTCACTTCTAGGATAACACATGATCCTCTATTCGCCATTGATGTTCTGTTGCTCTTAAAGCTCCAGGGGCCTCATGCTGTATATAAAACCTTGCTTAGATTCCATATTAAAATTTGCTCAAACAGCAAAAACAGCACACCCAAAAAGAAGCATTTAATTTATAAAACTGTATATACACCACATGCCACATTAAGTTCCTTCACAAATCTAAAATCAACATAAACTTTGCACACAGCCATTTCCTGTCCCTGCCTGTCAGTAACCATACAGTTTATTGTGTAAAAATGCCTTTTATGAATACTCACAATATAATCACCATATATATCTGGTCTTGTTCCAGTGTGACCTCTTTTCTACAAACCATTGAAGAACAGAGGAAAAAAGGGCATAAAACTAAACTTAAGTGAATGTAAAGTTGAGGTATTACTGACTGAAGTATAGAATTACAAAAACATTCTTTTTGTTGGTCTCTCTCTGGGAGTTACAAATAAAAGAAAAAAACAAGAGTGATAGTAGATGAGTGAGGAGAGCAATAGCAATGTGCCACCAGCATAAAGTGTGAATTGCCACGGACTGTATGCAAAGAACTGCAAGATATTCAAAGCATTCCTGTTCTTCTTCTTCTTTCGGCTGCTCACGTTAGGGGTTGCCACAGCGGATCATCTTCTTCCATATCTTTCTGTTCTCTGCATCTTGTTTTGTTACTCCCATTACCTGCATGTCCTCTCTCACCACATCCATAAATTTTCTCTTAGGCCTTCCTCTTTTCCTCTTTCTTGGCAGCACTATCCTTAGCATCCTTTTCCCAATATACTCAGCATCTCTCCTCTGCACATGTCCAAATCAACTTTGCCAAGTGAGATCAATGTTGCAATACTGACCTCTTTACATTCAACGTACAATATCCAAAAATCATTTAAGTGCCATTGTGTTGCATTCCTGTGGTCATCGATGTTGCTGTGCTACGTGTGCAGTACTGCACAAGCCATTAAAATGCGGCAAAACTTTGGTGGGGCTGTATAGCAGTGTGCCGCCCAACGAGTCCAAACATTACCATTTACCTTTCAAAGAACCAGTTGTCTGTTTTATCACCAATCATATGTGGGGGTGCCTTTCATTATATCTCCTCTCTTGTGGTGTACCCACTATCACCTGAAAGAAAGATTATACAAGTTGTCTGTAATATACTAACCTTATTTGCAGTACTATCAATTACACTTACTTTCCAAAACGCCAACCATCACACAGAGCATAACCCTGAAGTCAGCTTTCAACACTACTACTTTATAAAATAAAGGAATTGTGAATTGCGTTAGTCAGACACCTTTGACCATCTCATAGAAGTTCTGTATATTAATTGAACTAAATGTTTTCTGTTTACAAAAACAAATCCATTTTATGATGGTACCTTTATCGCATTATAAGTACTGTCAATTGTGCTGACTACATTAGGAAAATCAGCAATAAATGCAAATGACCTTTTTATCTCAGCTTGCTCAACCTGATGGTAAAGATATTGCACATATCTGGGTAGCGTCTTAAGTATACCATCCCATACAGATGGCATGGCTAAGGGATGACCACAAGATTCAGGACTGGTCAGCCAGTTCATATTGAAAAGCACAAAAATACCCTAGGTTTGTTAAAATCTGTAACGGAACAGGGATTATATGATTTCTACATGATGGCCTCTTTAATGTAGGCTTCAATTCAGCACATTACTCCCAAGAGGATAGCTCTATAAGCTAGTTATCATCATGAGCCAAAAAATTATTGTGATCCCTGAAAGCTTGCTCTAGCCTGTCATTGGCGATATCTTCTAAAGGGCCAATGCTGCTATTGTCAATTACGTTGTACGACACACATCAAACCCTTTCTTTAAGGCAAAATAGATAGGCTACACACTAAAAGCAATTAACACAAAGTGTATGCATTAGGCATTACTACCAACACTGAACACAGCTGTATTGAAAGAGCATGTCAATTAACTGTAAATTAACTAGTTCAAGATTACTGGAATGTGACTGACACTCCACCTGGAGTCGCTAAAGTGACAATACCAAAAACGTCTACATGGGACTTACTGATGGTCAAGGCTTGTCATAACCTTAAACCAAGTTCATGTTTTAAAAATCCTGACTTTTACATAAGAATTGGCTTATGCACGTTTTCGAGCATAAGCAAGTTTTATACAAGTGATCCCAAGTCTCAAGAGCAATTACTTGTTATTTTTGTAAAAGAGCCCACATCTTCCCTGTTATGTGTTAACGTGTGTTGAAGCGTTGCTGTGATATTTGCACTTATGTATTGTTCATTTAAATGTTCTTGTGCTTTGTGGGTGAAGCCCCAGGAGGCGGGGCCACTATAGCTTTACAATTTCTGAGCACTCCTTCTGGATATTTAACCAGAGCATAAAAAGTTCAAGAACAGGAGAACGTTGTTTGTGAAAGGACTTGTGAGTGCTGTTATTTGCTTCAGATTTTCTGTTTTTCTTGAGTAACTGTGCTTCTGTCCCAGGTTTTCTCTTCTTGATTTAGACTTGTCTGGTTAGGATGGTGTTTTAGGCAACTCCTTTTTGCTATATTTGGTCCTTTGAGCATTTTGCTTGTATTTTTCTATTTTTCCGAATATTTGCTTCATTTATAAAGAGTATTTATTTGTCCCTGTTCTTAAAGGCCACAGGTTAACAGTCATTTATATTATTCAGGGGCTTTAGATATTTTTTTGTGTATTTTTCAGAATTTTAACTCATCTTCCTATTTTAAATGTCTGCTAGGCTGGAAGCCTGCAGTTAGCAGTATTGACGATTAACTAGTGTGGGTGCCCAGAAAGAAGGACATAACGACCAGGATAAAGGATTGTGGAATTGTGTTGAGTATTGCTGTGTCTTTGTTTTTGGACTCAGTGGAGGAGTTGGGTCTAATTGGGCAGGCTGTTTAGGTTGTGGTCCTGCCTTTATGGTCGTTTTAGGAGGCATCAGACCTATTTTGAGATTACAAATCACAATACTCTCTTCTAGGACTATGTTCCCTGTAGAGGACAAGAGCTGTTGCCATCTTTAACATTTACTCCCAGGCATTGCTATGCATTTTATGAGGGGGTGATGCATACCTGTAAAGCTATGGCTCACCTGTCATCTACAGTCTTAGAATCAAGTATTGTACATAGACCATGTATTACACAGCCCAAATTTAAGCCACATCTCTCTCCGGCAGTGTCTGTTTACCTAAGTTGACATAATGACATTTAATGACTAAGCAAACATTTTCTCTCATTTTTTCATTATTATTCAGCATGGCCCTATTCCTGTCACTCCCCCAGTTACATAAAGAAATGAATGGTGTAGCCAAATAATGTATATCTGCATCAAAAGTATTTAAATTCCAGGTCAAATGGATTTTGCATTTTACATATTTAGCTTGTTAGCTAAAATAATTTCACATGGTGATTCCCTAGGTGAGTTATTTGTTGATTTATTTTATAGCTCAGCATCTCAGCTCTGCCTCTTCCTGGCAAGTTTTCTATTTAAGATCTCAAAATGTCTCTGGGTCTGTTTTCTCTGTCAATTCATGATGAAAAAAGGACACACTATTAAAGATGACCAAAAATCCAGAACAAAAAAACTACTCTGGAAGATGGACAAAAGGAATGAGATCCAGATACTAACTGATGATCTATGAAAGCAACTCTTTATTCAAGAGAACCACTGACTTAAGGCCACAAAGGGACTACATTGCAGCTTGCAAATTATACATCTGTTATATTTGTGTTCAAAGTGGACAGTCATTTCCAAGACTCGTGAATTTAGGAGGGGTTGCAGGTATGCAGCAGAGTTAAGGAGATTAACTGATACATTCAGGAGTGCTTTGATGCAATATTCCTTAATCTCAACAGGCCAAGTTCCCATTTTTTCTGCTCTGTGGCTCAAATGATTAGCATGAAATATGTTTTGTAATTAACCAAGATGTCATTGTAATATTTTTAAACCTGACACCTTCTAAGTGTATCATCTTGAAAATAATGATTTTCTCTGCTTCTAAACGTATGGCAAATGTGAAACTAGTTTCTTCAAGGAAATATTTGAAGAATTTGCAGATAAGTAGAAACACTTGACACAGCCAAGCAAACATTATATGTACTGTAAAACACAATAAAGAAGTGTCCAAAAAATGGTTTTGTAAAAGTTAACATGGCATTGTTGGTAATGAGCTGTTAGGACTCTGCAGAAAGTACTTTACTGAAGCAAACTTAGCTATGTTTTAATCTTGGGGAATAAGATTTCTTGTACCCCCAACAATTCAGAGATTTCGTCAACTTTGTTTTTGTATTCAATAGAGGTAAATGTTTATTGAAATAACAAACCAGCCGCTACACTTGTAAAATTATAACCTTGTGGAAACACAAATATGAATTTCATAATCCTTTTTAATAATTGTGGTAATCGAGTGAGCAACTGATACTCCCTTCTGCCATGGAATCATACTTTAGCATGGATGGAAGATATCAGCATCATCACTATGTGACAGCGGTAGCTGTAGCAACTTTACTATAATGTAGAATGCTCATTGATGGGCTGGTTGGTCACTTGACATAGGTCAGACAGACTTTGAATTGATTCTAGCTAAGGTCCTAATTTATTTTGCCTGGAATACGCCAGCTGGAGCTTTGTTTTCTTCTTTTCTGTTGTCCATTAATCTTGGCTTAATATACATTATAATATCTTTACTTCTAATATTACTATTATAAACTTTATAAAACAAATTTAAAATTAAAAGTTTAAAGAAAGTTGGTTGGTCCCGTCTGTTGCGAGAGATGGACATCTGAGGCACTGCTCCATTGGCAGCAGTGTTATTTAGCTTTTTTATTATCTAAGATACCCTGTATTTAGTCAACCCAATAGGATTTAATTACATGTACAGTATACTGTATTAAAATTATGAGTAGAACACCAAGGGGTCAGAAGGAAAAGCTAGCAAAAGTTACATCAAAGTCTAAGCCAGTGTCAAGTTCATGTTAAGGCCTGACACAGACTGAGTTGGAAGAAACAGGCAAAGGAATGGACCAGTCAGGATCTCACGGTGCAGCATCTGCTCCAGCCAACAGCAAATGTGGGAGAAAAACTGCAAGTGGGGCAGGCAACAAGAATTCACCAATCTCAGGTGTGATATCAGAACAGAGCAAGGCCTCTTTATTCCCGCTGTCAATTATTACCAACACCCTCTGTGAGTCAGCAGATTCAAACTCCATCAGGAGAGGTAACTCCGCCTTCAAAGCACAGAGAAGATGGAAATGAGATGTCTCAGTGATTACCGCACTTGGGCTAAAAATAAATGATGCAGAGGAGGATATAAAGAAGAATATAAATAAGAGAACAGACAGAATAGACAACTGAACAGAAAAGCTACTTCAGGATATAAATGATCACGCGGTATATTTAAGCAATAACTTTGATGTAAACTTTTTAAAAAAATCTCTCAATAAATGATGAAAAAATACAGAAAAATAACAGCAAAACTGAGAATAAACTAAGCACAGGGCCGCCAAATCCCAGGGGCCGCCACACCAATATATATTGAATATAAAACAGAAAGAGAAAAAAGTTAAACGCTTGTGTCATGACCACAAGGCAGCTATGCAGTGTCCGTGTTTGCCAAGTGAGAAGCAGTTCAAATAGGAAGCATGGCTGAGGCAGCGTATGCTTGATGCTGTATATCGATAATTCTCTTTCCGATCAGCTTCTCCGAGTGGTGCAGTGAGAGTAATATGGAAAAAGATGATCCACTGTGGCAACCCCTAACAGGAGCAGCTGAAAGAAGAAAAAGAAGGCGCAGTGAGAGTAACAACGCTAAAGCAGCTATGGTATTTAGAATAGTTTGACCATTCCGTGGACCATTATATTGTTACTGGTTAATTACAATCAGATGCATTAAACCAATAAACAATTTGTGGTTAATTTCAGTGTATTTATAAAGCCGCATCAGGAAAAGAAAGGATAACCACACAGGAACAGTAGCACTGCTTTGATGCTGGGTGTCGCCAGTCTGCAAAACCGAGCGCAGAACTTGCGTATGACAGGGTATGAGGTACCGTGGAAATGTGCGTGGCTTTATGCCAAGTTTAGGTTTTATGCATCATGATTGGAACGTGGAAATGTTCTTACACAACATTTCTGTGCGTACGCACCGTTTATACATGAGGCCCCAGGAGATTATATTTGAAAATAAACGCATTTGTATTTTCCCAGATTTCTCTCCTTCAACAGCTGCCAAACAAGCTGTATTCGACAGCATTTAACAGCGCTTACGCAAAGCTGAAATCATATACAGCCTCTTGTTTCCAGCTAAACTGTGTGCAACTTAGTGTATTTGCTGAAACTATACATTCTATTTCCTTTTTGGCCACTTTTTTCAGTTACTATATTAAAATTTATTCTGTTAAATATATGCACATTTTGGTAACCATTTAATTTAATAGTAATTTAAGTGTCATTAAAAATTTTAATTAAAAATGCCCTCCCTTTTTTCTTAAGGGGACTGTTTAACATCATACCCTACATATATTGCATCTGGACTGTACTATTTGAAGATACCTCAATTTCAATCCTTACCACACCACTGCTGGGAGTTAGTTATGTTTTGTTCACGTCAGAGGACTGGAACACTGTGAGGTATGGTCTAGCCTCACTTGGGGAGGCAAAATGGGAGAGGGCTGGGGAAGGAGAAGAAAAAGACATCAAGTTATTTCTTATTTGTCTTTTTCACTCCAGCAACTGTAAATGCCAACATAATAACAGACTCCTTAGCATAATGTCTGACAATAATATTAAATCAAGGTTAAAGCGAATTTATGAAACAACACATTACATTTACTTAAGATTACACAATGTCTTAAAAAGTTCTGAAGCAATGTCTCAATCACGATCTAAAGAGGAAAAAAAAATCTCTCACCTAACAGGCCTAAATGCCAAGACAGTATTTTTATAAGAGACTCGCTTAATAAGGACCACTTTTGATTGCAAAGAGATTGGATTGGCCAAATTTTTCACTCCAGCTATACAAACAAATGTAGAGGTGTGGGAATCTTAATAAATAAAACAATCTCATTTGTAAAATAATTTTCATAAATATGTATGCACCCAATGTGGATAATAGAGATTTTATCCAAAAATATTTGCAATTATTCGCAATATGAACATTTATAAAATTATAATGGCTGGAGACTTTAATTGTATTTTCAATCCAGACCCAGACAGGTCTTCAGCTACAGTGGTGATAACATCTAATACTGTAAAAACAATCACACACTATGTAATGGATCCTAACTTGATCAGAACCATGGAGATTCTTAAATCCAAAATCAAAAGAATATTCCTTCTTCCCACTAGCAGATCATAATTACTCAAGAATTAATTATTTCTTTATCAATAATAGTTAATTGCCCACTATCAAATCTTGCAAGTTTGACACTATTGTTGTCTCCAATCACATCCCTCTGATGTTGGAAATTGAATCACTATACCTTACACACTCATTTCGTAGCTGGTGTCTTAACCACCAGTCATTAGCAGATGTGAACTTTACAAAATTCAACTCCAAAATGATTGTTTTTAGAGACAAATGCATCCTTAAAAGTCTCTGCACGAATACTCTGAGAAACTCTGAAGGGTTTTTAAAGAGATTAGATTATTTCATTCTTCGTCTTTCGTATAAAAATAAATTGGAGACCAAGAACTCATCAGAGGTAATCAGTGAAATTACCAGAGTAGATCAAGAGTTTTCCAGGTCTCCAAATGAGGCACTTTATAGGCAAAGACTGGTTCTGCAATCAGAATTTAACATTTTGATAACAAAAGAAACAGAACAGCTCACAACATCATTACTACGAACATGGAGAGAAGGCTAATAAGATATTAGTTAGTCAGTTCGGATGGGCTGCAGCACTTCCAGCATCATCACACTGAGCACTGGAGCACCACAGGGCTACGTGCTTAGTCCACTGCTCTTCACCCTGCTGACTCACGAGTGCACAGCCATGCACAACACCAACAACATCATCAATTTTGCGGATGATATGACGGTGCTGGGACTGATAAGCAGGGATGATGAAACAGCACACAGAGATGAGGTGGAACGGCTGTCTGCATGGTGTGAAGACAACAATCTATCTCTCAATGTCGACACGACAAAAGAGATAATTGTGGACTTCAGAAAATCACATCCTACCCACATACCACTCAGCATCAACGGTTTAGATGTGGAGACTGTTAGGAGTACCAAGTTCCTTGGTGTGCACATAACTGAGGAACCTATGTGGGTGCATAACACCTCATCACTAATCAAGAAAGCCTAGCAGAGACTACACTTCCTGAGGCAGCTGAAGCGAGCAAGTCTTCCCCCTTCCATCCTCTCTGTGTTCTACAGAGGCACCATTGAGAGTGTTCTGACCAACCGACTCACTGTCTGGTATGGCTACTGCAACATATCCAACCACAAGCGCCTGCAAAGGATAGTGAAGACAGCAGAGAACATTATTAGGGTGCCTTTCCCTTCACTACAGGACATATTTTACAAACGCAGTGTCCTTACACCCCTCACATGGACTTTTCACACTTCTGCCATCCAAGAGAAGATACTGCAGCATCAGAGCCAGATCTGACAGGCTGCAGGATAGTTTTTACCCCCAAGCTGTCAGACTCCTTAACATCATGCTGCTACCTGGGATCTTCCACACTGCCTCAACCACCTCTAAAAACAGAACTTTTATACATGCAGGCCACTTTCCTGCAAAGACTAGTGTGCATGTAAAAAAGAACTGAAAATCTCATACTGACCTTTAAGTATTTTGACATTCTTGATATCCTTCTGCTGTGAAACATTCTGATCTGTCATTGTTTACACATGTCTTAAACAACTATTATCATACACTGATAATTTCTGTATTATCTACGAGTATATCTATTATTTATTTATTATATTACATATCTATTGACTTTATTTATGTATCTAGATTGCAAATACCATACATTGCATCAATGTTCATATTGCTTATTACACGTCAATATTGCTGCTACTTCTTTGTCTTGTCTTTGCACAATGTCTTGTCTTGTTTGTGTTTTAATTTAAAATTTTAATTTTAATTATATTTTTAATTTATTATTTGTATTTCATGTTGTTATACTGTGGACCCTGAATTTCGCAATTTCATCTAACTGTATACTTGTATATGGTTGAGATGACAATAAAGTTGACTTTGACTTATTAGCTCAACAAATCCACAAGCAGGAAGTTCATACTAACAGACATTACCAAAACAGATGGAGATAAAATTATTGACCACAAAAATATAACTCACATATTTAGAACCTACTACAAGTTCTTATAGTCTACTCACTAGAAAACAAGACACAATCTAATGAGTTTTTTGAAGCATTACAAATACCACAGCTAGATATTCTTAGTGCAGGGGAACTGGATAGATCTCTGACATTCTCAGAATTACTGAATGCTATAAACTCACTCCAAAGTGGGAAAGCAGCAGGTCCTAATGGTTATCCTGTGGAATTTTATAAAAAAAAAATTCATATAAGTTAGTGCCACTATTATTAGCAACGTTTATAGAAGCTAGAGACAACAAAATTCTACCCCAAACTTTTTGCCAAGCGGTAATTACCGTATTTCCAAAGAAAAATAAGGACATATTACAATGTGTATCATACATACCAATTTCATTTCTGAATAATGATGTTAAGATACTCTTCAAAGTTCTAGCTAGAAGGATTGAGAAAGTGATTCCTTCTGTAATATCACAAGACCAAACCAGACTTACTAAAAGCAGAAACTTAGCTTCTAATCTGTTTACATATATGTTTATCTGTCTGTTTAATGTAAAATGCTCACTCACACAATCTAACACACCTGAGATCCTATTATTTTTGGATGTAGAAAAAGCATTTGACATTGTTGAATGGACTACCTGTTCATAAATTTGGGTTTGGCCTAAATATAATTGCATGGATAAAATTACTTTATACCAGTCCAGAAGCATCTGTCTGTATTAACAATATTATCTCACACTAGAAAACGACACTCGACAAGGATGCCCCCTATCACCATTGTTTTTTGCAACTGCCATTGAGTCATTGGCTATTCACTTTCAAAATGCATTAAAGATAAAGGGGATTATCAGAAAACACAGAAAATATCACTATATGCAGATGATATGGTATTGTATATACAGTATCATACCCATAAACATCCTTACCAGTAGTCCTTAATACACTAGCAGAATTTCAAGATATCTGGACTCAAAATCGATTTGAATAAAGGTGTGCTTTATCCAGTGAACTCTCTAGCACATAATACTAGACTGGATATCTTTCCATTGATTTCATCAGAACAGTTTAAATATCTTGGGGTAAACATCACAAGTAAATATAATGATCTTTTTCAACAAAACTTCAACAAAATTCAAACAACATGTCAACAGATGGTCTACCCTCCATCACACATTAGTAGGAAGAATTACTACTGTCAAGATGCACATCCATTCTCAAGCTTCCTTTTCAATTTAAGAGCATCATTATATACATTAACAAATTGATCTTTAAGAAATTAGACTTAATTATAACCTCATATATTTGGAATTTGAGACATCCACACATTCAAAAGGCAACTATAAAGCAGAATGGCAGGCATGGCACTACCTAACTTTCAATTTTATTACTGGGTGGCAAATATACAAGCTATAAAGACCTGGATTTTCACACAAATTGATGAATCTACACAAGCTTGGCCTGTAATAGAAATAAAATCTTGCTGTACTTCTTTATATGCCCTGCTTTGTGCCCCAGTAAATACAAATTATCATCAATATACCAATAATCCAATTGTCTATCAAAAACTTAGAATACTGAACCAATGAAGAAAGCACTGGAAGACAGAGAACCTTTTATCTGTTGCACCACTATATGATAATCACCTTTCTCTACCCTCCCAAAACCTACACTGTATTTAATCTTTGGAAAATCTCTGGGATTAAAACACTTAGACAACTGTATATAGATAATGTCTTTGCATCTTATGAACAATTACACTTCAAATTTAACTTCCCATAATCTCAATTTTTCCACTACTTTCAAATCAGAAACTTAAAACTCAAAACCTACCCAATTTTCCACACCTCCAACCCATCTCTATTTCAGAAGAAATAGTGATCAATTTTGAAGACTCAGACAGACATCTTAATAATATATAAAAATATATTAAAGTCTCTTCCTTTCAAAGATCCTAGGATATGATTGGAAAAAGGATCTATATATTATTCTCAGAAAAGGAGTGGAAGGTAGCCATGCATGGAATACACTCTTGCTCAATCATTCAAAAATCTTTAAATCAGACAGCGTTGGTGTCACCCATTAACAGCTGTGTTTGGTGAACTCCCAGATGGGTTTAAGGTTGAGAAGGACAAATTGATTGTAACTGCCTATACCCTACTATTAGCAAACAGACTTTTCTTGCTCAACTGGAAGAACCCCTACCCACATTTTATAAGTCAGCATGATTGTGTTTCTGTGAACAAAGCCAAGTCTATAAAGACATGGTTTGCTGAGTATGGTGTGGAGGAACTCGGGTGACCAGCATAGGGCCCTGACCTCAACCCTATTGAACTCCTTTGAGATGAATTAGAATGCCAATTCTGAGCCATATCTTTTCATCAGCACAAATTCCCACAGACACTTTGCTGCAAAAGCTGCAAAGGGGCTTAGAAGAGTGAACTTCATATTAATGCCAATGGTTTTGGAATGAGAAGTCCAAGAAGCTCATACATGGGTGATTGTCAGGTGTCCACAAACATTTAGCTATATAGTGTATCATTTAATTTACTGTATTGTAATTAACATTCTCTAAAATGTACAATATTCTAAGCTGTCAAAATATTAACACTGAATATGCATTATTAGCTTACAAGTGAAGGAAATGAAAAAATAAGTACTGTAAATTGTTTCTGAGCTGATTGAGAAAAATATTATGAAGCATTATACTAAAATAAACAACACTTTAGGCCCTGAATTTTTCACAACCTTCCCACTGTTCACTTACTAAATAAAAGGATGTAGCTATTTTAAATGAAGTCATTACAAGCAGTTGCAATTTTAATGCTAATTATACATAACAGTTTGATAACCAGTTTTGTGGCAGTGGCACAGCAGAGTCCAACAGCCTGCAGACAGTTTATTTAGCTGTGGAGTATAAGACTATTCATGATCACAAAAGCTAGAGGTTAGCAATACAATAATCCTTTAAAATTAAACAATAAAGATGGTAATTTCGTATTCTTAGATAAATCGCTCTCATTACAAGGATTTCTTTGTTTGTAGACTGTGCTATCTTTGGATAAAAAATAGATTTTACTAAAGGTCATGATGTAAATGATAAGAGAGTCAGCGTAGACTGCTTGAAGGTATGAACTGCTTTTTCTTTACTGGAAGACAAATAATATTTGAATGGCCAATAAAATGGCCCCCTGCTTTATCTGTCACCTATTCATGGTGACTGAAAAAGCTGCTCTTAACATCTTTAGGTTTGGACTGGCTTTCATAATACAAGCAACAAAATTCATACATTTGTAAAACCTATCCTACTGTATATGATTACTGTTCTAGTTTCATTATGCAATATCTTAATTTCATCATCCAGGCATTTAAGATAACCCGTGTGCCTTCATTTTTCCTGTAGATGAAAATACTACACTACAAATGAACTTATGGATTAATAATAATATTATAATTGTATTACATTCTTTTATCTATGTAGGGGAGAAGGGGAAATGGAATCAGCCACTTTTAGCCTGACTGCTGGGATATGGCCCTAAAAAATCACCGTCAGCTTCTTTAGCTCATATATGCCACCTGGCTCCATGTCACTTCATTCGCCAAGGGTCAGAGGTAACTGATACACCACACTTCCCCCCGGTTCCGTGAGCCGACCCAAGGCTAGGGTCCACATATGACGCTCACCGAAGGCCAAACATTACAACCGATGAGCTTTAGTTGTTTTGTTGCAAGAGTACTTTTGATAATTTCATTCCCAGATCCAGTGCAATTCAGGTACTTAGTGCTATGCTTAGTTGTATTTCACTTTCAGCATTTGATGTCACCATATTTAGAAAGTGAGTATGCATGTTATTGTATGGTAATTTTATGTTAAATCCAGAAGTCTTTCATGTCTGTCTTCATATTTTAGTCTGATCACCCTTTGAAATATTACCACAATTATCAATTACCGGGACTTAACATGTGGTGTGGTGGAAACAATCAAGCTGAATCTCTACAGTCTATTCAGCTATTTTTTTAATGATTGCATATAAAACTTTTGCATACATGTCGGAGATCCATTTAAAGTAGTACACACACAAGTCCTCTACTGACTGTTAGTAATGCTGAGAGCATGATGGCAAGCAAATATTCACCAGAGTGTTGCAGGACACACAAACCAAAAGCAATCAGCTGTGACACATGCAACAATTGATCTTTTTTAACGTGATTTGTTAGTTG
Source organism: Polypterus bichir lapradei (assembly GCA_026402145.1). Taxonomy (NCBI): domain Eukaryota; kingdom Metazoa; phylum Chordata; class Cladistia; order Polypteriformes; family Polypteridae; genus Polypterus; species Polypterus bichir. Next base: position 3,329,123 of record JANRMT010062809.1, read on the forward strand.
GCTGATTTTAGACCAAACTATTATATCTGATACCAAGGCATCAAATTCGTTCTGCTATGTTTGCCGTAGACATGCTAGATTAAAGACACATTTACTGGTGAATTCCCAGTCAGCTGTGCCACTGTTTGGCTGAGAGTGTTCAAAGTTATGCAAAAGTTATCTTTTCTATTAAAGTATATAAAATACCTAAAAAAGATAGATCTCTTTTACCTTTCAACGTTCTTGCTTCCACCATACCACTCGTTGAAAAGCTGCGATTGAATTGTGATATCTGTTTATCTCTTACAGTTTTTTCTGCTTGGACATGAAGTATGTGCTGCTCTTTTTGTTTTCATGCTTTTCAATTTGTTTGCACAGTCTTTGTCTTATTTCTGTGCTGCTCCATTTGCATTTGTTGTTTCTGATTCGTTTTTGCGTATTCAATTCATTTTTGCATATTGTGATTTGTTATTAGTATTCAATTTGCTTGTGAGCGTTCAATTCATTTTAGTGTTTTCTGATTTGCTTTTGTTTTTCCAATTTGTTTTTACACATTCAATTTGTTTTTGCGTTTCCAATTTGTTTTTGCATATTCTGATTTGCTTTTGCATATTCAATTTGTTTTTGCATTTTTTTATTTGTTTTTACATATTCAGTTTGCTTTTGCTTTTTCTGATTTGTATTTGTGCTTCCAATTTGTTTTTGCATTTAAATAAATGTAGAAATTGTAGATGCATCTTTGTTTAATGCATCACAGATGCATCTTTGTTTAAGATCACTTTTGAACCTTTTGTTGGCATGTTAGATACATATAGGACTAGCAGAATACCCGCGCTTCAAAGCGGAGAAGTACTGTGTTAAAGAAGTTATGAAAAAGAAAAGGAAAAATTTAAAAAATAACGTAACTTGATTGTTAATGTAATTGTTTTGTCATTGATATGAGTGTTGTTGTCATATCTATCTATATATATATATATATCTAT
>JANRMT010062809.1:3338590-3368583 GCA_026402145.1 Polypterus bichir lapradei
ATAGATAGATAGATAGATAGATAGATAGATAGATAGATAGATAGATACTTTATTAATCCCAAGGGGAAATTTGCATACTCCAGCAGCAGCATACTGATAAAAAAAATATTAAAGAGTGATAAAAATGCAGGTAAAACAGACAATAACTTTGTATAATGTTAAGGTTTGGGGTGGAATTGAAGAGTCGCATAGTGTGGGGGAGGAACGATCTCCTCAGTCTGTCAGTGGAGCAGGACAGTAACAGTAGTCTGTTGCTGAAGCTGCTCCTCTGTCTGGAGATGATACTGTTCAGTGGATGCAGTGGATTCTCCATGATTGACAGGAGCCTGCTCAGCGCCCGTCGCTCCGCCACAGATGTCAAACTGTCCAGCTACATGACTACAATAGAGCCTGCCTTCCACACCAGTTTGTCCAGGCGTGAGGCGTCCTTTTTTATGCTGCCTCCCCAGCACACCACCGCATAGAAAAGGTCGCTTAACACAACCGTCTGATAGAACATCTGCAGCATCTTATTGCAGATGTTGAAGGACGCCAGTCTTCTAAGGAAGTATAGTCGGCTCTGTCCTCTCTGTGTCATAGGCTTTTTCAAATGTGGTCACTTGTATGTTCATCTTTGCTGGTGCAAGCTGTCAACATAAGCTGATGGGAAGTTCTCCTTAGTCTCACTCTCCTCAGCCCCAGAACATCCTCTGGTTTCAGCTGGCTGCAGGTAGCTTCAATAAAACGTGTAGCCTTAGTTGTCTTTAACCACCTATTCTGTATGTTTCTGGACTAATAGGTTTTTGAGCTAAACTAGGTAGCTTACTTTTAGACAAGATATAATATGGCTATTAGGCTAAATGGTTCCAATGGATGCAAATAGTAAACGATTGTGCTCTTTATCCTTATTGGAATGTTTGAAATAAAACTGCAGTCCTGTGTAATTGTAATTTACATTAAATGTTAAGCACATTTGAGGAAGCATGTGTAGTGCAGCTCAACACATGAAAAGTAGAGACTGGGCAGATGTTACATTTTAAAATTAACCTTTAAATTTACAATTTTTTGCATAGCCCTTGAAGAGTCTTTGTGTACACCTGGGGGTACACCTACCATACTTTGGAAACCACTGCCTTAAATGCTTCTTAATTTTTTTTAAATTTATCACTTTGCATTAAGATGACTTACTCTTATACTTTGGCATATTCAAGTTTGAGTTACTGTGTTGAGTTGTTTATTGAGCTATCTCCTGGGAAACTATAATGAAGACTGCAAACCTGTAATTTTATATTATATCAGAATTTAGTTTCTGCACTGGGAATTTCATATTTAGGAACTTGTTGACTTTTAACTCTGATAGTGTGAGGAGAATAATAGATTATTTGTTAGTGAGATGTGCCATGGTAAAAAATTCAGAGGGTAAGCCCTGGTTGTAGGAGGTATAAAGAAAAGTAAGCCAAAGTATATACTAAGGCTGAAGGTCTAAAAGCTGAAGGAGGAGAGTGTGTATAGTAAATCTGCTCACACATTGTTAGCAAGAATGAGTGAGATGTCATAGACATCAGGTGTGAATGTTAAGTGGGAAGTGATGCAGAATGTTTGGCAGAAAGCAATGCAAGACATCTGTGTTTAGAAAAAAGGGACAACTGAGATATAAGGAGATATAGAGGTGGATTAGGTGAAAGCTTGCAAAACTTAAGTTATGTTTCATGTCTGGGAAGGAAAAAAAATCAGGTACAAAAAATGAAGCTGCATTATATATCTGTAGATATCGAGACAATATCTACAAGAGGTGGTGAGGTGGGCTTTGAGAAAGTTTACCATTACCCTTCAATTTCTTTTAATATAGTGTTTAACTTGGCTTTTGGGGGAGGGGGTATTTGTCATGGATTGGATAGATTGTTGACCCATTTATGATTTTTTTATTATTTCCTTAAATTGGTTTGTTCTATACTTTCTCCAGCTTTTTGTTACTCATAAAAATTTTGATATAAAAAGTGAGCAAATGTAGTAGCAAATGTTTTACAGTGATGGAGGTCTGCACCTGGTATGTGCCATGATCTTGTTGCTCTTCACAATTACAATGAAGATGGTGATGAAGAAAGTGCATTAAGGATTAGCATGTAATGGCAAAAAATGAAGCAGAACTGAAGAAGAAAATCCTGAAATGAAAAGCTTGTTTGGAAATGAAAGGCCTCAAGGCCTAAATGCATGAAAGACCAAGGTTAGAGATGAAGAGCAGGAGAAATCGAAGAGGTGGGTGCATTACCATGCAGCTTGTATTGTAGAGGTGGTATTGGTACATAAAGAATTTAGCAGTGTGAATTTTAATCTCTAGGCAGAAAGTATGATCTTTGTTTGTAGAAAGTTTGTGAGAGGGAGGGATGCAGAATGCATGTAGTAATTGTAAATTTAAATATCAGCAATGGAATTCTTGTGGAGAAAATAAGTAAATTCTATTACTTCTGTGACATGTTTTGAGAGACAAAGGTACGCGCACAGAATAGACAGTGAAAATGAGAGATGCATGGAAGAAATACCAGACGCTGTCCTCCATTTTGGTTTCTAATGCAAACTATTTGTATTGAAGTGTAATATTTATGAAAGTATCACAAGAAGTAGTATGCTGTTTGGGAGTGAGACGGTGGGTGCTGAAGGAGGAACATGAAGCAAAACTGTGAAGAGCAGAGATGAGAATGATCAGGTGAATCTGTCGAGAGACACTGAGTAAAAGAAAGTTGAATGCTGAGTTAAGAGATGGACTTGGTATGGAGTTGTGCTGAGGAGAAACAGAGTAAGATGATTTAAGCACATACGGTGAAAGATCGAGGATGACTGGATGAAGAAGTACACGAAGACTGAAGAAGAGGTAATGAGGACAAGAAAGAGGTCAAAGAAGACATGGCGGAAGTTGGTATCAAATGAAAGTAAAACAATGGGTCTCATCGCTAAGGAATTTCCAGGACTGAGAAGAGTGGATGATAAAGATTTAGGGGGGCAACTGGCCAAACTGGGTAAAACCAGAAAATGGTGGTTGCACAGAGGATATGAGTTATATATAGTTATATGATAGCTATATATAGTACTATTATTTTTTATTACAATTAATGACTTTATATAATGCCTTCAAACACGACTGCCAAGGGAATAATGTTTACCTATTGTCACATATCAAAATGATGGGTAGCTGATCGCCTTGGTAAGATGCAGCCATAAGTAAGTGCTTCTGTATGTTGACCTATAAAAGCCGACCTATTTATCAGTGAGATGTTAAAGAAAGCGACCCCCAGCAAATCCTTGTTACCACCTCATACCAAATTTCACAGGGCAGCATACTGTACTCAAGAGTTTATATAGGCCACGAACATGAAGCTCTAAATTATAATAATACATCTTCAAATATGTCATTTGAGATCATTAATGATGTCAGATAATGACTTAATAATATCAGATAAAATTATAATAAATATGTTGGCTTTGGAAAATAACATGTTTTTTGCATCAGCAGCAAATAGTCTATTAATCAATTTTCTTTACCTTTCGAAACTTAATTTATGGTTTAAACGGTCACAAAGACTATAATATGAAGAAATTAAGGATAGAACAGAAGGAAAAACAATCAATAACAGACTTAACTATATGCAGGTACTTCTAAAAAAAACATATACACTCCAAAGTTTGCTATGGTAGATGCCATAAGCAGACAATGCTTAAATTGCAGTACTGTTTATATTTCCCATTTTGTCATTACTACTAATGCAGCTAGTTGCTAATTATTAAGAAAAAATGGAAAGCCCATCCACTAAATTCAAAGGGAAGAACTTTATATATTCAACTGTCACTCTGTAGCATATAGAAAGTCTCTAATAAAAATAGTAAAGAAATCTTTACTTACCCAGAACCCAAACCATGATAAGCATCTCTGTCCAGCTAAACTGTGTGGTTTTTACTCGAAATATCTGTGTGGGATAGTCAGTGACTGTGACATTTGGCAAAGTTGTTATTCCTTCAAAGCGGTCTGAAGCATTAAATACCAGTAAACACAAAAATATTATAAAGGAGGCTGCATGTGCTACAAACTTCATGAAGGGACTCCGCAGGATTTTTCCCAACTAAAACATAAAAGAAAAAGGAGGGAAGGGGAACACAATGAGAAGTTATATTAAAGATGACCTGCTTTATTTGTACTTTTAATATTACCAATTGCACAAATCTGGGAACCATACTAATACTAACCACTTATGTCCTCTCTGAACCTTTTTGATCCAGGTTAGAATTGCAGGGAGCCCAAAGATGGTGATTTAGTTTCACTAATAAGTCACTCTGATTAATTAAAGGTTAGAAGCATATAGCCTTCTCTATAATTAAGATGTCCTGTGTTGTAAGCTAAGGATACCCTAAACAGTTTGTCATTTCAAATCATAAAGTTCTTCTGTTTATTCATTCATTTTTCTAAAACTCCATTTTAGTTTTACCTAGAGTGAAATTCCTGGAAGAAAGGTGGGAACCAGCATGAGGTGGGATGCCATCTCAGTGCAGTGCACATTCATGCACAACTCACAATCACTCATCGATTCAGTTATCTAATGATCCATCCATTTCTAATTCTCTAAAATCTGGTTTTGTCTGGAGGTATATACCATATCCCATCAGTTTCAGATGTGAGTTGGAACCAACACTTGATGAGAAGCCAGATCATCACAGGGTACCTTTATGCACATATCCCCTTACTCAATCACGGCATGCTAATTAAGAATCCTCATTCAGCCTAACTAGCTTGTCTTGGAGCACAATAGCAGGATGTACAAATGTCACACAAGGTCCCTGAAACTGGAGGTAGAGGTTCTAACCACAGTGCCACCCTGCTGCTGAGAACATAATGTGTTTATTCAAATTTTACCTGACTGCCCATTCTTAGAAAAAAAGATACTGGGAAGCTTGGTCAATACTGCTACCTCATATCAAAGTAATTGCTAAATTAGTGATTGCTGTTCCCATCATTACATGAACAAAATAAGGATTATGTGACAGAAAGGACTACTCTACATATAGCTGATGATGACAAAGACTGTTTACTTACTATCAAGCTGCCTTTAATGTTGAATTACTTTCCAATGCTAAAAAAGGACTTCCTAACACAAGATGATCAATGTTTCAGAACTGCTATTAGAGCTTTGATTGCAATCACAAGATTCAAGACTGTTTTGCATTAAAAATAAGCAATTTTATCAACTTCTGTAACATTTTCAAGAATTCATTTTTTCTGATATTTTTAAAATGAAAAGCACCATACCCTGCTGCACGGAGCGAACCAGTAGCCGACAGCAAGCAATGGAAGGCCTAAGGCAACAATGAGAACGACGAGGCATTTCACGGCAATGGTCTGCTCCCGTAATCCTGAGAGGTTTTCGTACCATATTGTCAGCAACTGCTGTTGACAGTTTGGGTGGGCTACAAACTATAAAAAAAAACAAATAAGAGAGACATTACTTATACTGTGGGGGAAAATAGTCCTAATTTCAATACTCAGATCAACAGTGGCAGGCACAGTGGCACCAGGGTTTTTCATTTACAATTTGTACTTTGGCTGCCTGTAGAATATAAAAGGAAAGTAATGATATTAAGGGGCCTGATCAAATCTCCACAAACACATTACGTTTTTCTGTGCGTATGCTTCTGTTGTGCCACTAACAAGATCTGGGAAACAGTGGTGGCAATATGTTGGACTACTGGGATTGGTTGATTATATTTGAAAAAAGGCCAGCATCTTAAAATCAAATAAGAATTTCTGATAGGAAAAATGAATCATTTTTTTGGTCTGACGTTAACACGACCATGTAACCTCAATTTTGAAAAACTGGAACAAAACCACAGGGGCAATATATAACCTAAAAGAACTAGTTGGTTAATTGTCCTAATTCCTTCAAGATTAAGGTATTTTCTTCTGAGACTGTCCTACTTTAACTCATCTCATTAAAAAAGGAATAATTGTAAGAAAATTAGGGAAATTGTCAACTAGATTTATTAACACAAGTCTCAAAAAAGATATGCAAAGTAATATTCATCCACCTAACTCATCCTTTTATTGAACTCACTTACTCCAATACAATGTCACAAAGTTGAGTCTTATCCTGGCAACATCAGGCACAAGTGAGAAACCAACCAAATAAGTGACACCTTGGCACATTCGCTCACACCCACTTATACAAAGTCTATAAACCTAACTCAGCTGTCTGTGGACACTGGAGGAAAAGTAAACTGTATTGACAAAAACCTTACAGATATGGAGACAATATTGGAATTTCACACACCCAGTGAAATGGCATATATACACATATATGCACAGTTAAAGAAAATATATAAGACTCATTGCCTTTAAATGACAAACAGTATTATTATAGACCTTAGCCACACTGCCCCATCATTTTTCTCCCTCATTTCCACTGGTCAACATTAGAGAACAATTGGCACTTGTAGTAACGAATTCTGGAGAAGTTTCTATCCATGGGTTGTAATGCTACTGAAAAAGCAATTATAATAAGAAATATTGCTACGTACTATGGTGGGCTGGCGCCCTGCCCAGGGTTTGTTTCCCGCCTTGCGCCCTGTGTTGGCTGGGATTGGCTCCAACAGACCCCCATGACCCTGTAGTTAGGATATAGTGGGTTGGATAATGGATGGATGGATACTATACAGTGATCCCTCGCTATATCGCGCTTCGACTTTCGCGGCTTCACTCCATCGCAGATTTTAAATGTAAGCATATCTAAATATATATCACAGATTTTTCACTGGTTTGCGGATTTCTGCGGACAATGGGTCTTTTAATTTATGGTACATGCTTCCTCAGTTTGTTTGCCCAGTTGATTTCATACAAGGGACGCTATTGGCGGATGGCTTAGAAGCTACCCAATCAGAGCACGTATTACATATTAAATAAAACTCCTCAATGATATACGATATGCTTCCTGTGCGTCACTTCGCAAACTTAAAAGCTCTAGCAGCACGTATTGATTTTTGATTGTTTACTTTCTCTGTCTCTCTCACTCTCTGACATTCTCTGCTCCTGACAAGGGGGTGTGAGCAGAGGAGCTGTTTGCATAGAGGCTGTTTGCTTAGAAGTTACGGACGCTCCTGTAAAAAATGCTGAAAGACTACCTTCACATTGATCCCTTCATTGCGGCTGCTTTATCGCGGAGCTTCACATACATAAAAGCCCAACAGCCCTATTGATTTTTGATTGTTTACTTTACTCTCTCTCTCTGACATTCTCTGCTCCTGACGGCACTCCTTTGAAGAGAAAGATATGTTTGCATTCTTTTAATTTTGAGACGGAACTGTCATCTGTCTTGTCATGGAGCACAGTTTAAACTTTTGACTAAAGGGTGTTATTTCATGTCTAGAAGGCTCTAATAATGTTAAAAAACGCATTTAGAAGGCCATAAACAGGTTTTCAATGCTCTAACTGCGAAAATATTAGATTTATAAATAAAGAATCCTACTTCGTGGAAATTCATTTATCTGTCTGGAGCGGATTAACCGCGATAAATAAGGGTTTACTGTATAACCGTGCGGAGAATATTTATAAACAGTGTGGGAGAGTTTCTAAGGGCTTAAAATACATAAAAATAACCATACGAACATATGGTTTCTACTTCGCGGATTTTCACCAATCGCGGGGGGTTCTGGAACGCAACCCACGCGATTGAGGAGGGATTACTGTATACAGTATGTGGTGGTCAGTCATAGTGCAAACTGCAAAATCCAAAAAAGTGCTACAATTTGACAATATTGTATGTAATCCTATAGTGAGGGAAAGGGACAAAGAGCAGTTCATCAGACCTCCTATGAAGAATAAAAATTTTCAACAGCGTTTTTCCTTGCCTTAACGCAGGTCACTGGGGACCCCCATTGGAGCCAGGCCTGGAGGTGGGGCTCGATGGCAAGCACCTGGTGGCTGGGCCTGCAACCATGGGGCTCGGCCAGGCACAGCCCGAAGAGGCAACGTGGGTCCCCCTTCCCATGGGCTCACCACCTATGGGAGGGGCCAAGGAGGTCGGGTGCAGTGTGAGTTGGGTGGTGGCCGAAGGTGGGGACCTTGGCAGTCCGATCCTCGGCTACAGAAGCTGTCTCTTGGGATGTGGAATGTCACCTCTCTGAAGGGGAAGGAGCCTGAGCTACTGCGTGAAGTCGAGAGGTTCCAGCTAGATATAGTTGGGCTCACGTCTCCTTGAGAGGGGCTGGACTCTCTACCACTCCGGAGTTGCCCCCGGTGAGAGGCGCCGAGCAGGTGTGGGCATACTTATTGCCTCCCGACTTGGAGCCTGTTCATTGGGGTTTACCCCAGTGGACGAGAGGGTAGCCTCCCTCCGCCTTTAGGTGTGGGGACGGGTCCTAACTGTTGTTTGTGCTAGAGGGCATACTTTCTGGGGACTCCCTCGTTCTGCTTAAATGCTCACGTGGGCAATGACAGTGAGACCTGGAAGGGCATGACTGGGAGGAATGTCCCCTCCGATCAGAACCCAAGTGGTGTTATGTTATTGGACTTCTGTGCTTGTCACGGATTGTCCATAACAAACACCATGTTCAAGCATAGGGGTGTTCATATGTGCACCAGGACACCCTAGGCCTCAGTTCGATGATCGAATTTGTGGTTGTGTCGTCGGACTTGCGGCCACATGTCTTGGACACTCGGGTGAAGAGAGGGGCGGAGCTGTCAACTGATCACCACCTGGTGGTGAGTTGGCTTCGATGGTGGGGGAGGATGCCGGTCAGGCCTGGTAGGCCCAAACGTATTGTGAGGGTCTGCTGGGAACGTCTGGCGGAGTCCCCTGTCAGAAGTAGTTTCAACTCTCATCTCCAGCAGAACTTTGACCACGTCCCGAGGGAGGTGGGGGACATTGAGTCGAAATGGGCCATGTTCCGTGCCTCTATTGTTGAGGCAGCTGACTGGAGCTGTGGCCGTAAGTTGGTCGGTGCCTGTTGGGGCGGCAGTCCCCAAACCTGTTGGTGGACACCGGCGGTGATGGATGCCATCAAGCTGAAGAAGGAGTCCTACAGGACCCTTTTGTCCTGTGGCACTCTGGAGGCAGCTAATAGGTACCAACAGGCCAAGCAGAATGCGGCTTTGGTGGCTGCTGAGGCAAAAACTCGGGCATAGGAGGAGTTTGGGAAGGCCATGGAGAACGACTTTCGGACGGTTTCAAGGAGATTCTGGTCCACCGTCCGGTGTCTCAGGAGGGGGAAGCAGTGCAGTGTCAACACTGTATATGGTGGGGATGGTGCACTGCTGACTTCGACTCGGGACGTTGTGGGTCGATGGGGGGCGGGGTACTTCGAAGACCTTCTCAATCCCACTAAAATGCCTTCCAATGAGGAAGCAGAGCCTGGGGACTCGGAGGTGGGCTCCATCATGTTTGAGACTGAGGTCACCGAGGTGGTCAAAAAACTCCTTGGTGGCAGGGCCCCGGGGGTGGATGAGATACGCCTGGAGTTCCTCAAGGCTCTGGATGTTGTAGGACTATCTTGGTTGACACGCCTCTGCAACATTGCATGGACATCGGGGACAGTGCCTCTAGATTGGTAGACCGGGGTGGTGGTCCCCCTCTTTAAGAAGGGGGACTGGAGGGTGTGTTCCAACTACAGAGGGATCACTCTCCTCAGCCTCCCTGGAAAAGTCTATTCGGGGGTCCTGGAGAGGAGGGTCCATCGGATAGTCAAACCTCGGATTCAGGAGGAACAGTGTGGTTTTTGTCCTGGTCGTGGAACAGTGGACCATCTCTACACCCTTAACAGGGTCCTGGAGGGTGCATGGGAGTTTGCCCAACCAGTCTACATGTGTTTTGTTGACTTGGAAAAAGCGTTTGACCGTGTCCCTCGGGGAATCCTGTGGGAGGTGCTCAGGGAGTATGGGTTACCGGAACCCCTGATAAGAGCTGTTCGGTCTCTGTACAACCGGTGTCAGAGCTTGGTCCGCATTGCCAGCAGTAAGTCGAACCCGTTTCCAGTGAGAGTTGGACTCCGCAAGGGCTGCCCTTTGTCACCAATTCTGTTCATAACTTTTATGGACAGAATTTCTAGGCACAGCCAGGGTGTTGAGGGGGTCCAATTTGGTGGACTCAGGATTGGGTCACTGCTTTTTGCAGATGATGTTGTCCCGTTTACTTCATCAGGCCATGATCTTCAGCTCTCTCTGGATCGGTACGCAGCTGAGTGTGATCTGAGACTATAGTCCTCAGCTGAAAAAGAGTGGACTGCCCTCTCAGTGTTGGGAGCAAGATCCTGCCCCAAGTGGAAGAGTTCAAGTATCTCGGGGTCTTGTTCATGAGTGAGGGAAGAATGGACCGTGAGATCGAAAGGCAGATCAGTGTGGCGTCCGCAGTGATGCGGGCTCTGCATCGGTCTGTCGTGGTGAAAAAGGAGCTGAGCCATAAGGCAAAGCTCTCAATTTACCAATCGATCTACGTTCCTACCCTCACGTATGGTCATGAGCTATGGGTAGTGACCGAAAGAACGAGATCACGAATACAAGCGGCTGAAATGAGTTTCCTCCCCAGGGTGTCTGGGCTTTCCCTTAAAGATAAGGTGAGAACCTCTGTCATCCAGAAGGGGCCCAGAGTAGAGCCACTGCTCCTCCGCATCGAGAGGAGTCAGATGAGGTGGCTCAGGCATCTGATCAGGATGCCTCTTGGAAGCCTCCCTGGTGAGGTGTTCCGGGCACGTCCAATCGGGAGGAGGCCACGGGGAAGATCCAGGACACATTGGAGGGACTATGTCTCTTGGCTGGCCTGGGAACGCCTCGGGATTCCCCCGGAAGAGTGGCCGAGGAGAGGGAAGTCTGGGCATCTCTGCTCAAGCTGCTGCTCCCGTGACCTGATCTTGGATAAGTGGAAGAGGATGGATGGATGGAAGGATCAAAAATTTTGCCTTCAAATCCAATATATAATTACCGTATATACTCGCGTTTAATTTCTCCCACAGATAAGTCGGGGCTTGATTTTACCGTATAATTCCCGGTATTTTATAATGTCAGTCATATAAGTCAAATGAAAAAAACTCACGCTATTAGTCAAAGAGATTACGATATGCTAACGCCCAGCTGAGAGAGTAACCACGGAGCACAATGCCTTTTTTTCTATGTTTTGTGCCTACATGACCACACGGTAATACCCAAACTATTCTGAAGCAACATTTGCACTGTTTTGTGTTTTTTGCATCTCATAACTTTATACACTTTTATCGTAAGAGCATCCCTTATCTACAATGGAGCGTTCGATCAGAAGAAAATATGAAGCTGGTTTTAAATTAAAAGTCGTAGTGGCGAAAGAAATTGGGATCTGCGCTGCTGCAACGAAATTCGATGTGTCTGAGAAACTGATGCGAGATTGGAGGAAGCAAGAAAATGTTAAAAAAAAAAAATGTGTCGTATTTTTGAATGGACATATAAGTTCTGATTTTATGATTGATTTTTTGGGTTTCAAGACCCGACTTATACGTGAGTATATATATGTATATATATATATAGTGCACTTTGGGATAACACAGTATAAAAGTGGTAATGCAGCTGCTAAGCTTCAGGAGACTGGATTCAAATTCCAGCCTGGGCATTTCTATGTGAAGTTTGCATGTTCACCTAGTGTCTGTGTGGAATTTCATCACTACTCTTGTTGTTTCTCCTAAAGATATGCTTAATATGTTGATTTGCAATTCTACTTGGCTATGTATGGGTGAGAAAGAGTTTACCACACAATAAACTGACACCCTATTCTGGACTTGTGCAAAAGGCTGCCAGGATAGGCTGTAACTCCCTGTTACTCTGAAATGGAGATGCAGGTTTGGAAATAAGGTAACATGTATTTAACAGACTTAGGGTTCTGCACAAATACATCTACCCAGCCATCCATTATTATGGGTAGGGATCAAATTCTGCTCCCCCTGTCACAGCTGCATTACATCTGGGGGTGAAAAGAGCAAAGCTTCACACAGAGTACTTGGGGAAACAACTGTGAGGTGACAGGGAATGTAGTGTAATTCTCACCATGTCTGCATAGGTTTATCTCCATGTACTTTAGTTGTCTCAAATACATGTTTGTTACAGTATGTTAATTGCTGAGTTTAATCTGTCCCATGTGAGTTGATGTGAGTGAACAAATATTATTACATTTAAAATGAAATGGAAATGTAGAAATGGAGAACAAGGGGTTCAGTTTGCTCAGCCACTGCTAATGCTCGCAAGACCTTTCTCTATCTCCAGGTAGTAGGGCCAAAGAAGAAGTCATTGCATTTATATAGCACTTTTCATACTAATCAAAGTGCTTTACGTAGAGAGTGTGGTGCCACTTCAACAACCACCAATGTGCAGCATCCACTTTGAAGTTGCGGCAGCAGCCATTTTACACCAGTACACTCATCACACACTAGCTATTATAAGAATAATAATAATAATAATAATAATAATAATAATAATAATACATGATGAAGGGATACGAGAGATAGTTAGGCAGTAAGGGAGAATGGATGACTAGGGTCCAGAATGACCAGGCTGAGATGGGCAATTTAGTTTTTGACATTGGGAAACAAACTACTCTTTACAAAGGATCCCCATGATTTTTTATGACCACAGAAAGTCAGGACCTCGATTTTAGATGGTCTCCCATCCAAGTACTGTCTGAGCCCTAACATGCTTAGCATGTTCTGAAATGCATGTGATAAGGCTGTTGGCTTTTTTTTTTCTAAAATGTATGGACGCATCATTTAAAAACCAGGACCCAAGGTTTGATGTTGTGTTTAGTGGCTGGGATTAAGAAGGGTGGGTATGAGGTTCTGAGATTTATTAAGCCAAGTAAGGGCTTGAATAGAAGCTGAACAGAATGGAAAAGCACATCTACATGAAATGAATCGTGAATGTATTCTCAAGCTCATCAAAGCCAGAACTGACATCTTTTTTATCACTTCAATTTCCTATATGACTTTTTGAAAAATGTAATTTTCTGTTGTCAAAAGATCTTTTTAGTACATTTTCACAGTGGTAGCAAGTTATCATTTGCATCTGACATTTGGTTTGTTAAGTGATATTTACTTAGTAAGTTTATTATTAAAAATAAAAATACAGGGCAAAATTCCAAATGTGAAACAAAACTCTTAAAACTTGAAATTGCAAAGCTCATTGTTTCAGAGTTATGTTTATGAAAATAAAGCAAATCTGAAACTACAATAATTCACTTTATCACAGATGTACAATGCTGTCTTTTCTGTGGGATAGATATTTTATCTTTGCCGTCTTTCACAATGCCAGTGTGGCTACAATTTTCATATAAACAGTAAACGCATGACAGGCATAACAAAACTAACTGAAGAGCACAGCAGTAGGTCATCAAAAACAACCTAGAAATAAAAAGCTGATAAATGCATAAATGTATATACCCTAGAAGTAAAAATAAAATTAAACCATCACGTGCACACACCTCCTGTTAAAACATTGAAGCTCTTGGTTGTAGTTCTTAGCCTGGATGTAAACCACAAAGTTTGGTAACACAGAATTTCAGAATATGCATTGGGAAGCCAATGGGATCTGGCATGTGGCAGGCAAAACTGTAACACTATATCATATAGCCAGATAATCACATGGCAGTTGAACAATTACAATAATTAAATTTGCTATCATGAATATTATCTATGCCAACCTCTATCACGTCTTTCCACTTTTTCCTTGACAAACAGAAAAGGGTAACAAACATCTATTTAATGATGGTTGGAAGCTTATCAACAATGCAAGGCATGGCAGAAATTAAAATTGCCTCACAGTACAACACAGGAATTCATTCATTTGAACACATTTCCAATATGTGCAACACCAGTTACTATACATTAGTAACAGTACAGCTATTAGTTTTCCTCTATCTTTCTCCCAAATTACACCTTTATCCTTATTCTCTTGATTTTAATTTGTTGTGGCTCTCTGTCACTTTGTAGTTTGACAATTATTTTGCTTTACACCAACTATATGCCTGTTTAAATGCATACAAAATAAACTGCTCAAAAAAATTAAAGGAACACTTTGAAAACACATTAGATTTCAATGGGAAAAAAATCCGGTTGGATATCTATACTGATATGGACTGGGTAATGTGTTAGGAACGAAAGGATGTCGCATCGTTTGATGGAAATGAAAATTATTAACCTACAGAGGGCTGAATTCTAAGACACCCTGAAAATCAAAGTGTAAAAATGATGCGGCAGGCTAGTCCATTTTGCCAAAATGGCCCCCCACATGCTTGTATGCATGCCTGACAACGTCAGGGCATGCTCTTAATGAGATGATGGATTTAGTCCTGGGGATCTCTTCCCAGATGGCATCACTGAGCTCCTGGACAGTCTGAGGTGCAACCTGGTGTCTTCAGATGGACCAAAAAATAATGTTCCAAAGGTGTTGTATTGGATTTAGGTCAGACAGTGTGGGGGCCAGTCAATGGTATCAATTCCTCCATCCTCCAGGAACTGTCTGCATACAGTCGCCACATGAGGCCATCGTGCACCAGGAGGAGCCCAGGACCCACTGCACCAGCACAGAGTCTGACAATGAGTCCAGGGATTTCATTCCCGATACCTAATGGCAGTCAAGGTGCCGTTGTCTAGCCTGTAGAGGTCTATGTGTCCCTCCATGGATATGCCTCCCCAGACCACCACTGACCCACCATCAAACCAGTCATGCTGAACGATGTTACAGGCAGCATAACGTTCTCCATGGCTTCTCCAGACCCTTTCATGTCTGTCACATGTGCTCAGGGTAAACCTGTTCTCATCAGTAAAAATAAAAGCACAGGGCACCGATGGTGGACCTGCCAATTCTGATATTATATGGCAAATGCCAATCAAGCCCCATGGCGCTGACAGTGAGCACAGGGCCCACTAGAGGATTTCGGGCCCTCAGACTACCCTCATGAAGTCTGTTCCTGATTGTTTGGTCAAAGACATTCACACCAGTGGCCTACTGGAGGTCATTTTGTAGGGCTCTGGCAGTGCTCATCCTGTTCCTCCTTGCCCAAAAGAGCAGATACCTGCTGATGGGTTAAGGACCTTCTACGGCCCTGTCCATCCCTCCTAGAGTAACTGCCTGTCTCCTGGTTCTCCTCCATGCCCTTGAGACTGTGCTGGGCGATACAGCAAACCTTCTGGCAATGATACGTATTGACTGATGTGACATCCTGGTGAAGTTGGACTACCTGTGCAACCTCTGTAGGGTCCAGGAATCGCCTCATGCTACCAGTACTGACATTGACCATAGCCAAATGCAAAACTAGTGAAAAAACAGTCAGAAAAGAATGTTAAACCATTCCTGTTTTGGGGGTTGTCTCATTGTTGCCCCTCTAGTGCACCTGTTGTTAATTTCATTAACAAAAAGAAGAAGCTGAAACTGATTAACAAACTCCTCTGATACTTAACTGACCAGATCAATATCTCAGACGTTTCATTGACTTGATGCTATACTCTGATTAAAAAGTGTTCCTTTAAATATCTTGAACAGTACATATATGTAGTAAACTAGTGCTTACATTTCTGAAAACTAGGTATCTGTAAACATGCCCTGGGGTGAAAGTAAATCACGTAATACAGTGACAAGTATACCCAAAATTACTTCAATAATGGTAGAATCTCACAAAAGTATAATTGACTGTTGTGAAAACACATTGCATAAGCACTTATTTATTTGTGCAATGTCAACAACTGAATATTCTCTGGTGTGATGGACGGCCGGTGTTTCAGTGCCTTTTCAGGGCACTACATCCCCCGGGATGTTAGATGGCAGCTCCCCTGGATGGAAATGGCTCCTCGGATTCCTGCAGGGCAGAATGGGACATGGAGTCCATCTCTTCAGCCCTGTTGGGTGCCATGGGTGCCGCCAGGGGGAGCTCACCAGGAACCAGGGGACTATTACCATGATGCTAACCCAGAAGTACTTCAGAGTCACAAGGACAGAAACCCGCAGTACTTCCGGGATACTTGAAGAAGGTGTTTGACCCGGAGAAGGAATACTTCCAAGTCATGGACTTTAAAAGGACTGTGGGACACCCAGCAGATGGAGCCGAGTTGGGAGGAAGTGTGACGGAGCAGCTGGGAGTGGAGGATTGGTTATTATTGATTATTGATTTATTAAAGAATTGTGGAGTGTGCTGTGCTTTGTGCACTATTATTGAAGTATTATTATTAAAGAATCTTCTTGGTGTTTTAAATGTGTGTCCTGGACATCTGTCTTGTGGGTTCAACGGGGAAACAGCATCTCTAGCATCCACACTGGTTAAAAGAGCACAAATTCAGTGAGTATTAAAGTTTTCATTTTTTATCTTAACTTGTGGCATCAATTGTAAGCTATTTAGGGATAAAAGGCTTTTTTTATTTAACAAAATTAGGTTTATTAAGTAAAGCATATGTGTGGCCAAAATCCCAGGAAGCCAGCATTGTAAAAAACACATTTTAACAATAACAATCATCTTTTAAGGACTATAGTGTAATAAAGTGAAATTGGTTCAAACTACTGGCTTTTTTTTAATTGGACACCAATGAACCAGGGATTCAGTTCCAATGGATTAGAAATGCATTCTGGTCAGGTCAAAGTTTGTACTGAACTTTCAAGTTCCTTGATGTGTTGACATAGCTTTCTTTGTAGGAACTCCTATACCCTATACTCCTCTAATGCTCCAAAAATGTTTATGTTAGATTCACTGGCATCTCTAAACTGAGGTAATATGAGGTATGAATTTTGCTCTGGGCTAATGGCTACTCCAATTAAGGTCACTGGATTGGAAGACAACTGAACCTATGCTGTTTTAAATATAATAAAAGCAGACTCCATGAAAAAAAGCTGCATCTAGAAGCAGTGTTAAAAAGTACATGAAAACTGGCATTCAGAAAAAAGTGAAACTTAAGTAAAAACATTACTCTAAAAAAAAGTGCTAAAAGCAGGTACGTGTTGTCTTTAAGACAAGGATGTGCCAAAAGGTATGCTGTTGCAACTCAGCATGTGCAGCAACTTCTCCAGTAATGCAAATGATCTTAAGAGTTTCAGCTTTCAAATTCAAGGTTACTGACGTGTGCATAGTACAATTAAATTCTTGCTTGCATGACAAAAATACAATAACAACAAACTCAACACACAAATTCCACATAAAACACAAGAAATATGCCATTTAATACAATTCACCTTTACAAGCATCTGTTTTAGACAGGGTTTGCCCAAACATTCACAACACTTTCACTGTATCCTTTGATCTTATTACAATGGATAGTGTTACACACATGTGAGTAGGAGAACGTTGTATGTACAAGGCAAAGGTAATTCCATGCCAGGCCAGTGGGTGGCAGGGTGCACTAAACCTTCTCTTGTTATCTCTGCAGATCAGCCGCGGAAAACCTGTTTGACTCATCCTGAAGACGTCACTTCTGGTTTGGGCACCCAGGCTGACGTCACTTCTGGTTCCGGCGCCTACAATGACATCGGAAGAAGGTCACTTCCGGCTCCCATACATCACTTCCAGTCTTATCAGTTAAAACTGCCATCTTTCCAAACCTCTACCAGTTCATGTCTGGACTCCAACAGAGACACTTCTGTCTACAAAACCAAACCCATTGCAGCCAAAGATAATAAAAGGGTGGCTACCACAAACCTTTTTAAGTGAAGATAGATACTAGATAGATAGATTGTATGTTACAATATTTGTTGTAACATGTTTTATTATGTCTGGCTGTTCAGTATCATTACAAACTGTGGATAGAAGCTGTTCCTAAATCTACTTGTGTAAGTATAAGTGGCCCTGTACCATTTGCCAGAATGAAGGAGTGAGAAATGAAACTGAGCAGTTGGCAGAGTTGTTTGCATTTCTAAGGCAGCAACTCGTGTATATATCATAAAGAGAAGGAAGCTGGGTACCGATAATATCTGTGTTACCTTAACCACCCTCTGTAGTGCTTCATAATCTTGAGATGAACAGGTGCCATGCTAGGATGTGATGCAGTCAGTGAGAATGGATTCCTCTCTGCAAACTGTGGTAGTCAATCAGAAGAGATGGAAAAGTCTACACTTTCCTCAGACATCTGAGGAAGTACAGGGATTGGTAAGCCTTATTGAAAATAGCTGAAATATGCTTGCTGTTCCCACTTCAGTTCATATATAATGGTCACATCAATAAATCTGAAACGTTTATCCTTTCACCAGCATCTCCTCTGATTATGGGAAAGACTATTGTCCTGGAACCACTTTGTCAGTTGATAAACATCTTCTTTATAAGCTGTTTCATCATCATTGGTGATCAGGCCTAGGATAGTGTCAGCATTCGCAACTTAATGAAAGAATTGGGACTGTGTCTGGTCACATAGGTTAAAAGTGAACAAGGAGTACAGAAGGATAGTCAGCACACTGTCAAGTGGAATTATCTGTATTGGGGGTCAGAGTGGGGTGAATGTGATGCTTCCAATCCACACATGCTGAAGGTATGGAGCAGACAACAGCTATCAAGAGGGATTAGACTTTCCATGAATATGACTGCTGTGTAAGACATTTTCTTTTTATAAAATGACATTAGGCTATTATAAGATAAAATAAAGGTTGTTGTCACTTGTTGTGTCTATCTTCACTGACATAGCTCAATACAGTCATTACAGGCACACTCCATGCTCCTGGATATCCTAGAAATTTTTATGCATAAAATGAGACCCTGTCATTTAGCTAATGTAAAAGAATTTAGAAGAATGCTTTAATTGATTATGAAGATATTAAATGCACAGTGAGATGGGTAGGCAGACATGATGTAATAAGTTTTTTTTTTTTTTATGAAAATGCCCCATAAAAGGGATCTGACGATAGCTATATTATAAGTGAAGGTCACTTGAGATAATTTACTTCCTGAAAGTGACTGGTATAATATTATCTAGAGAGGATGAAAAATGTCCAGTAGACAAAAAAGTTTCACCCTGAGGTGAAATGTGCTGTTGCTTCGAAGGAAAAGAATTCAGCAACCAATTTGCCTGCTAATTTGCCTTTTTGCGCCAGCATGCCATCTTATTTCTTCTATTTTAGGCTATGCGTACAGAAGACACCTGACACATTTCTAGAGCAATGTGAGAGAGAGATGACTCCCTCAATAAATCATTAGTTAATGAGCAGAAAGAGAGAGAGGGGGAGAAAGATGATTACATGAGAGTCAGGCTTTTTCAAAGGTATTAACTATAGCACACATACAGAATTATGTAGTTGCTGGTTTGGAAGTGTAGTTGGTATCCTCGGACATTAATTTAAAAAGTCTTACGGATTTTTTCTTACATTAACTGAAGTCAGTAATAGTATTACTGGATTCTTCTATATACTGTATAAAAGAAGATTATAAATTAATTAATTTAATTACTAACAACTTCAAAGACTAATTTTAGGTTGGTTTTGGCTTCACTTTGTAACCTATTGTGGATTCATACTGAGAATTTTCCATTCATCTTCTAAACCTGCTTAGCAATGTTAGGAGACCTTTCAATATAACACTGGGGTCAAAAAAAAAAACCCAAACCATATATGGGGCAAAAGTACTCTGAAGGGTACATACACAACATAGCCAGCTAATCTGGAGTTTCAGTTAACCTAACATGCATGTCGAGAGCAGGGGTTCTCAAACTCAGTCCTGTGGGCCCTCTATAGCTGCAGGCTTTTGTTCCAACCAGAATCAAAATCAGTGATAATAACTGATCTAATTTAATTAGCTGGTGTTTTTTCTCTTCTCTTATTCTACATTCAGAAAAGCATAATAGTATGATTTTTACATTTATAAAATACTGTATTTAGCAGTATTTCTACTTTTTCAATATCTTTAAATGCTTAACTCATTTATCTTTTCTATTCTTTTGACCTTTTCTGTATAGTTTGCTTCTTTCACTGTATCCTAATAATGAATATTAAAAACAAGCACAGCAGAGGCCTGGGAAAACAACACTGATTGATGAAAGGCTGCAACTACTTTACCGTCAGACCCACTAAATAGTAAATAAAAACCTGGAAAAGATGAAAATACTGCGGTGGGCTGGTGCCCTGCCCAGAGTTTGTTTCCTGCCTTGCACCCTGTGTTGCCTGGGTTTGGCTCCAGCAGACCCCCGTGACCCTGTAGTTAGAATATAGCGGGTTAGATAATGGATGGATGGTGGATGAAAATATTGTTAAGAAGTAAAAAATAAATCTCCCATATAACTGCTTAGTACATTTTAATAAAAATTTACCAAAATTCTAGAATTTCTAGATTGCCTCCAAAACACAGAAACTGGGTAAGAACAGATCACTTCATTAGGCTAGCAGTCCAATTAGAAACAGAAGTTGGTTGAAACAAAAACCTACCACCACAGTGGGTCCCAAGGACCGAGATTGAGAACCACTGTCGTAGAGAAAACCCATTAAGTAAGAGAGTGACAAGGCCAATGAATTTTCTTAAAAAATAAAAATGAAAAGTTGCAATTAATTATCCCAGGTCAATAAAACCCTAGATATACTGGGGCTTCCCACATGGACCACAATTAGTATGGCATATTCACACAATGTTAAAACAAATCAGAAACTGTTCAGCAGATGTCATGAAGGAAACTCAGTTTGCCACGAAGTTGCATTATTCCATTTCAGAAAGGGCATTCAAATTTCTGTCTTGTGCTGAGTTGTTTTCCACCTCGTTGTTTCCATGTATAATGTGATACCCACTGCTTCACATATTGCCTTCTAATTTTATATATTTTGTGACAGGGTGCTAGTTTGGAAAACGTGCATTTCCTTGATAAAATATGCTAGACAGCAGGTATGAGCAGAATCTTTAATTTTCTTTTTGTCTATACTTCATACTCATTGCAGTTAAAGAAAAGCAGGATAACAAAAAGTACAATGCATAATAAATACCATCAATCCCTACTTTCCTTAGTAATGAAACACCTTTTTTCACTCCAAGTGTAGTGGAGGGCATGCTTACACACTTCAAAGCTTTTATGTACTTGAGCTGTTCTTCAGTTTCTTATCCAACTTTAACCTCACATAATTTTAACCAATGAACAACCTTGCATAGTTTTATGTGAAATCACGTCTTGGAAAGTCAGATGTTAACCTGTGATCAACACAAGGGAAGTATTTTACACCCTGTACTCTCAGCTAGTGTGGATTATACATAGTGGGTATTGCTAA
Source organism: Polypterus bichir lapradei (assembly GCA_026402145.1). Lineage (NCBI taxonomy): Eukaryota > Metazoa > Chordata > Cladistia > Polypteriformes > Polypteridae > Polypterus > Polypterus bichir. Next base: position 3,359,760 of record JANRMT010062809.1, read on the forward strand.
GGCAAATTAAAACACTACTTAATGTTCTGTTGTAATTCTATCATTGTCAAAATATGACAACTAAAGCTATCTTTATACCTTAGTGTTAAATATTTTTACATTAAATATTTTTCAGTTTGTTACAGTTATCATCCTATTTAATGCAGTGAGACTTTCATCATTTATAATAATGATGTAAAGTAATACCTATACAATAGTACCTTTTTAAATCATAACATTTAACAATATACAGCTGTATAACATACTGTATATTTGTAAATGCAGAAGAAGTACTTCACCATGTTACATTATCCCTTGTAGTTAGGCCATGTATTTCGACAACGTTCATTTCACCATTAACATAAGACAGACATGCATTCCTCCAATCCATATTACCAGCAAATTTTAACTCTTTTGAAGCCAAACACTATTATGGCACCAAATCCATTGATAACATGTAGCAGGTTTACTGACTACTAATTGGACTAATGTGGATATGCATGGTTGGAAGGTTATGATACTTTGCTCCTCTTTGAACTCTCTGCTCAGCTAGATCATGTAAACATATTTCCAGACACAAACATTATGTTTATGTCAACAGAGTAAAAGGAAGGTTGACTGTTCTGACCAAATTACATTTTCCCAGTACTCAAGTACTGGTTGTACTTTACGCACCACTGAATTAAACTAATAAGTGGTTTATACACCACAACATAGTAATAGTTTTTCACACCATGCAGTTCTTGATGGACAGTTTTTATGAACTATTTACTCCTGCCTTAAATTGACACTTTTAGTCCAGTGATCCACAGCAGCTTGTCTGTTTTTCCTTACATCTCGATATTAATGGAGATCATAGCGAAAGAGTTACCCAAAGTTGTTCACAATTTTTTTCTCAGACTTCTATGTTAATGTCACTTTAACCACTGCTCCTCCTGAAACATCAACAAGATGAGCAGTTTTCAATACCTGAACTTATGCCAAAATATTCCAACAGTCAGTCCTCTCCTAAAGTCAAGTAGATGTCTTACCTAACATAATGAGCAACTGGTCTGCCCAGTGATTTATACATAGCCTTAAACATTATGGAATGTTAATTGCTTAATTATCTTAAAGGCTATACCTATGTAGAGGTATCCGTTTAAAATATAATTTGTATTTCTTATTCACTCAGGTGATTTTCTTCATTTTATTAGTTATCTGTATATAACAGTCTTTCATATTTTTATGAAATGTTAATTTGTGTTATTTTAACTGTATTATTTAGGAAATGGCTAAATTAACCATGAAAATTTCCATGAAATGCATATCATATAAAAACTGAAATTAAATGATAAAAAAATGAAAACTGAAAATAAAATCTATAATATGTGTCACTTTCTTCATTTTATTTTGTTTACACTGTTACATTTATCTGCGGTGGGCTGGCGCCCTGCCTGGGGTTTGCTTCCTGCCTTGCGCCCTGTGTTGGCTGGGATTGGCTCCAGCAGACCCCCGTGACCCTGTAGTTAGGATATAGCGGGTAGGATAATGGATGGATGGATGGATGTTTCATTTATGCATTAATTTTCCATATGTTATTATAATTTTTTTAATAAGAGAATGTTTTTTGACATCTAGTTTCTATGTACCCATTTACTGAAATCACTATTGAGGTCACCAAAAAGCCTCTTCTTGTTAAGAATTTCAGGTTTCCTTTTTAAACACTCTCTAGATAATAATTATAATAATAATTATTTAATTGTCATTTTGACAGAACTACATACAATCCTCAGTTTTCTTTTGGTTTTGTCTCCATTTGGGAATTCACTCTGTGTTGTCCAGCTAAGGCTCCCTGCCAGTTGTGAACTGGACACCTTTAGTTTACACAGAAGAACACTCCCAGAGAAATCGGGCAGCTTCTAAGCTGAAAATTGTGCACTTCTTTATCCGTGATATCAAGCTGGCTCTCTCCCAGCACCTCACTCCTAAGTGTGCCTAGACTATTACAGATATCTACATAATATCTTCAAACTCTACCACTCTGATTGCAAAGAAAATAATTTTCAATCTGAACATGTTAAGTGGTCATACATACAGTAATAGTGCTGGGATGTGAACCAAGACTGCCAGACTGTAAGACACCAGTTATAAGCACTGCCCCAGGATACAATTTCAAGCTTGTATTTTCTACAGTATATACATTTTCATCCTATGAATTATAAGACATCTAGGCAAACCTTTTGAAGGTCATTGTCTGTTTAAAGACTTACAAAAATTATAATGATAAGCGCTCTCAAGTTTAATTTTCAAAATTTCAATTCTTGTGGCATTCTTTTCATCTTCCAGACTCTGTCTGAAATTAAATTGGTAATAACAGGAGCTAAAATAAAAATGCACCAGAGGAATGGAATGCTCTCATTAGACTGATTATTTAATCTAAAATTTGCTTTGTGTGATTGTTTCAGGCTCTGTTGTAATACTTAAATTTAGATTACCACCAATCATAAAAAAGGAAAATTTACTGCATACCATGAGTTTTCTAATTCAATGAACTGGGAATATTACTATTAAAAATGTAAAAAATAGAACTTTGGCGCAGAAACAGTCAGAAATATGAATGGTTAACATTACAGAAAACAGACAATTTTACAACTTCACCTTTTTGACTTCATATTTAATGGCAAGTTTGACTCGGCTCAGGGAAGCTCTGTGGCGCTGTCCTTCTTCTTGTTCGGCATCCACATCTCCATTCAGGATAGCTTCAACTTCTTCAGTGTCTCGACACAAATCAAGAACACCCACCACAAAGTCCTTACATTGCATAGAAAGCTTGCGATAGTCATTCTAAATAACAGAGAAGAGCATCAGTAAAAAGGTGGATGACAGGCGGATTATTTAAGTAAACTGCACAAAAATGCTTACACAGCTGAAACAAGCAAAGATTAATTGTCTGCCTGTCTATCAGTACAAGTTTCTATTTATATGGTAATGAAATTTTAAATCATTATGTTTGTTGGGCCAGGCAGGATTTCAGAATGCTTGTCTTGCTGCATTGCTCAGTGACTAAAGCCAACTAATTGAATAATTATTCACTTATGTAAAGAAATAAGAAAGAAAGTTACCAGAAAACATTCCCACTGAACTCTACAGTATTTAAAACCACTTGACTGGAAACAACATCAGCTGACTCTGCTCTAGGAAGTGCAATGTAAGTGTCAATCCCTCCAAATGCTCATTTTCTTAGCCTGCTTTAGCTACTGCATGGTCATAAGAAGCCAGATTGTATGTGGGCAGGAAATGACTCCAAATAAGATACCAGTTCAAGCTTACTCACACCATGTCAACCAACCTAATGTGCACATCTTTGGGAGGTGAGTAAAATGCATCAAGAAAGAAAAGATGGTATCCAGACAAAAGTATGAACTAAAGTCACAGGAACAGTGAGTAAACAGGACTTACCACATTGTCACAGTGTTGTCCTCAAAAAAATTATATTTTTTTATAGAGCCCTATATTTAATGCACTAATATTTAAGATTACCAATAAAAACCTCTTCCAGATTATCAGTCAGTCAGGTTATCAGTGTCTGCATTCAGAAACAGCAGTTGGTTTTTGTCCTGTCATACAAAGCTACTAACTCATACAGTCATTTATTAAGTTTTTACTTCATTCTTGTTTTACTACTAGTGCATCCAAACCTTCAATAGGATATATAGAAGGGTTGCATGTATGAGAAGAAATATGCAGAGGATGTGAAAAAAACTCAACATTTCTATTCATAGGGGAAAAATCCCAAGAGATTTATCTGAATAAAATTACATCTTTACCTTAAAAAAACATTTTTAGATAACTGATTAGTTGTACCAGTTAAATTTGAGGATAAAATGCATGTCTAATGAATTCCAATGGCCCTGCAAAGGGTATTTAATCTGAATCTTTCATATGAGAGTACGATTATAAATAAAAAAAACAATCTGTCTATTGATGTATCACTGCCACCTAAATAGCTCAATGTATGAACATATTATTACTGTCACAAGATAACTGACACTAGGTGGATTGTTCCCAATGCCTGCATTTTCATAAAACTCTCAAATATATTCATCTTTTCTTTCTGTATGGCACTTGCTAATTCAGAATGAACCATGATTTTGTCACTATACCAGGTTTTATTCTTTCCTTAAGGACTCACTCATTAGGTATTCATAATGGTATGTTCTGAACATGTCTAGTTGTCCTTTGGGTTCTCTCTTCTTTCCCTAAAATCCCAAGTGAATCTTTCAATAAAAAAATATATAACTCTAATTATTAATTCCTCAGTCATTTTCAAATCCATTTAACCAACTGAATGCAAAAAAGCAGCTGAATCCTGTACAGGAAGCATCAATCACAAGGCACAAAATGACATACAGCAGAACTCAGTGTTTTGATCAAACATAGTTATTACTGGTACAGTTTAACAGATGTTCCTATTTGTCCACTCATTTTCTGCATACACTGTCTCTAAAAGAGGGTCACAGGGATGTGTAACCAGCAGCATCAGATACAATGCGAAAACCAACCCTGGGATGCCAAGCCACCACACAGCACATTCATACATGCACCCACACTTTTTATATTGGGCCAAGTATTGAATTAAACTAACCTATATATCTTTAGCATGTGAGAGAAAATCAAAGTACCATGTAGATGTAAGAACCTACAAATTCCAAACAGACATAAACCATACAAGAATGTAAACCAAGATCAATACATACAAAAGTAAGATGTCTCAGTTCTTTCATCCAGTATGATACCTAATTTCTTAACTATATCTGAGCATCACTATAAAGAAATAATTTAGTGAAAACAATAAATAAACAAACAGAAAGAAAATCCTTAAATTTCAAAGTCTCTGTATAATTACTGCACTGAGAACAAAATACTTTTGAGCTTCTATCCTACTATGTAACATTAAAATTAAAGGACTACACTGGCTAAATCTCCTGGAATGGGATGTCAGATCACACTTCACTAGACTTCAAAGAAACAAAGAAAGAAACAGGAATTCTTATAAAATAATTATTTAGTGAAAAAATAGAACTTCCATCAATCAGAATGTAGTACCTTACAAATATTCTTATCAATAAATGTCCCTATGCAAGTGATAACCTATCCCAATATGCATGCTCAACCATAGACTTCATGCAAGGATATGTGTGCCTTCTTCCTAAAAATGTGAAAATGTAACCAAAATAGAGTTCTTGAACTTCTATGGTAGAACTAAACATCAAACCTAATCCTTTGTGAGCATCTGTAGCATGGGCTACCACTTACCTAAGGCAGGGATCATTATTATATGAGAATCTGCAAAATCTAACCTTCTTCTATCCAGTTGCATTCTCTATGCTGTACCAAGGCATGCAGCCCCTAAATCCTTTTTGGCGTCTCATTGGTTTTAAAACAGAGTTTGTCATAGTGCAGCTAACCAAATCTGGCTCACCTTACCAATAACCTGTTTTCAGATAATTAGATGTGATTAGAAAGGAACAAAGCACTGATACCATGCTTCCACAAAAATAAAGAAAAAAAAAAAAAAAAGAAAATCAAAAATTTAAAGTGTTCTGTGCATTTAAAAACTTACGAAGGATGCACTGCATCATGGTTGTCCTGTTTTGTTATAGAAAATAAAAGGTCTACTAATTTTGTTCAAAGCTTTCTTTGAAGTTTCCAAGTGTTTCCAGCCTGCTGTCATTTTTGTACAGATGCTAGCTTTGTTATGTATTAAGTATGGCCTACTGAGAACAGATAAGCTGCCAATGATCAAAGTATCAAGAAACTTGCATCACTCCCACCAGAAAAGTCTGTTTTTATAATAACACTGTTTAGAAAGTAGGCTGAGCAAAAGTCAATGATTTAAAAAAGTTTATGCAGTTGAGGACATCTATAATATATGCATAAATACAGTAAAGATGCACAGGTAGCTTCTGCAAGTACAATTTTCTGCTGCTTTGGGTGTTCTGCTTCAGGAGTACATCTATTGTTCACCAGTGCTGGGGGGTATACTGGTTCATACCAAAAACTGTTTTTTATTTTTGTTATGATAATGGATTTTTCTTATACCGCAACACCAGTTTAAATAGCCTAAACAACATTTGGAATGTGGCGCAGCAGGAAACTGTTTAAGGGGGGGCCTTTTTCACTGCTGCACTGGAGTACATGCGTTAGTGGAGGTATTGAACGGTGAAAATGGACAGAGAACATTCTGAAACTGAAGCTGTAGCAGATGATAAAGTTGAACATGATGACACAGAATAACTTTTGCAGAAAAAAGGAGCCATGTCTGCCTTCTGGAGATACTTTGGTTTTATAAGGTCGGAAGTGGACCATTACGTTCAAATGTGTGAATACTGTTTCTATACTACTGGATAATACTGCAAGCCAAGTTGTACTTGTTTTATTTTTTTTTTTTCAATACTGTGTAATGTACCTGGGTACTGTGTAATAATGTGACGACATGTTGAATTTATTCTCGACATTTCCACTTTATTCTTGCCGTTTTATGTCGAGATTAAAGTCGACATGTTGACTTTATTCTCGTAATTTGTCATATAAGTAGAACATCGTAAACTAAACTTCATCTTAAAATGAATATTTAATTTACTAGATTTTCTCAAACCCCGGCATAAGTTGTGTAGCACATTAAATGCTTTGTGTAAAGTGTTCCCTGAGCCATGTTAATCGCTACGTGCTTCTTAAACTGACTTTCTCTTGCACTAAGAGGAGGCACAGGCAGCGATCACCACGCAGAATACATTAATTTCATGATATTCCTACTCCCTGAACATTCAGAATGCTAAGATAAATACTTGATATCATTTTCACAATGAAATGCATTAAAGCATGTATTAATCATGTGGGGGCATGGTGGCATGGATGGACTGCTGCGTCACAACAAGGGGGTCCTGGGTGTTCCCAGCCTTGAATTTGCATGTTTTTCTGGTGGGTTCACTCGGCGTGCTTCAGTTTTGCTTCAAAGTCATGTAGGAAGTGGGGTTTTGTGATGCTAAATTGACCCTGCTAATGTGTATGTGTGTGATCGTATTCACCCTGCAATGTGCTCCTGCCTCGCACACAATGTTTGCTGGAATGGGTGCAACCCTGAATGGATGGCATAATTAAACATGTATAACGAAGATTTTTTTAAAGTTCTGAACACTCCATGGTCTAAGTTTACAACTAGTTTTAATTTCACAAAGACGTTTATGTGATGTGTGGTGATTGGTTAGGTGGAGAAAGAAAAAGGAAGGATAGGAACTGGTGGTTTGGTACATCAAACAGAGACAGCATGCATGCAATAAAGAAAGCTCACTCAGAAAAACATCTATTGAATTCTGTGTTCGTGAACCCAATATTTAAGTTAAACCTGTGCAATACCCATTCATATATCCAGTTTTTTGAAGCCTCGTCACACCTGCCATAAGCGTCAAGATTAAAGTGGAAATGTCAAGAATAAATTTGACATGTCGACTTTATCCTCGACATATAGTTTTTTTTTTCTTCACTGTGTCTGTATTTTTTTTTCTTCACCGCGGCCCTAATACGATTACATAGGGCTATACCACATATAGCATTATAAATGCAAGTTGCAGTTTTATTATTTATGTATATAGCTTAGCTTGAAGCAAGGTCCATATTAATGCAGTTTGCCTTAATGATGGTTCAGTTGTTAAAGATGGCATGACCAAGTTGCACTTGTTTTATTTTATTTTAATTTGGTGAATACTGTGTAATGCACCTGGGCTTGAAGTCTTGGAAGTAATAGTATTATTACTGGAAATTGCAGTATTATTTATTTTATTATTATTATTTATGCCCTGTGGTGGGCTGGCGCCCTGCCCGGGGTTTGTTTCCTGCCTTGCGCCCTGTGTTAGCTGAGATTGGCTCCAGCAGACCCCTGTGACCCTGTAGTTAGGATATACTATGTGACGTCTGCTATCCTCTTTCGGGGTGATTATAGACCTCCAAGGTTATTCCTCTTTTTATTTTTATTCTCTTTTATTGTAGAATCAACTCTCGGCAGCGGCCAGCAGGATGGCCGTGCGTCGCATGCGTACAGGCACCATTCTCATCCCTACCACCTTCGCCGTTACTTCCCCTACCTCTTCATATCTTAAATCATTCTTGAAGCAGATTGAAAACTTAAGTACCAGCTTAAGTGAAAAATTAAGAAAAAGAAAAAGTAATTGCAACACAAACACTGACTTAATTAGTTTTAATGCAAAACGATGCTGACAAAAGAAAAGAAGCAGCAGGCCGCTAGGGTGGAGAAAAAAAGAGCTGCTCAGGAATCAGCAAGCGTATCAACCTCTCAGCAAATGAATGCTAAACGTACAGAGAAAGAGTATGAAAACTTTGAATGCTCAAGTCAAAAGTATTCTCTGCAAATTATCATGCAGTGCACAGTTACTGGTTTATAATAATAAGCATTGGACGTTACCTAATATGCCAACAATTAATTTTTTGTTATATGGCTATTAAGTTTTAATTTTCATTTTTAACTGAGTATGGTAAATGAACTTTAGAATTTGACTGTTCGCAATGAAAAAAGTAATTTTATTATTATCCACTTAAACAAAAATATTTAATACAAGCCCTTTTTTCTTGTAGCCAAATCACTAAATAAAGATGCAGTCAAAATATTGCTGCATAAATTTCTGAAATCAAGAAGACTGAATAACTAATATAAGCACCTGCAAAGTTTTAAATTTCTTTGTAAAATCTTGGATAACCATGATGTGTGGGACCCTAGACCAGGGGTGCCCACACCTTTTCGGCTTGCAAGCTACTTTTAAAATGACCAGGTCAAAATGATCTACCTACA
>JANRMT010062809.1:3368983-3390132 GCA_026402145.1 Polypterus bichir lapradei
ACTTTTTCCACATTTTGTTATTATACAGCCTTATTCCAAAATGGATTAAATTCATTTTTTCCCTCAGAATTCTACACACAACACCCCATAATGACAACGTGAAAAAAGTTTACTTGAGATTTTTGCAAATTTATTAAAAATAAAAAAATTGAGAAAGCACATGTACATAAGTATTCACAGCCTTTGCTCAATACTTTGTCGATGCACCTTTGGCAGCAGTTACAGCCTCAAATCTTTTTGAATATGATGCCACGGCGTGTGGTTCGTTTATTTGACAGCATGTAGATCGGGGTAATTATATTCATGGCATTCGTAGTCTGAATCACAATCTGATTGTATGGGTGCATGTGGGATGACCAGTATGTTAGAAGAAAAGAGATCTCAGACTGGCCGCCCTGTATGTCAATCAAGTGGCAAATGCCATAGGGAGGATATATGATAGACTAACATTTAAAAAAAAATGTTTTTGAATGCAACGCGATCTACCTGCACTACCTTTCCAATCTACCGGTCAATCACGATCAATGTATTGGGCACCCCTGCCCTAGACCTTTAAACCTTTAATACAGTGACATCATAGGGTGCAACCCTCACAAGTCCTGCAAAGCAATGTGTCTAGCAACAGTGCAGAAACTAAACCCAAAATGGCACAACCCATGAAAAAAATGGCATCATACAAAGATTTTCAATAGTTTAACTATTTCAACAATTGTTTTTTTTACAGAATAAACCTTAAATATGCGTTCTCCAAAACACCCACAGAGATATATAAAACATAAAATTAACTAAACATGAATGCATAAAAAATAAAGGAAAAACAGAATCATGACAGCAGTTATCATTCATGGAACTTGAATCCAAAGATGCGTATTTCTCTTGTGTTATTTAATCTAGTTACAATCACTACCTGGTTCATTCCATCTGCTTTGGCCATTGTTATAAATATATTTGTAAGAACTAGCAGAATGCTTTGCCTTGGCAGTAATAGCTCTAGCTTAAAGGAATACTACACCCAAAATGGATATTTTGTTAAAATAGTACCCCATGTGCTTTAAAGTAATGGGCAAGAAATAAATCTCATGTTTTCATGACAGAACAAGAGAAAATAGATTTATCATATAATGAAACCTAACAGTCACAAATGCTGAACAGCAGCAAACAACATGAAACACATTCATGGAAAAAAAAATTCATTTCACTCATGTTGTATAGTCCATATATAAACTTGAATGCTTAAAACATCCAAAAAGTATGCATTTTTGCTAAAATATTACTAACATTTACGTCTGGAAGAAGCAGAATGCTTTGTAAACATTACAACAGTTCCCACAAATCTGTGCTTTTGATTTGAAGAGAGCTCTTCACTAGTAAATAAGGAGGACAGGCAGATGTTAACTTGTGAGTTTATGCACATTTCTTCCTTGTTTCCAAAAGTGTTTTCCAGAAGTAGTTTATTTAAAAATATTTTAGTAAAATGCCTGTTTGGGATCTTGCGAACAAACAAACAGATGACTTTGCATTTGGTTTATGCAACACAAGTAATTTTTTTCTTGAATTTTTGGATATTATTTGCTGTTTTCCTGTGGTAATTTATGATTTAAATATAGAATAGTTTAAATCATAAACTAACCTACCTCTTTTCTGCATGAAAATATGCAATTACATTTTTCTCAGTCATCACTATAAAGCTTATGGAGTAACATTTTAACAAAATAGCACTTAAGTATTGAAAGTGTCAATGTTTATCTCTGTAAATATATTTGTAATGGGGTTATTGACATGAAATTTTCACCAAATGTCGGTAACAACCTAAGTAATCCACACATACAAAGAAATCAAAACAAATAAGGCCATAAATTAAGTTATGTGTAATAAAGTGGAATGACACAGGGAAAAAGTATTGACCACATAAAGAAAAGGAGGTGTGGAGAGCTTAAGAAATTGGAATTAGCAGGTACAGTTGTTTCTAATAAAACAATAGGTAATACACTCAACCGCCATGGCCTCTATGCATGCTCACCACGCAAGACTCCACTGCTGAGGAAAAAGCATGTTGAAGCTCGTTTAAAGTTTGCTGCACAACATTTGGACAAGCCAAGGAAATACTAGGAGAATATAGTCTGGTTAGATGAGACCAAAATTGAACTCTTTGGATGTCATTGCACACACCATGTTTGGAAGAAAAATGGCACTGCACATCACCCCAAAAACACCATACCAACAGTGAAGTTTGGAGGTGGTAACATCATGGTGTGGGCTGTTTTTTAGCATATGGTATTGGCAGACTTCATCTACCGGGATGCTGAAGATGAAATGATGGTCTACATTTCTATAAAACAATGATCCCAAAAACACAGCCAAGGAAACTCTCAACTTGTTTAGAGAAATAAAATAAGGCTGCTAGAATGGCCCAGTCAATTCAATTGAATCCAATTGAAAATCTATGGACAGAACTGAAGTTCAGAGCTCATAGAAGGGGATCCTGTAACCTTCAAGATTTCAGTTTGTGTGGTAGAATGGACCAAAATCACACCTGAGCAATGCATGTGACTAGTTTCTCCATACAAGGAAGCATACTGAAGCTGTCATTACCAACAAAGGCTTTTCTACTAAGTATTAAATAAATTTCAGTAAGCATGTTCAATACTTATTCCCTGTATCATACCACTTTATTACACATAACTTAATTTATGGACTTATTTGTTTTCATTTATTTGTATGTGTGGATTGTTTGGGTTGTCACTGACATCTGGTGAAAATTTCATGTCAATAACCCAATTAGAAATATATTTACTGAAAAAAACGTTGAGTCATTCAATACTTATTTTCCCCGCTGTACTGTATTTTCAAGCCATTTGACCTTAACTGAGACATCAGTGTTGATCTCACAGTTATTAATAATTAGGACTCATCATACAGTATACCTATACTGATTTTTTTTTGATCAGCAAAAGATATCAAGAAGAGGAAGAGAGAGAGGTCAGAGCCAAGGATGAAATGGTGGAAGTTGAAAAAGTAAGACTGCAAGGTTGAGTGTAGGGAGAAGGCGAAACAGGCAATGGGTGGCAGTGAAGAGTTACCAGACAGTTGGGCAACTACAACAGATATAGTAAGGGTCACAGCAAGAAGGGTATTTGGCGTGACATCTGGACAGAGGAAGGAGGAAAAGGAAACCTGGTGGTGGAATGGGGAAGTACAGGAGAGTATACAGAGGAAGAGGGTGGCAAAGAAAAAGTCTTTGTGGACCTGGAGAAAGCATATGACAGGGTGCCTCGAGAGGAGTTGTTGAATTGCATGAGGAAGTCGGGAGTGGTAGAGAAGTACATAAGAGTTGTACAGGAAATGTACAAGGGAAGTGTGACAGTGGTGATGTCTGCGGTAGGAGTGATGGATGCATTCAAGGTGGAGGTGGGATTGTATCAGGGATCGGATCTGAGCCCTTCCTTATTTGCAATGGTGATGGACAGGTTGACAGACCTGATTAGACAGGAGTCTCCGTGGACTCTGATGTTTGCTGATGACATTGTGATCTGTAGCAATAGTAGGGAGCAGGTTGAACAGACCCTGGCGAGGTGGGGATATGCTCTGGAGAGGAGAGGAATGAAGGTCAGTAGGAACAAGACAGCATGCATGTGTGTAAATGAGTGGGAGGTCAGTGGAATGGTGAGGATGCAGGGAGTAGAGCTGGCGAAGGTAGATGAGTTTAAATACTTGGGATCAACAGTACAGAGTAATGGGGATTGTGGAAGAGAGGTGAAAAAGACAGTGCAGGCTGTGTGGAATGGGTGGAGAAGAGTGTCAGGAGTAATTGGTGACAGACGGGTATCAGCAAGAGTGAAAGGGAAGGTCTACAGGACGGTAGTGAGAGCAGCTATGTTATATGGGTTGGAGATGGTGGCACTGACCAGAAAGCAGGAGAGAGAGCTGGAGGTACCATTGTTAAAGATGCTAAGATTTGCACTGGGTGTGACGAGGATGGATACGAATTGGAAATTAGTACATTAGAGGGTCAGCTCAAGTTCACAAAGTCAGAGAGGTGAGATTGCGTTGGTTTGGACATGTGCAGAGGAGCGATGCTAGTTATGTTGGGAGAAGGATGTTAAGGATAGAGCTGCCAGGTAAGAGGAAAAGAGGAAGGCCTCAGAGAAGGTTTATGGATGTCGTGAGAGAGGATATGCAGGTAGTGGGTATAACACAGCGAGATGCAGAAGACAGGACAATATGGAAGAAGATGATCCACTGTGGCAACCCCAAACGGTAGCAGCTGAAAGAAGAAGAAGATTCTTGTTTCCTGTACAATAAATAAACTATTTACTAAATAATACACTGAAAATGTTAAACAATATCACTTACAAAAATGATTAGATCAAGTGGAATTGTCAAAAATGTAAATGTAAATGAACCTCTTCTTTGTTTACCTTTTAAATAATGAAAGTAGGAACAACACACAAAAAAAATTATTAACACTAGTAAATTTAACTTTAATAAAATGTGTATGTTCATTACAGAAAATAATAATCTAATAAGGTACAATAATGGTATCAGGTGTGTTCACTGGCCCGAAAGTTGTACATTTGTTTATGATTTCCAGTTTCTGTTCATTGTAGCATAACATATTATTCATGCTTGTCTGCATAATTAAGTTAACATTATTGCTCAATTTTTCTCAAAATCATTTCCAGTTTGCATCAATTGTTAGGCACTTTGTTTTTCAATAAGAAGCTAAGTGATACTGTAATAAGTCTGGGGGGTTTCTAAGATTTGATGGTCTCAGGGCCTTTAGCCCCCTTTATGGGTATCTAAGTAGAAACAAAAATCAAGGGATGGGTGTTCCTTAGTGTTTCAAACACATTAATATACATATATAACATCTAGGGGGATACAGTTGATGCCCCCCTTAAGTTTATGAGTAAGCTGATTTACAAATATAACATCAAGGTGGGGTTAGAGTGAAAAGATCAGGAGCTTACAACAATATATTACGGCTTTAAGTCTCTAAAGCCTCTCCCTCCTGACACCAGTGATTTAGTCAAAAAATAGTAGATTGTCATAAAGTCAGTTATGTTCATACTTTGTATCTGTCATGCTTGTACAAATGTGTAGAGCACAGAATTGTTTATTTTAAAGTAGTTCAAGTCTTTCAGAGGTGATGCAAAACACTTGTCAGGAAGGCAGGGTCAGTATACACTAAAATACACTGAACCCACTAAAACCGAACAGGATACATAGTAATTATAATGTCTGAAACTGGGCAGGGGATCAAGATAAGAAGTAAAACTGAAAGCAATTGAAATTGCTCAAGAAGAAAAAATTATTTTGCAGACCAGTCTTTTAGTTTAAAACAAACAAGATATAGCCACTAAATAATCCACGTCATGGTCTTTTGAACATTGTCACTCAGATGTCACTCTCACACACAAACCTTAAGAAAGCACATCATCACAACAACATAAACACAAAATATCACCTTAGTAATGACAGTAATTGAATCTCTTAAAAACACTAAAACAAAAATTAAAATAACAAAATGGCAGACATTCTTACAAACTGACAAACTGTCAGAAACAAGAAAGCTACTATACCTGAAACTACACTGAAATATTAGAATGTGTTTCAACTACAGTCCTATAAACCAAACCCACTAAATATTGTTTATATTTCCGTTTTCAAACTCCTTTCACCCATACTGATTATACTAGGAATGAGCAAATTCCTGGTTTAAAGGCGTATGCAAATAAAACCTTGAGTCAGATTCCCAGGAAATAAAACTGGTCATTTTCCAGGTCAAGACTTAATGTGACACTTGACAATCTATTGTTTTGAACTAAGAATAAGAAAAGGTGTAAAACTGCAACAAACACAAAATGCATCATGACCACATTATGAAAGACATTAATGTGAGTGAAACATAAATAGGGACTCGTGCAATGATGCTTGTTATATCAGACTGCAACTAACTTCAGACTTTTCACAGATAAACACAGAATTAAAAAAAAAATCTGGAAATTACATGAACTTTGAAATAATTGAACTATTCTCCATTTAAGCCAAGGAGTAACGTGTCAATGCAATATTCTGAAATGAAAAATGGCATAATCTATACTCAGATTACAGAGGTTCTAAATTCATACAAGATTAAGGTTACTGTATAAACTAACAAGTTACAAATGCCATAATCTCTCAAGTTGGGACTGTCATGTGTAAATGTTAATAACCTGGGAAGTTAACTGGTTGTCATTTTAAATGTACACTACTAATTCCCCTAACCTGATGCTTGAAACAATAACATTAAATTTGTGAAATGCATTAGTTCCTCCATTTAGTTCATAACAACTGTCATAGCACTTTCACAAAGCACATATACAGCTGTGGCACTTTGCTTTCTTCTGCTCCTCAGTCTCTTGGGACTGAATCCTGCACTCAGGTGTTTTTCATGTGGTGGAAAATGACATTTTGTAACAAAATTAAATCCTGTCAAGATTATATATAAAAATGACTAATATGACTTTTAATCATCATCATCATCATATACATCATATAAGCTGCTCATTCACTCCAGAATCAAAGAAAGTCCCAGAAAATCCCAGAAGCATTTTATTTTTTTCTTTATTTAATTTGAAATGACTTATTTTGTTAGTAATATTTTAAAAACTGGCTTCATGGATTTTACATAATTATGCCATGTTTATCAAGGGTGTTTTTTGGGGTATTCTAGTTACCAGCTATTTTCTAAAGGCATGTTGGTGGAATTGATTGTTGAATCTGGATTTACTGAATGGGGTGAATGTGGATGCGACAGTGTTCCTTGGTGAAACACAGACAAAAGCAGCAAGAAGCAGAGCAGATAAGGTACATTAACAATATGCAACAGGCTCAGAAATCCAAATAATAAAAGCAGAATCACAAAGGACTTAGACAAGAGTCAGGAAAACACAAAGCAATCCAATACCATAAACTGAATGGTATGTTAGTCTCACAGGACTCTAAGAACCAGTGACTGATAAGAATATACATATTTAGCATTTTAGTTGTCTGTCACAAAGAGTTTTATTTCACATATTTTATTGAATTACAAAGACTTAAAAAACTTGAAAATAGAAATTCCTTGCATGCACATACTTTGAACAGACTTGCCACTATTATTTTATGAAGCACATTTCAACAGCCACTGCTATCTTAAGATGCTTTACAACTATAAACAAATATTATAACTGTTTACATACTGTATATTTTTCATAGATGGCACACAGGCCGGTAAAGTGATTTCTTAGAGTATTACAGTGACTCAGAGGAAAAGGCAGAACCAACAACTAAAGTCCAGTGTTAGTTACTAGGTCACACTGCCTATTAAGAAAAGCAAAAAAGAGTGCATGGAAGATTTAGACTTGTGTCTTTAGTTTTGTGCACTTTGCAATGAGCTGATTCCTGTCTCACATCTGAAGCTGATGGGATGGGCTCCAGTCCCAATATCGCTGAACTGAGAAAAGCAGGTACAGTTAACAAAAGAATGACTGAATGAGTGCAAGAATCTCTTTAGTTTTTATTAGCTTACTAGCCAACCCGCGGCGTAGCATACGCCGCATAATTATTCATTGGTGGGTGAAGACTTCCTAAAAGACACAGTTGTCCAAATGGGGTGGGTTTGAGGATACGACTGTGAGTGAATGAAAAGATGGAACTCTGGAGAGAGCAACATACAATTGTCCGTGACTGAAAACTGGTTTTGGCAGATACAACAACAACAACAACAACATTTATTTATATAGCACATTTTCATACAAAAAAATGTAGCTCAAAGTGCTTTACATAATGAAGAATAGAAAAATAAGAGACACATTAAGAAAATAAAATAAGTCAACATTAATTAACATAGAATAAGTGTAAGGTCCAATGGCCAGGGGGGACAGAAAAAACAAAAAAAAAAAAACTCCAGACTCATACAGGCATATCTTTTTGAAAGTTTGGCCCTGTGCCTTATTAATTGTCATTGCAAAGGCCAATCTAACAGGAAATTGTCTGCGTGTAAAAGTAAAATGCAAATTTGAATCTGATGGGCCCATTGAAATCCGGGGAATAAGGACAGTTTGTGAGGTAGCAGCTGCGATAGTTTTACACTCCAGTACATTGCGGTGAATGCTGGTAACAGAAAGTCTAGTGCTATTACAGAGACCTCTTGCTGGCATGAGGTTTCTGAGAAGCACGATGACTGATCCAATTTTAATATTGAGTTTATGCGGAGGCATGCCAGTGGGAGTAAGACTATTAAGGCATGCGGGCACATGAGCTGGCAGTACGCATGCCTCGAGAGCGAGGGTGGACACGGAAGGAGGGTTAGAGTTGGCGGGCGAGGCTCTGTCGTGCGTATCCCATGACGCGGGAGGAGGGTTAGAGTTGGCAGGCTGGACTCTGTCGTGCGTATCCCATGGTCTTAGAGTTGGTGGGCAGGGCTCTGTGAGTTGACGGGCGTGGCTCTGTCGTGCGTATCCCATGGCCGGGCGACTTAGTGAATCTATAATAATAAAAGGCAAAGCCCTCACTCACTCACTGACTGACTGACTGACTGACTGACTGACTGACTGACTCATCACTAATTCTCCAACTTCCCATGTAGGTAGAAAGCTGAAATTTGGCAGGCTCATTCCTTACAGCTTACTTACAAAAGTTAAGCAGGTTTCATTTCGAAATTCTACACGTAACGGTCATAACGGTCGATAACGGTCGACAACGTCCGCCATGTTGAACTTTCTCATTTATGGCCCCATCTTCACGAAATTTGGTAGGCGGCTTCCCTGCACTAACCAAAACCGATGTATGTACTTATTTCGATGGTATGACGCCACTGTCGGCCGCCATATTGAACTTTCCAACGTCACCAATTTTCAAACTTCCCGTGTAGGTAGAAGGCTGACCCCATCTTCACGAAATTTGGTAGGTGACTTCCCTGCGCTAACCGAAACCGATGTACGTACTTATTTCGATGGTATGACGCCACTGTTAGCCGCCATATTGAATTTTCCAAACGTCACTAATTCTCCAACTTCCCGTGTAGGTAGAAGGCTGAAATTTGGTAGGCCCATTCCTTACAGCTTACTTACAAAAGTTAAGCAGGTTTCATTTCGAAATTCTACGCGTAACGGTCATAACGATCAACAACGTCCGCCATATTGAACTTTCTTATTCATGGCCCCATCTTCACGAAATTTGGTAGGCAGCTTCCCTGCGCTAACCGAAACCAATGTACGTACTTATTTCGGTGGTATGACGCCACTGTCAGCCGCCATATTGAATTTTCCAACATCACTAATTCTCCAACTTCCCGTATAGGTAGAAGGCTGAAATTTGGCAGGCTCATTCCTTACAGCTTACTTACAAAAGTTAAGCAGGTTTCATTTCGAAATTCTACGCATAACGGTCATAACGGTCAACAACGTCCGCCATGTTGAACTTTCTTATTTAAGGCCCCATCTTCACGAAATTTGGTAGGTGGCTTCCCTGAGCTAACCAAAACCAATGTACGTACTTATTTCGGTGGTATGACGCCACTGTCAGCCACCATATTGAATTTTCCAACATCACTAATTCTCCAACTTCCCGTATAGGTAGAAGGCTGAAATTTGGCAGGCACATTCCTTACAGCTTACTTACAAAAATTAAGCAGGTTTCATTTCGAAATTCTACGCGTAACGGTCATAACGTTCAACAACGTCCGCCATGTTGAACTTTCTTATTTATGGCCCCATCTTCTCGAAATTTGGTAGGCGGCTTCCCTGCACTAACCGAAACCAATGTACGTACTTATTTCAGTGGTATGATGCCACTGTCGGCCGCCATATTGAACTTTTCAACAGTCTTTGTTACTTATGGGCCCATCTTCAAGAAATTTGGTACACGGGTTCCCAACGCTAACTGAATCCTACTTCCGTACATATATACGTCCATAGCCTGCAGCTTGGTCACCATGTGAGGCGGCGTTGGGTCCCCCATCCCAACGCCTTCCGCGTTGTTGCTGCCTGCCTATATAAGGCCGTCCATCGCTCCAGTCTCTACATTCCCTTCCTTGCTTCGCCACGGGATTCACGTCTCCCTGCTGATAACTACAGCCTTTTTGTTTAATCCACGGCTTCTCCGCTGTTTTATTGTTTGTTTATTACAATTATAGTTATTGTATAGGTATTTTACACTTACTTTACGTTACTCAGGTACCCATTTCCTTCATCATTCCAACCCCCATTAACATGTCTATCGAGGTAATCACCATCGATCAAAGAACTGTCACTTACCAAGTGGTTTCCTTGCCCGGAGATGGCACCTACCTTTTCCATTCTCTGTGTTACATATTGCACGGCCATATCAGGCTCACTCTTGATATCCGGAAGAACATTGTGTCTTATGTATTGAATGACTGGGACAGGTTCAAGGTGTGGACTGATGACGGTACAGGAGATAATTAGACTACACAGGAGCACTAGAAGAGTGAAATGCTTAAGCCCTTCATCTATGGTTCTGCATGTGAGTTGATGGCTGCCGCTGAATTGTTCGGTTGGTGCTTTCAAGTGTACCGAAATGGTCAAATATTTTACACCTTTCGACAACCGCCAATGCCTCTTAAACATCTTACATTCACAGGTGACGATTTCAGTAGTGGACACTTTGATGTTTATGAATGTTTAAACTCTCAAAAGCTGGATGTGAAGTTATCGATGAAACCGGTTGTAAGCTTACAACGCTTGACAGATGCCGAATGTCACTTCAACACAAGTCCTACAAATACTGTCGTAATTGAAACAAACCATGAACCTCAAACTGATTATGACAGTAGCAATCCAAGCTGTGAGATTTGAGACAAGATTACTGTTCACATGGCCAACTGTAAGTTGCATGCTCAAGAGTAAGCTCAGCGCACAGCTTGGTCATGTTACAACCGGATGGCCGAACTCACAATGTGGTATACAAAGAGATCCTTAACAAATAATTATTGGCATATTTTCCCTCAGTTTAAAAAGGTTAAATTTTCTTCTTAATAAAAATTTTAATGCAGTACTTCGCCGCTGCGAAGCGCTGGTATTTTGCTAGTGTATATATATATATATATATATATATATAGATATATAGATAGAGAGAGAGAGAGAGGACAACAACACTCATATCAATGACAAAACAATTACATTAACAATCATGTTACGTCATTTTTAAAATATTTCCTTTTCTTTTTCATAACTTCTTTAACACACTACTTCTCCGCTGCGAAGCGCGGGTATTCTGCTAGTTATATATATAGATAATCAGACATATGCCACCATAAAAATGCTTATTTGAAAATGAGGACCCTTAACCTATTTTTAAAGGTAAAAGTAAGTTGTGGTTTATATGTAGGGCATTTACAAAGTGTTAATGAGCAATCTCCTAGCCAGGCTTACTGCTCTTCATTCTCATGTACCCTTGTGGATCCAATGTCTGATGAAACAAATATGTACCACAATTGATTCTAGAAACCTGCAAGGGATCAATTATATAAATAATATGATTTTAGCTACATGGATAGAAACAAATCAATAAAGCAGTTAAACAAAGAAAAAGCTGATTCAATTACACAATTACAAAATCCACCTGTGCACCAAGCTAAGTATTCATTATGGAGTATACAAATATCTTAAGATGAACTCACTGCTTACTCCTTTACAAAGTCACAAGAACCCAACTCTGCAATGCAAGTCTTGAGATTGATCTATGTTTTCATTTAATATAGTGCTTTTAGTGACATGCACTAGCATATATCTTCTACTGCGGTCTCCTACTAGCAAAAACTGATGATAAAGATATACTGTATTAATTTATAATCTCATGTAATTTTTAAAATTATGCATGTACATTTTTACCAGCTAATTTAGTATCAGTTTTAGAATATCACAACTGTTAAGAGCTTTTTTACTGTCTATGGTTTGGTACAGCTCATATGATAACCGTATATAAGAAAAATAACACATAGTATTACAAGTTTTCCAGGAATATGCCTGTGAATTTGTCTAATTTTTAAAATATTTTTGAATAAATACAGCAGACTGCCTTATGTTTTTCTAATTAAAACCCGTCATACATGCATTTTATTTGCAAACATACTGTATTTATTTCAGCATCCATTCCAGGCTTATTTAAAACAGAACAGTCCCATCTCATATCATGTCATTCTCAAACCCACTTATCTATTTAAAGGTCGTGGTGGAATAGTGCCCATACTAGCAATCCTTGGTGCAAGGTGGGAAACAACCCTGGTAGGGCACTAGTTCATTGCCCCATGCTCTCACTTGGATAATGTAGAATTATCAGTAGATTTATTCAAATCCAGAAAGCTGGTCATAAGAGGCATAGGCACGATCCATTGTGCTGCCTCACTTAGTCAAGAAAAGTCCAATAAAAACATGAATCTGTATGCATTTCATAGAAGGTTACTAAACCGATTGTTATGTTAGCCGTGAAGACAAACACGGTTTCCGAAAAACAGAGAAGACCAGGAGAGAAAATGTACCAAAAACGACAGAAAATTTAGGTAAGAAAAGTTTTTTTATAAAGCGCCTTTCACAGACAAGAAGTCACAAAAGATGACATAGACACATTAATTATTTAATGTATTTGTTAGATTTTACTCTTGACCAACTTAATCTTTAAACTCTGAGTAACCTTAGCCAAAATTATTTTGTACATTAAGCTAAAACAGTGTGATCATTGAACATTTTGTAATTAGATGTAATTAGAATTACTAACGGTCACGGAAGTCCAATGATCCCCAGTAAGAGCCACAAAGTCCGCTTTCTGTAATGCATCTAATTTTGCTTGCTTTTCAGTGTGCACAAAACCATGCTTTTACAAAGGCTTCGCTCGGGTAGTTTTTTGAAATGAAATTTTCCTCTGATCAGGCGTAGGAACGCGCTTCATTCCGACTCTAACATTTTTGTAGCTGTGATGTGTGCATCAGTGTAATCGATGTACCAGGAAATCATGCATTGACAAAAGTTCCCCTTTGCTTGGAATTGAAAGTGTGATTAAATGCGTTATATTTTGTTATGGAGTACATGCATCGAAGCTTCTCAGCTGTGCTTGTGCTAAGAAAAGGAAAGATTTTAAAAATAACGTAACATGATTCTGCGTTAACCGCATATTTTTTCATACGTCTCAAACCAAGGGGATGCGAGGTTAAAATGAACCGAGAAGCACGCGTACATACTCAGTACATCCCCTCTCGGGAATCGAACCTCGGATGTAGGCGATAGAGGCTGCGCCACGGTGTGTGGCTTATCTATTTGAGAGTATGTAGATCGGGGTATATATATATATATATATATATATATATTCGCAGCGGAGACGTAGTGTGTTAAAGAAGCTATGAAAAAGAAAAGGGAACATTTTAAAAATAACGTAACATGATTGTCAATATACAGTAATTGTTTTGTGAGTGTTATTGACTGTTGCTGTCATCAAGGATTCGATTATCATTATTTGTTTCAATCAGGGTCGTATTTGTACGATGTGTTGTGTTCAAGTTACATTCTGTTGTAAATATAAGAGGTTTCATTTATCGATTCGTTTCTTACTGCATCAATAAACAGCTCGTCTTCCTCTTTATCTGAGATGTGACACACTGCATGCACGGCTTTTTTTTTACACTGTCTTCCTTTAGCGGGACATTCACTTTTTGCACCGTGTGCTTTGTTTCTGCAGTAGCTGCACTTATGAATATGCTTGTATGTATCAGACGCTTCATATTTTTTTGCTGCCTTCTCAATTGTGTAATTCGGTTTTTGTTCAGCGCTCTTTGGAACTGTTGCTTTTTGTCTGTGCACTGCGTCAGTTCACGTGAGCCGCTCAGTGTACATGCATCAAAGTTTCCCAGCTGTGCTGGTGCCATGTCGTGCTATGTCCATGGCTGTATCTAATGTTACCTAAGTCCCGGCACTTAAAACTTTCTCTCGCAGTTTTGCTGAGTTTGTGCCAAACACCACCCTGACTATCTCATCTTCCTCTGCATAAGCACAGTCCTTCACTCGTGAATATTTAGTGGCAGTGTTTCTATTGGATTGCCGCTGACGGATGGCCTTATATGGGCAGGCACTAAATTACAAACGCCAGCGGCAGCCTGTCTATGAACTTAATTTAAAGTTTAGGTTTACATTGTGCTTTGTTTCCGAAGTAGCAGAACTCATGAATATGGTTGTATATGTCACTCGCTCGCTTCTTATTGTTTCGCTGCCTTCTCAATTATATAATGCATGTTTTCTTGAGCGCTTTTTGGGGCTCTTCCTGGTTTTATACGTACTGCGTGATTACGTGGGAGGCGTGATGATGTCACACGAAACTCCGCCCCCACGGCTTTCAAGCTCATCTCCATTACAGTAAATGGAGAAAAACAGCTTCCAGTTATGACCATTACGCATAGAATTTCGAAATGAAACCTGCCCAACTTTTGTAAGGAAGCTGTAAGGAATCAACCTGCCAAATTTCAGCCTTCCACCTACACGGGAAGTTGGAGAATTAGTGATGAGTCAGTGAGTGAGTGAGTGAGTGAGTGAGTGAGTGAGTGAGTGAGTGAGGGCTTTGCCTTTTATTAGTATAGATGATCTCGTGGGCCGGATATAATAACACGCCGGGCCGGATGTGGCCCGCGGGCCTTGAGTTTGACACATATGGACTAAATACAACTTGAAAAGATATATTTTTTCGAATGTGATCGCGCAATTCAGATCGAGTTGACGCGCACCGACGCATCGAGCCCGCGTGCTATTTGTGGTTTCAATAAGTCACCCTCCCCTCGCTCTTACTTTTTTACCGTTCATCTAATGAATACACTGAGTATGGCTTTACCAAAACAATCATTGATGGCGAATAGTCTTTTCAAATGAAATTTGCGTCTGATTAGTCCCAGCAAGGCGCTTTCTTTCGACTCTTACATTTTTGTAGCTGTGATGTGTGCATGAATGTAACCAATGCACCAGGAAATCATGCACTGACAAAAGTTCCCCTTTGCTTGGAATTGAAAGAGTGATTAAATGCGTTATTTTTTTAACGCGTTATGGAGTACATGCATCGAAGCTTCTCAGCTGTGCTTGTGCTAAGAAAAGGAAATATTTTAAAAATAACGTAACATGATTGTGAAAGTAATAGTTTTGTGACCGTTATGAGTGTTGCTGTCATCAAGAATTTGATCATCATTATTTCTTGCAATTAGGTTCGTATTTGGAGGATGTGTTTATGTAATGTTAGCTAAGACCCGGCACTTAAAAGTTTCTTGCTACAGCAATTTTAACTCCGTTACAAAGTGATCCAAAGTGTCGTTTATAACTCGTGGCTTCTCAGTAAACTTGTATCTCGCGAAAACCGTCATTTGCCGTAGGCATGACAAACGGCAGCGGGAGTGTGTCTATAAACTTAATGTAAACTTACGGTTCACGCCATGCTTTGTTTCCGCAGTAGCTGTACTTATGAATATGCTTGTATTCATGAATACGCTTGTATGCATCACTTGCTTCATAATCTTTTTCTGCCTTCTCAATTGTGAAAAGGCATTTTTTGCTCAGCGCTGTTTGCAGGTCTTCCTTGTTCTCTACGTACTTACGTAGGAGGCGTGATGATGTCACACGAAACTCCGCCCCCACGGCCATCCAGCTCAACTCCATTACATTATATGGAGAAAAATAACCTCCAGTTATGACCATTACGCGTAGAATTTCGAAATGAAACCTGCCCAACTTTTGTAAGGAAGCTGTAAGGAATGAGCCTGCCAAATTTCAGCCTTCTACCTACACGGGAAGTTGGAGAATGATGAGTCAGTCAGTGAGTGAGTGAGTGAGTGAGTGAGTGAGTCAGTGAGTCAGTGAGTGAGTGAGTAAGTGAGTGAGTCAGTCAGTCAGTGAGGGCTTTGCCTTTTATTAGTATAGATTTCTGAAACATTTTGTTATTTGGTGACATTTCATCACCATTTTGTTTGTGTATGTTTTTCAGGTCGCACAAATAATTTTACAAATTTGTTTTCTTGGGCACTCCCATTTTTTGTGTCTGGTTGCCATAATGCTGTATGGTTGCCAGACACGTTATACATGTGCTATGTTACCTATAAAATCATAGATGATAACATCAGAATACTATATTAAGATAAGTTCTTAAAACATCAACCAGAACGTCTTGCTTAAAACTGTGTTTTTGACCTCAGACATGAAAGATCATTTTTGTTGCTGATCACTGCTTGCTCCTTGACTGTTTGTTTTCATTTTCGCCAAAGAAAGATGTTGTTTATCTCTGCTATGCTCAGCAAAATTAATATTTAATCAGGTCACATGGACAGATTTTTGGTATAATGCCTAGTTTAGAAGGCAGCTTAGAAAAGCACATTGATTGAAAAGAATTGGTACATAAAGAATATTTCTCATAAAGTGCCAGAATGGTCAGAAGACGTAGCAAAGTCAGATAACCAAAAGTAAAAAAAAATAACATCAAAGCCCAAAATTAAACCCTGAATCAAAAAATAAAGTCAGCATTAAAAGTCAAAATAAAAAGAAAAACTACCCTTCATTAACTAAAAATTACTTTGATGAGCTTAAAGTAGATTAGTATTATCTTAGTTTTAGTGAATAGAATGAAAAGCTTGGACACTCAAAGTAGCACATCAGCATCTTAAATAGTGTCACCATAATAACATTAAGCTAATGGAGATAACATAAGCAGCAATTCCCATGTCAGTAAAAGAACAGAATGGTAGAAGTCAAAGAAAAGCCTTAATTAAGTGACAGTCAAATTTAGTCATCATGCAAAAATTAAAATAAAACATTTCTACTGTAACCAGGATAATGTTTGATTAGTCTTCAAAGAACAAAAAGGCTTTAGACAAGTAGAAGAAGACAGAAATAAGGACTTAACCAACAGTAATCAAGTCATATCAAAATGTCAATAGAGCCAAAGAACAAAACCAAAACTAAAATGTAGGTGAAAAAAATGTAAAAAATCAGGAAAAAAGAACCCTATCCATAACTTGTTGCCCATTTTCCTTTGCCCATTAAGTTTTGTAAAGCTTCAGGAGAGTTTCTGGTTTTACCTGAAAACTTGAATATGTTGCATCTTATTGTTCTTAAATTGTCCATCCATCCATTATCCAACCTGCTATATCCTAACTACAGGGTCACAGGAGCCAATCCCAGCCAACACAGGTTGCAAGGCAGGAAATAAACCCTGGGCAGGGCGCCAGCCCACCATAAGGCACACACACACACACACCAGGGACAATTTAGAATCGCCAATGCACCTAACCTGCATATTTTTGGACTGTGGGAGGAAACCGGAGTACCTGAAAGAAACCCACACAAACACGGGGAGAACATGCAAACTCCATGCAGGAAGTGAACCTGGGTCTCCTAACTGCGAGGCAGCGGTGCTACCCACTGCACCACCCACTTAAATTGTTATCTTGTTATTACCCCGATTTGCCAAAGGATTCACAACATAAATGACCATCCTGGCCTGAGAACTTTTGATGTAGTTGCAGAAAAAAAAAAGTCGAGGATGACAAATCCACTATGCGAGTACTACCATATCCTGACAAGGAAAAAATGCTACCTGAACACTGACAAATATAGGAAAAAAAATCATAAAACATACAATAAATGAAAGAATAAAGAAAACCTAAGTACCCTCTCTAATAGTTGTACCTGCATAATATGGTTAGTCTTTATCTTTACCAGAGAAGTGACATTTCAGACAGATAAAAAAGATCCATTAAACCACCACCCCTCACTGCCTCATTCAACCTCTCCTGATCACTAGTTTCATTGCCACTTTACATGTAAACAGTTACATGTTCTTTAAATATGAATCAAAATTCAGTCATAGTTTTTTTTTTCCAAAATCTGCAAGAGACTGAAATATTTAAAGTCAAGAAGAAGTAAAAAAGGTTTATGCTTATACCTTATGTCTTACCAAAAAAAGTAGTCAATGTCATCCCCCCACAGGGCTGATCACTTAACAGTGAATAATGATTCATGATGTATTTCTCTTTACTCAGGTCCTTACCATGTCATGTAGGATACCAAGTCACGGAAAAAAATGTTCTGAATCAAACCATGTTTGTGGTAAATTCATTAAACACAAACTGAAACTGAATCTGGACAGAGTTTGACTTAGAAATTTACACCTTTTTGAAAAAAACTCTCTTTTTCCAGCAGAAAAAGTGTTTGCCTATCTTAAACAAGACTGAAGTCCATTCAATCCATTTTTAAACCTATTTAATCCACTTTAGAGTACACTTGCTGCAAATCAGGACTAATACTGGATCAAACATCACTACAGGGCACTCTCATACTCACTCATGCAGGCTCAATTTAGAGTCACATATTAACCCAACAAGTACATCTTTGGGATGTGCAAGAAAAAAACAGAGTACACTGAGAAAAACAAACAGGAGAATATAGAGAGAATGTGCTAACTTTACACAGATAATGTCTAGGTCTGTGATTTGAAGCATCAATAATTATCATTGTGCTAACCAAAGTGGTGTATTCAAACCTCAAATAGGACAAAGTAAATTTTTCATAGTAGTATAAGCATTTATATTTGTCAGCCACTAAATACACCAGGGTGCTAATTGCAAAAATGAGTGTATTTAGCTATTCACAATAAAATAAACTACATATTGTACATATTCAGAATTTGGCTCAATGCCCACTGGCCCTGAAACTAATCACATTTGTAATCTCCCAAGATTTATCCATTTCGTGATACTGTGCATATGTAACCAATACATTATGTTTATATGCATGTTTTGTCTTATCAAATGAAGTTTCACTATTAATATTTTAAGAAGTTATCCTCCATTGTTTTGAAATTTTCAAATATATTTCACTTCTTTAATGTTCACATGGCATTTTTATGTTGAAATTGAGAGATTTCAAACATTTTAAATTACACCATTTAAGCTGCCAGCTGCTCTTTGTTTTTTACTAATCTATTTGCAGCAGCGTTTTTCAACCTAAATTGAATTATGAGGGTTGAGAATGTATCTGCTGTGGTGGGCTGGCACCCAGCCCGGGGTTTGTTTCCTGCCTTGCGCCCTGTGTTGACTGGGATTGGCTCCACCAGACCCCTGTGACCCTGTAGTTAGGATATAGTGGGTTGGATAATGGATGGATGGATGAGAATGTATCTGTATATATGTATGTGGTCAATAGACAAGTACATCCACTAGAGGTGAATTTCTTCCACATCCCTCAGACATCTTTTGTGTTTTAGTTTATCAAAGTCTGATTTTACAAATATACTATTGGCCAGTGACCTTGACCACATGACTTCTGATTAACTTTTAGAAAGAGTTGTTTCTGTGCTCGACAGCCAATGTGGTATTAGACACAGTGGGTATTGCCCCTTTGCCAGACTTTTATAGGCACACACAGCCTTCTCTGTTAAATGAACAGACCCCAGCATGACATTTAAACATCTCTATGTCTGCTGTTATTCATCCATCCATTATTCAACCCGCTATATCCTAACACAGAGTCACGGGGGTCTACTGGAGCCAATTCCAGCCAACACAGTGCGCAAGGCAGGAACAAACCCCAGGCAGGGCACCAGCCCACTGCAGGGCACACACACACATGCACACACACACATCAAGCACACACTAGGGACAATTTAGGATCGCCAATGCACCTAACCTGCATGTCTTTGGAGTGTGGGAGGAAACTGGTACACCCAGAGGAAACCCACGCAGACACGGGGAAAACATGCAAACTCCACGGAGTAAGGATCCGGGAAGCAAACCCAGGTCTCCTTACTGCGAGGCAGCAGCGGTACCATTGCGTCACCATGCCAGCCCCCATTAGAAACCACTTTATCTATTCACCATTACTTTTAGATGGTCATGGAAAGCTAAAGTTTATCAGAAACTTAAACTTATAGTAGCATCAGATGCATAACAGGACCCAATCCTGAACGACACAGGCATATTCACTTAGACATCCAGTCTAGGTTGTTTCAGGACAGCAGTTAACTTAACCTTTATTTGAGTTGTGGATGATACCTAGAGTACACAAGGCGAATATGTGAACTCCCCTAAGTATGTTACCATGCTGAGACTTCAGCTTAAGTTATTAAATCAAATTGTTTTTTTCTTACATATGAAATATAAAATAAAAGCAATGCTTTTTAGTCGGTGGTACACAGAACTTACATATTTTACTAGTTACATTTATTCTGCATATGTATGGGACTATTACTTTATTATGTTTGATGTTCTGCATGTTTTTATGGCTCACTGAAGACCTTTATATCATATTTCATAAATGAGTTATGAAATTCAAGGCTTAGCAACAGAGCTTGTACAGCTTTCTGCTTTTCTTGCTTTAGTACTATTAGCAATTGAGTGTGTTATTGTGACTCATGTAATTATTAGTGCTGGACAAAAGCCCTGCTGCTGGCAGGTTTTAACATTTATTCTCATGGCTGTAATTTATATTGTGTACTTATATGTACACATACATGCATTTATTGTATATATAAATATTTTTAGGCTATTACTTAATTTCTTCTAAGGCTACATCTTTAGAGACGCACACACAAAGATACACAGACTGCTCTGTTCCATCACACACCTGTCCTTATTCCTGCAGGGACAGAAATCTTTCCCCTAAATGGCCCTGTGATATGTTTTTAGCCAATCTGTATGCTAAAGGTAGTACAAACCATTCAGAAGAGCTGAATCTCTAAATTAAGGGGGATGCAAAATGTCAGACAATTTATGTATAAAACTTGAATAATATTGCATAATAATTAGTGATGTTTGAACCCTGTGGAGTTCACTTTGCTGTGAGTGTGGCAAAATCACAGAAATGTTGTGGATCTTCGCTGAACTTTGTGAAATGCATTTAAGTCAACTGGAAAGGAGAAACTCAACTAGTTTTCAGTGGCTTATAATGATGCAATGGTCTTTTAAGTGTCCCTGGGGTCAAGGGAAGCATCTGCCAACAAGTTGGACTGATTACTATAACCAAAAATATAATCTGAGCTAAGAGGTAGCAGTGCTAACCACTGTGCCATCATGTCTCAAATAACAAAAGATGCAGATGGAACAATAACCACAAACAAAATACAACAAACTGGCAATAAGCAATATATATATA
>JANRMT010062809.1:3390532-3410524 GCA_026402145.1 Polypterus bichir lapradei
CCAAGCTTGTGGCATCATATTCAAAAAGACTTGAGGCTGTAATTGCTGCCAAAGGTGCATCAACAAAGTATTGAGCAAAGGCTGTGAATACTTATGTACATGTGATTTCTCAGTTTTTTTATTTTTAATAAGTTTGCAAAAACCGCAAGTAAACTTTTTTCATGTTGTCATTATGGGGTGTTGTGTGTAGAATTCCGAGGAAAAAAATTAATTTAATCCATTTTGGAATAAGGCTGTAACATAACAAAATGTGGAAAAAGTGATGCGTTGGGAATACTTTCCGGATGCACTGTATTTTATACATATAATGTATAATGTTCCTTAAAGTCTCATGACAATTTTCATTGGCTTGGATGGTGACTACTCTCCCTGCTTCAAAATCTGTTCTTTTTGAAAAACATTTTCCTAATGGCAGACCTTACAAAACAAACATTATATTTTGTGCTCATGTGTATAACAAATTCAGCTGCTAAAAGGACATACCTATGTCCTTGCTGGAGTCTGCTATGAGTGGCTAATTTGCATCAATATCAGCCTATCTTACATAATAATATAATGACTAACTACATTTGTCTGCTTAATCTTGATGGTTTGCTCACACATTAAGCCAAGACAGCAGTTTCCTTTAAATCCTAGACCTTAAAAAATTTAAATTCTTTAGTCAGTTTTTTTTAATATAGCTCCATCTTTCACTCACACATTATCTTATCCTGAAAATGAATTGCCTATAAAAAGGTATCATTAACATCAAATATGTTTTAAATTGAAAGCATAAAAATAGAAATGTCCAGTGTAAGAAGCTCTAAGAAGCCCTGGGCAAACCTAACACAACATTCTTCATGCTTACATCCTGTGCAAGCCCACTTTAATACTGTAAATGCCATGCCCTAGATTGATATTAAATTGAAGCCTCTTAACATTCTGTGACAGATTGTACATAGCCTTTTGCGATCTGAGGACTAACAAGTATAGCCAGGTTGAAGTATAAGCATGACCTATTTGCTAAGTGATGAGAAGGCATCTTTAAACAATCTATGCTACAACCTCAAGACAGAAGACTAGTATTCTCAAATAACCCCTGTTCTACTCACAAATTTCTTTTCTGTAGCCTTTAAGAACTCTATGTGCTGGCCAGCACTGACAAGATATAGAGAAAGAATGAAGATTCAGTATGTTATTTCAGACAGAAGTTATACCCAGTACCCTTTTGTTGCCCAAACTGCTTAGTTGCCCAGAAGCACTGAATGGTAGAAACACACGGAATTAATTTTGTCAAATAAATACAAATAAAACAAATCAAACAAAATTTTATTAAGGAAGTCTGATTCATAAAAAAACTAAGTAGATAATAAGAATCACACATACTATAAGAGAAAAGGGAAAAAATGATTAAATTATGAATTTAATATGTCCTCAGCTGGAAAGGACTGCTAAGTGGGGAGTGCATTAGTCACCACTAAATGAACCACGTGATCAGTCTTCAATGATACAATCATTGTCACTGTCCTCTAGGTTAACTGATGAGTCAGCCTTTAATGAACAAGTCACAAAAAATGAACATACCAATATCATCATACTTATTATAAAACATCACAGCCTTTATTAAATAAACAGAATTAAAAAATAAATAATCGTTAACACCAGGTTATAAAGCAATTAAAAAATTGTACTACAAAAAAATGTTTTTAAAATGGAAACAACTGACATAAAGCAAGAGGAGAACTTTTGTGGAGCCCGCAATTAAAAATTTTGGTCTTTCCTTAAAGGAATTTACTGTTCAACATGAAGTTAAGGCTTTGATAAATTAAATTTATTCTGTCATTCTGTGAAACAATGGCAACATGAATTTGATTCTAGTTAGAGGTAAATGCAAGAGAAGTAGAGACCCTAAATTCATAATAGCCCATAGGCTTTTAGTCTAACCTAAACAAATTCCATCAGTTCTTATATTAATTAGATAATGCATCACTTTTTAACTAGCATAATTTTTTAAATGTTTAACTATTTAACTGATTACTTAAAATTAAAATGCCTACTTGAAAATGCAGAGAAGACAGAGAACAGTGCATTGCTCGGTTATAGTGACAACCAATGAAGGAACTAATAGGTGACAGGCAAACTTCACATGTTAGGCACATGATAAAGATGTTAATTATATCAACTAAAGCTGGAAATAAAACAATGCATGTTCAGCCCAACTGAGAAAAAAAGTTGCTATCTGCTCTAATAATCCTTAAACAAAAAATCAGATGGTAGTTCTTTTTTTTTTAGAAGAAGAAAACCAAAAGCTCAGAAATGTATATGGTACAATTAACCCATTCAGGGCTCATCATCCATTTCATTACAGTCAAACAATGAAGACGATACTTATTTAGTTAGTTTATGGATTTAAAGATATTTACCAGGGAGAAGCGAGTGAGCTGTGCAGCCTCTTTTTTATTGTGGTCCTGGTGATGACAGCAGCACACAAATATTGGGCAGTAAGTTACATGACACAAAACAATTAACATGTAGTTAATACAAGAGAAAGAAAGATATAGTTAAATTACTGAAGCACCATCAAATTTTTACAGTAACCTGTCTCCCTAATCTCCCCACGTAGAACAATGGTGTATATACGCTACCCAGTAAATACTTTCTTGTTAAAAATTCAAGCCATTTCAAATTTCCAAACATGGGTTATAACTAAAAACAAATCCCAGCATAAGAAGGTAGCCACAATTGAAATATTTGCCATCTTACCTTAAATTCCTTTTCAATGTTTGCCAGCTTTGCCAGTTCATTGCTGAGCTCCAGAGCAGTAAGTACTGGGTCTTCACTGGACAGCGACAAATAAGCTGGGCTAGCCAGCCCTCTATAGGCATTAATCCTGGACCGGGAATGGCTGAAAGAATCATTTCTCTGTTTTTCCATGCACTCATTGCATTTGCAGAAATAGTCATGAGGCCTCTCAATACGAGCCCCTTTCATAAGCAGCATGTGTACAACCTCGTATTTTTGGCAGTGGGCAGCTAGAATGATTGGAGTGATGTCAGGAGAGAATCTAGTTCCATCTTCATCATAGGAATAAAAGTCATCATCATGTAGTTCGCAGGGGCTGAGCGTTAAGCGTTTACTTGCTGCAAAGGCAGGGTGGTTCAGGATGGCTTCAACGATTCGGACATATCCTTTGCTGATAGCAAGAAGAAGTGCGTCACCAATACGTGCCAGGTTGTCTCTCTTCAGGAGCAACTCTGTCACTTCCAAATGCTCATTTCCGACTGCCAGCTGTAGACCATTTTGACCCATATAGTCAACACAGTTGACATTTAAGGTCCTGGATTCTTCCAACATCTTGCGCACAACAGGAATATTGCCATACTCAGCAGCATCAAGAAATCTTTCCTCTTCCGTTGTCAGGCTGGTACCCCTGTTGTTAAACATAAATGCAGGACCTCGCACAGCCTGCCTTCGGCCCTTCTCCCTCATCATTGTTAGTCTTCGCTGTGCAGGATTATTGTCAGCCGGTCTTGAAAACAAGAATGACAGAAGGTTAGCAGATTCACCCTTCAAGTATTTCTAAATGGAAAAATAGGCTGTTAATAACAAATACTTTGAAACATTTAATTCCTCCCAAAAAAATAAAACTTTAATTAGATCTTTATTGTCATATGCATTTTACCTTTTACCCTCTACCTCTAACCTCCTAATTCCTCTATGGAAACTATTCTCCCATCCATCCATTTATCTATCCATTTTTCAAATGAATTTTTCCATTATATATAGCTGAAGCAGCCAATCCAGACAGAATCATGTACAAGGAAAGATTTAGTCATGAATGAGATGGTAGTCTATCTCAGGACAATCACATAATCACAGTCACTTGTATTGGGTCAAAATATAATCACCAGTTAACAAGAACGTCCTAAGGATGTTGCAAGAGACCAAAATATTTGGAGAAAACCCATGCTGGTATGACTTAGTTAAATAGGAAAGGTAAAGCCATAAAAGATCCCTCCTCATAACCACAAATAAATATTTAAATAAATTGACAGTAAGAAGATTCAAACAAAAACAGAATAGCAAACACTAGGGCAGGTAATTTAAACTAAATAAATGAAAGGAAGGAACAAAATTAACCTTAAAAAAAACAAAAAGGAGAACAAAAGAGATCCAAAGCCAAAATTGACAAATTTAATAAACAAAACGTGAAACTAGAAATCTTTAAACCATATTAAACTATTAAAATCTAAACTATTAATTAACCAAAACTGAAACAGCAAACAAAACTATTACATAAAACAAACATGCAATGTCAGGAATTCCTAAAAATGACTTAAGACTTTCTAAGGACCTAATCTGAAGTAGAAGAAAGCCAGAGGTAATGCAACAAGGGCCTGAGGTAGACTAAGATCTTTTACAGCGCTACAGATTGACATCTTTTATCGTTCCCTTGAGTGATTGCAGCCCTAATTCCACTAACACTTGAGGGACCCAAGTCTTCTCATGGTTGACTCCACTAAAATTAGTACAGTTAATTACAGGATAAAAAGTCAAGATAAAAAACTAAAAAATAAAATGGGTAAAGCTGGAGGAGAGGCATGAATGAGAATCTAACATGTGGAAATGCAAGTAAAACCTAACAAAGGCAAAACAGACAGTCCTCACAAATCAAACCTCTTTAGATCCGTGAGACCGGTCTAACTACTTTGCCCACCTCGGGAGAACAAATTATGTAAATATATATTCACATTCACATTCATATTCACATATTTGTTATGTTATTTTTCTGGAATCTATATCCTGGCTCTGTATGAATTATGTCACTAATAACTTTAAGTACAGGTCCACATAGGTCTGATCTACAATATATGAGTATGTTTCAGCCAAAAACAGCAACTTTAAATTAAACACCTATCAAACACTGGAAAAGTATTCCTGATGTGGCACACAACTCTTTAATAACTGGTAGAAGCTTATAATTGAAATATATTTAAGAAGAATGTTTCATTCCACAGAAATGTTCATTAAAATATACTGCGTTAAACATTAAATTGAAAAATCAGCTAATTGTGAACTCTACTAACATTGATAAGATCAACAAAAATAACAACAAAATCTGATCTTTAAACATTGACTGAATACTTTTAGTTCTTTTTCCAGAGGAGGACTACCTTATTAATAGTGGACTCTCATAGATTCTTCAATGCAGCATGATTAGATTATAATATTTTATTTCTGATGCTCTTTACTTGTGGTTACTATACCATTATCATCACCATTTTCATCTTTGGTTCTTAATTTTTTCTCAAGGTATAAAAACACAACTAGTTTGGCTACAGTCCTTCACCTCCAAAGAGACAAAAAAATCAAGGTAGGAACCAAGCCTATATTGGTCATCAGTACACTACAGGGCACAAGGATATGTCCAAATAGTTGAAGCCATCCTGAACCACCCAGCCTTTGAAGCAAGTTAACTCCCACTCCGCCCTTGCATACTACATGACAATAACTTTTATTCCTATGATGAAGCTGGCACCAGATTCTCTCTTAACATCAAGCTAATCATTCTAGTTGTCCACTGCTAAAAATACAAGGTTGTGCACATGCTGCTGCATGAAGTAAACCATGGAAAAATGAATGTTTTTACTTTTCTTTCACATTTTCCTGAAATAAATGTTTGTCTTTCTTGCAATAAATGCAGGGGTTTTTAGTATACTAATACATAATAACTACTTTTATCTAAAAAACAATGATGTTCTTTGTGAAAGGTGAAATATAAAATAAAGATTGTCCAGAGACCTCCCATACAATGTTTATTAATAAATAACTAATTTTTTATCAAAGAAAATTGAAACCTAGGTACCTGAAGCTTTAAAGTAGCAGTTCTAAATCCTATTATTACCCAATCAGCTATCCGCAAAAATGGGGCCTCTGACTGCTTTCTTGCCAGGAGTAGAGATAGAATTAGTAAAAATAAAACATTTCCACATACCATGCCAGTGTGGGTAGGCATTCGGTGCTAGAGTGCATATACTATATTCCCAATAACTGTAAATGTTGCAAGAACATGAGTGACAAGAGAGTGTGGCATCCTAGTAGGAAGTCTGCAGGATACTCCTAGAGTATGAGAGGGCAACATGTTACCCCAAGCAAGGATGAGTGATGCCTTGAGAGAAACAGTGAAGCTCTGAAGAAGTAGCAGAGGCCATGCATTACAATGACATAAAGGTGTACCATGCCTAGAAAAACTGTGACATTGCTACCAAGAAGATTAAGAAAATAAAGTTGGAAGTTGCCCTGAAGGCCTGATCCTTAAAAAGCCACAATAAGCTCAAGGGTGGAGGGACTCAAAGGGCAAAAAGCGGGCCTCTGACCTGGTGGCCCTAATCTTCGTACAGCTGCTCCAGCCATGTTGGAGATCAGAAGAATATTCCTGTGCTAGAACACGTCTAGACTGAAGATAGAGTCAAGGCCCCCTTGCAAGAAGCAGGGAGATTGGGGGTACTGTCAAAATGACAAAAATGGGTGATGAGAGGAACACTTAAATTTGTGGTACTGAGGATCGAAAAAGTGGGAAAGCCAAAACATGTTCAGTGAGGCCCAGATGGGCAGAAGGGTTTTCTTTCCTGTTTGTTTACTTAGACACTTTAAATTCTTCATTGACTCATTCTTCTGTTTTGTTTTTGGTTAAACAAAATGATTCTACTTGATATTTTGTATTCCGCTGTTCTAAATATGGAGAACTGCCAGGGCCACTCTCATAAAATATCTTATTAACATCATTATTAATAATGAAGATTACTATGCAAATGTTTAAATGTGCACTCAATGAAGTTATTGACTGTTATGAAAATGTATCTAAGACAGGCTTCTGTTGCTCATTAATCTAAAATTGAAAAAGTATATTGAGAGAATGGATTCTGAGAAGGAGGTAAATGTATTGCTACTTTTACCTGTTTCATGATGTACTCTATAAATTATGTAAGCATACTGCACCTGAATAACCTTTACTCTTATTCAGTGTCCACAAATGTGCAACATCTCTATATATATAAAATCCAACGTCAGTCTGACTGTCCGCTTTTCACAAGAGAACTACTTAACGGATTTAGATCGTTTTTTTTTTCTAGAATTTGCTTGATTTTGTGACTTCTCTCATCATAGTTCACTTGTGGTACCAATATATTCGCGCAAATCCAAGACAGAGGCTACAGGCCGAGGGGAGGGGGAAGCGTGACATCAGGAGTGTGGAGTCAGTCTACCTCTGTGTTTTGGAGCGTGCCTTGCCTCCGTTTAGCTAGCGATACCTTTTTGTTTATTGATTTTTAAAGTTTGTCTTGTTTCACTACTACGTGGGCAGAGCCATGGGGAACGGCTAGTATAATATACTAAGAAGTTGTGAATTTTTGATTTCTGGAGTAACAGATGGAAGATGACATACATTATTAACATCACCAAAATTTTTCATCTTCAATTCAAAATCACAATATTATTCTATGCTTTTTTTGACTCCAACAAAATCATAAAGGTGTATGTTGGAAGCTTGGCCATTTCTCAAGGAACCAACTTTTTAAAAAAAGTCATACTCCACAGAAACACATATATTAAATGTGAAGAGGTGATGCTGTGTTCTGGCATGCAGTTGATGACACGCATACAATTGTGTTACAGCTGTTTTTGTGAAAGAGTTGAAACTGTTCCAAAAACTATTCATGTTAATCAAACTAATTACTAATGTGAGAAAAGCATGATGGTGCTGTGTTAGTGCCTGTAAGTCCTGGGTTTAGATTTTGGCCCAGTTGCTGTCTGTATGGAATTAGTATGTTTTCCCTATGTATACATGTTTTTTATTTTCCTCAAATGTTCTTGATTATTTCCAAATGGGCCCAGTGCAAAGGAGTGTGTTCTCTAAAGGAGTGTACAGTACTGTAATTCTATTCTGTTCCTTGCAATTTTGTAATCAACTAATATAAGCAGGATCAGAAAATGGGCTGTCCAAAGCAAAATGGATAAAGCTTAGTGAATAAATAAACCATATCTTTACAAATTAATTAATTAATGGTGTACGCAAATCAAACTAATTAAACTTAAACATTGTTCTTTTGTTATCAATAGTTTGTTATCAAATATCTACTAGTAAACATGAAAAGCAGTATAACTTGATAAATATACATGCTGAAATTCATCATCAGTAACTGTAAATTTTGAAGCATTCCTGAAGAAAAGCCAAGCAGAGCTATGTGTTTATTTTTTTAAATCACATGATCCCTATTGGAAGATGAAGATTAACCAAGTGTACTCTGACTTCACACTTGCAGATTTTGTCTGATATACTGCATGTTATTTAAACAGTAGGTGAATGGATAGTTTGCTGGCGATAAATATTCAGTTTCATCCATTTATCTTATGAACCTACTTAATTCATTAAGGGTTCCAAGAAGCCCATACTGCAGAAAGAACCCTGAAAAGAAATGAATTAATCACTGAGTGTACCGATGTACAAAACCACACATCTTTGGCAATACGTGGAGAAAAAAAAACAAATGAACACAGTTAGCCCAGGCAAACTCCCCGCAGACAGCGATTA
Source organism: Polypterus bichir lapradei (assembly GCA_026402145.1). Classification (NCBI taxonomy): domain Eukaryota; kingdom Metazoa; phylum Chordata; class Cladistia; order Polypteriformes; family Polypteridae; genus Polypterus; species Polypterus bichir. The sequence goes on from JANRMT010062809.1 coordinate 3,399,102, forward strand.
GGTCAGGACTGTAGTGCAGTATGATGCATCTGTGAGGGAGCTACACTAAAAACAGCACCACCATATCACAGTATTCATTTTCATGAGTCAAGATAATAAAATAATTTGTGATTAAATTAACAAATGAATACTGAATATTAAAAACAAGTCGATAATATTAGGTTTAGAATATATATACAAAATTATATCAAAATTAACAATATGTTTAAAAAATTTAACGGAAAGGACAAAAGTCTGATTTAGCATAAGCTGTCCTAATTCAGGGTGTTCATAAGAAATGCAATGATTTGCTTCATGAGGTAGAAGTATAATAAACAAGAATAGTTGTGTCAAATATTTGAAATATTGAAATACACTATGTGTTTTATTGTAAATGTTTTAAGTCTAAATATTCTCAATTGTAATAGAATTTGTAATTTTCACACTCAGATAGGGTCCTTAGAGGGCTAGATCCCAAGTAAAACATCATAAATCAAAAATACCATCATATTTGTAATCATCCATCCATCCATTATCCAACCCACTATATCCTAACTACAGGGTCATGGGGGTCTGCTGGAGCCAATCCCAGCCAACACAGGGCACAAGGCAGGAAACAAACCCCGGGCAGGGCACCAGCCCACAGCAGTATTTGTAATCACTGACCTTTAATTAAAAATAACTTAAGGTAGGGGTGTCAAACTCAATTTTGCTGTGGGCCAAAAATAACACTTTACATATCCAAAAATTGGCAAGAATCAGCAGCAGGTTAAGAGATCATGGGGCTATATACATAAATTTTACAAGGGTCCTATTATTTTACCAGAACAGATTTTAACACGCTGTAATCCAACAATGTTGCTTTAGATTTCGAATACAGTAAAGGGGTTGAGACTGCAGGCTTTTGTTTCAACCTAATTCTGTTTTTTAATTGGACCTCCAGTCTAATGAGGTAAGCAGTTATCTACCAGATTTTATGTTTTGAGTGTCAATGTAGAAATACATAAAATAACTGTTTGTTTTTTTTTACTACAGTGTACTAAGAATTGATGTATGTTACAATGGAATCATTTAGTGTTCTTTTTCAACTTAGCATTTATAGTTTTCATTCTCCATTCTTTATGAATGACACATTAGTGGGGCTGACACTGAAGCAGTTGCAGCACTTCAGCATTCAGTGTTGTGAAACCAGAGGGAATAAAACCTTGCACCCATATGGAGTTGCCAGAACTGAGTTTGAAAACTACTGCTATAGTAAAGAAATTTACTAAATTATTTTTAACTATTAATTTATTACATTTTTTACTGTTTAGATATACTTTTAAGTAAATGCATTTTATGGGCATTATTTTACATTCTACTAATAAGTCATTCCTAACTTTTAAGGTGTAATTATAAATATCATTTTTACTTATGCAGTACTTGTTTCTTACCAATGTTATACTGTATGATACACACAAAAATAGCAACTCAGTAAACATTTGTATATATTTTGCACAAAATTGTCAACTACTTTATCAAAATGCATATTTTCAGAGCAAAGCATTCAATCACTAGACTTGCTGAACTAAATAAATGTTCTTGGGTTACAGTGGAAGGTAAATAGTTCTTCTTGACAATAGTAATGGGCTGTCTCATGTGCTTTTACGTCATCATTACTACAAGAATCAGATGCAGCTTTAGTTTCTATATGTGCTTTTTGACACAAAACTCTTCAGATGCTCATAACTGAAAAATTAGAAAAGAAACATCTGTTTTCTCTATGCACCATTATCCTTCTCTCTTCTTGCTTCGTTTTTCATTTTCCAATGCATACTGATGTTTCACAGTCTATGAAACGAGTGAAGAACTTTTCTAAACAACAGTGTGCAACAAAGCAAACAGCAAAGTCCACTGGCAGAATAATACCCTTGAATTCCTCAGTCACCTCAGGTTGACCAAGTTTCTCACAGTAAACAAAAACTAGCATCATGAATGCATATAATTCACAGCAGCAAATCAAGAATATGAAACTTTCTTTTCAAAATACAAAATAGACGATATAGACCTGTCAGTTCCACTAAGGAGTAGCCAGTCCTGACACTTGAGCAGGATTACCATATGTAACATGTTTTGAATACAGATGGCATGGGCTGCATTAAAATGGCCTAAGGGGTTGATATGGTCCACATATCTTGACTTTGTTTGACACCCTTAACTTAAGGTAAAAACAAAATACCACAGATCTTTAAGAGCTCCAAAATGAATACTGATGTCCAATTTGCAAAGTTCAATTACATCTAAACATTAAACAGGCTACACAAGACAGCGCATGACAACAAACAGCAATCATTCAAATTACAGACTTCTTATGTAGCATAGTTGTTGACAATCCTGTCTCACAAGGCTCTAAAATTCTAGACTTAAATTCAAATTCCGTACCTGTCAGTAGTGGAGAAGGTTCTATAATATTTGTGTTCTACCCCAAGTTGTCTAGACTAATCTCAAAGACATGCAGATGAAATTAACTGGTGAACAGACAACTATGTTTTGGGATAGTCTGGTCTATTCCATATCTGGTTCCAGTTGAAAACTTGCTATGGCTCACTTTCTAAATAATTTTTTAGAAAATGAAATATTTGTATTGTATCTCTAAAATAAAAAATCCATAATTTATTAATTATTCCTTTTTTCAAACAATATCATATGGAGACTTTCAATCAAGCTCTCTTATATAAATCTGTTGCGAACCATCTTGCGTCAGTTTCTCCTTCCATAAATATCAATACACCCATCTCATCCCCAAGACCCCTAGAAACCCTTCATCAACAGTCTCTGGGAAAGGGCTGGGAGGTGAGGAAGAAAAAACTGCCTCAGGATCAAACAAATAGCCCTATTCATTTTTGAGAAAGAGACTATTTTCCAAAAAAATACAAACTATCTGTTTTGTAATCCAGGCTTGACTACAAAGTGCAACTGAAGTACATAGTGGCTCATCCAGTAAGTTGCTAAATTTCATCTACAAAAGTGCAACAAGAAATCACCATAATAGGCTTCTATTATATATACATATATCCGTCCATCCGTCCATTATCCAACCCCCTATATCCTACCATAATAGGCTGCTTCAATGTCTAAACATACAGTATATACATCCGTCCATCCATCCATTATCCAACCCCCTATATCCTAACACAGGTATATGTATATATTGTAAGGGAGTGCCAGCCGTGTATCCCGGCCAACACCCCCAAACCACCAGATGGAACCAGCCCTGCAACATGGAAGGGCCCCGAGTTCCAGCAGGGCATCATGGAACTTGGAGTCTTCCATCACAGCCTTGCTGGATACCATGGGGGCCACCGGAGGACGCTGCAGAGAGGCCCAGGGACTTATACTTTCCTTATAGTCCAGAAGTAATTCACAATCGCTGAAACGGAAGAAATGATATACTTCCAGGCTGAAGAAAAGAGGAGTTTTGATCTGACCCGGAAGTGCTAGGAATCACATGGAGTGGGGGGGATCAGAAGCATTTCCGGGTCAAAGACTTTAAAAGGACTCTGGGAAATCCCAGCAGTGAGCCGAGTTGGGAGGAAGGGTGACTGAGCTGTTGGGAGTGGAGGTTTATTGTTATTATGAATTATTGCTGTATTATTAGAGTATTGTGGAGTAGTGGTGCTTTGTGCACATTATTATTATAATAAATAATAATTCTGGACTTTTACCTGGTGTCTGACGAATGGTCTGAGGGTTCAAGAGCGCCCCAATTTGTCACTATATATATATATATATATTTATATATACACCTTTGTAGTTCAAGGTTTTAATCATTTAGCACGTTACCCAAGGCAGCTTTACACTGGGTGACCCTGCCACAAACATACACATATAAAATTGTATGATTTCTTCTTTCAAATGATATTATAAGCGTTTTTTTTTTTTTTTTAACTTCAGTACATTCAGCGATCCACTTTCATATAAATTAAACCTGTTTTATACTTGTAATTTATTGGTGGTTAATAAAAGAACATTTACCACTTTTTTTAATATGAAGCATTCATCATGTTAATCATATTTATTAAACATTATTGGCTTCCTGGATTACTGTATTTGGTGACTCATTATCTTTGTGTTTTATTATAATGTAATTAATGGCCATTTCCACATTTAAAATTAAATGGGGAATATGATGAAAGGAAAATGAATGATTTATATGGAAGAAATGATGTAAATTTTCTTGAGTATAGTATTTCTACAGTTGTTTTTATATTAAAAAAGGAAGTATAGAAATGACGGTAGTGTGGTGGTTGGTATGGTTGCCTCCGCATCCAGCATCCTGAAGTTAAAACCTGTTCCTTGATTTTGTCTATATGGATTTTCTCAAGGCACTCTGTTTTCATACCACTCATTAAAAATTTGTAGGAAAGGACAGCTGGTGATTCCAAAATGGCCTTTATGTGAATATGGTCATCTGTGCAAGTGTCATCCTGGGCTTTTTCCTTTCCAAGCACCCAGTTTGTACAGGTCTGAGAAAGTTATTGTATGCTCTGTATGTTACATAGACAGGAATGCCAATTAGTCTATCCATCCATTCACACACTTATCTTTTATGCCTGCTTATTCCAAATCAATGTCATTAACAGCTGAAGCCTCACCTGGCACCATTGCACACATGGGAAGACTCAATCCTTGATAAGTTGTCAGTTCATACAGGAGAACATTCATGCATACACCCACACTAGGCCAATTTAGCAGTGCCAATCAATCTAATCTGAAGTATTTAGGATGTGTAAAAAGAACTAGAGTACTCATAAAAATCCTACTCCGGGAGATTTGTGCAAACTCTGCACAGTTAGTGACTAAACCAAGATTTCAAATCAGGACTCAGTAGCAAACAACTTCAACATCATATCATAATCTTTTCTGAAACATGTTCTCCTTTATTTGATCTAAAAAATGCCAGCATTTATGTTATGAAATGACATACCTACTTTAAATATTAATACTCATACTACACATAATATTCCAAATAATTTTAGGGTTGCTATATATATAAAATTCTAAATCAAAAAAATAATTGCAGTCATTCAGGAAACACTGTTCTTGTACTTTCACACTCTATAGCAAAGGATTTGTTTGGTCTTATCTAAAGCTACTCTGTGCAGTTTTCATGTGCTCTGTGACAATGTACTGTAGAATATGCGTTGGTGCATTATCTGTACCTTTGCTCCTTATTTGATGGTGAGCTATAATACAATACTTAGCTGTTTGTTTTACAGTAAACTCAAAATAATTATAAAGTTATTTTAAACCATTCTCTGGACTTTGGAAATATATAACACAATAATGTTTAACCCTAAGGCACTAATACATTTTACAATTTACTTTGCACATTTTATAATAATCACTGTCATAAATCACTTAGCACAAATACTTATACCATGGAGGCCTGAATGTTCTCTATGTGTATGTGTCAGCTTTCTACCAGGTATTTCAGTTTTCCTCTAAATCTCAATTATGTACAGGTTAGGTTAGTTAGCAACCCAGAACTGGATCAAAATGAGTGAATACGCTTTGTAAAAATGGTAGCTCATCCAAGATGGGCTCTTGCCTTGTACATGATGCTTCCAGGATAGGGTTTGATTGCCCACTACCCTGAACTGGATTAAAAGAGTTTGATAATGGATGCAAGAATTAGCAAGAATGCAAAACATATTACATTATAAAGTACATTTTAAATTCAAACTTTATAATAACTAAAGTACACAAACTGTCATTAATCTTTAGCAGACAGAAATACTTTGTATCCTTCTTCTCCACCCTTTAGAGAATAATCTGTAAGACCATCCTGCATAATCACCTCATAAGCTTCTCTGGACACTCACGGCCTGTTTGTCTAGTGATTGGTCATTGTGGACTTGCCTAAGAATCATCTATGGCAGATACACTTAATATTACAGTGAGAAGTTTTTACAAGGAGTCAAAGGAGCACAGAAAATGATTTATGAGGCCACAATGCCCAGTGCTGAGATTATTTTGTCATTCACCTGTCTATCTATGAACAAAAGAAAATCTTCCATGACATGCATTTAATTAATGAGAATTGATACCTTTAGCTTAGACATCCATATTTCATCTCTAGTGGAACTCAATATTAAGTTATTTAAGTTTAAGGATTATTCTATAATGTCACAGTGCAGCTTGTATCCTCTTCATATCACTTTTTCATATGATTCCTGGAAGATACCTATTTAGAAGGTACTTTACTTCTTTTATATATTCATGTCAGATGAGTCTATAGGGCAGTAAAGAGGAATTATCAATGCCTTATAGATTCATACAGGATTAAAGTATTAAACTATGTCTAATTTGACAGTAAAGAAGGCTTCAGTCCCCAGTGACCCTGAATTGGATTAAGATAATGTGAGAATGAATGGATATATGGATAATTTGACAGGATTGCCGCAGCATAAAACAGATTCTGCAATGCAGAATACAATAGGCATATCTTGGCTGGCTAATTAAATATCAAATAAACTGCATGTAAGAGAGAGAGGGAGTGTTGGGTTTATGAGGAGGGGATGATTTTCAAAGGTTTATGTTGATCTCTCATGTCTACACTAGAAAACGATATAGTGAACAAATGAAAGCCAACCTGAAAAATAAGTGGTTTCAGCAACTGCCTTACAAAGCAGGGCCCCAAAAATAAATAACATTCTGTGTTTTTCTAAGTCATCTGAAAATGTATACAAGAATACATTTATTTTCGGACTAGCTAATTCATCCATCCGTTCATTTTCTGTACTCATTTCTTACAATACTAGGTTGCAGAGGGCCAGAGCCTTTACCAGGATAATTGGATTAAAGTCACGAAGTAACTAGGATGAGATGTATAACACAGTCATACAAACACCCCGAAGCACGCACACTGGGACAATATGGAGTTACTAGTCAGCCTAAGTCACGTATCTTTTTTTACATGGCATACTTCCAAGTAGATCATTCTCTTATTTCAATAGGTTATACATATTAAAAAAAACACTGATATCCTAAAAAGAGGATAAAATACCTAATAAAAATCACATTCTCAAACCTGTTTTTACCAATTTAGTGTCACAGGGGCTGGAGTCTATCCTGGAAAACAAAGCAGATAACAATCCTTGACAAGGGGTCAGTTCAGCACAGGGTACAGATACACTGGGGCTATTCTGGAATCAGAAATCAGCATCTTTGATTAAAAAAAAAAACTGGGGGAAAACCCACACTGATACAGGAAGAATATGTAAACACCACACAGAAAATGTCTAGCAGAATTTAAAACCAGGACGCTGGATCTGAGAAGCAATACCACTATCCACTGCAACCAAACAATCCAAATAATAACAATATAAAAGCATATACTGTGATAAACTTAAACAAACAATGACTGATTAAGTCATATGATTTAATTTCTTCAAGGTATTCCAAGTTGAACTTGCCTTAGTTTTAACGGAGGTCAAGACTGTTCTGGCTGTACTGGTCAAGACACGCTATCATTGGATCATACGGATAACAATAGATCTTTTGCATTTAAAAGTAATGCCTTTCTATGACCTCTGTTGCTTTCTCCACGTTCTCTGTTTGATCGCAAATAAAAACCTGGAATGCCAACAAGAAACCCTTTTTTTTGTCATCTCGATTTTTAACTGTACATTCTTTTTCCGATTCCACTTCAAAAATTTGACAGTGACGAGACCGACGGGAAAACTACAAATTCCGTTTATTAATAGCGAAGCGGGTGACCGCGAGAATATCCCGGCAGCAACGGGGCTCAAGAAAAGAACTTAAAAAATGATAACTCACAGTAATTTAAGTATATCCGTTTGTTCAGCTAACAGATGTAGTCGACTCCTGGGTTAAACTCGTGCCTTGCTTCCGATATTGGTAGAGCTGATTCCGTTTCCCCGTCTGCAACTTTGCGTTAACGAGATTTGTATGTGAATAGACGATCAAAATGTCTTTGTTTCATTTAAGTCTTATTTGCATTGACTTGTGTTTCATCCGGAGTTAATTCCTGCCTTATGCCTGATGTTACAGGGAAAGTCTCCGCTTCCTCCGCGCCTCCACACTAGGCTAAACGAGTTGAACAATTTAAGTACGGGTAGCTATTTGACGGGTCATAATCTTGTTTTAATTTATTTTAGGACTGCTAACAAAGACTTGTTATCCCCTCCATGCTACCCGCGCTCGTGCTTTGGAAGAGGTGAGATCAGAGAACGGATGGATGGACTGATAGCGGAGGTTTTCTTAACCACACGAGTGTAAATTGATTTAATCGTTAAAATACATCGTCTATGAAACATTTTGTGCCATTGCCTCAATAAATCATCTTCCATAAAATGCCCAAAATCAAGTATGTTGCACGAGAACATTTCCAGGTCTGTGGCAAATGTTCGACCAAACGATGAAAAGTAACTCACGGCGCTCCACTCAACACAACCGACCTTCCAGTTGTTAGACATGTTTCTCCCAGGTAAAGTTACCGCATTCCCTTTAAAACCAGCTATTACTAGATGACCAATTTCCACACTTTTGCTTTACTATAACAAAGCTACAGTAGCGCAGACTACAAGGGACGCACCGGCAGCTCAGGCACTGTGACTTACGCGGCACACTGATAGTATCCGGATGAATCCCGGACCGTTTTCACGGATTTCAAATAATGGGAGTCCAGTCCTCCATTCTCCTCCTTCCAGTCCTGTTCGTTGTCGTCCTCGGAGAAAGAGACCCTCTTTTGATATTTCCTCCCTTTAGCTGACATTAGGGCAGCGAAGACCCCTTCCCCTGGAGTGTACGCTCTGCTTCTCTCTGTCTCTTTCCTCTCTCGGTCTTGGTCCGTGTCTTATACCGGCTGCAGGATCCCTTCTATTCAAGATGCTCACTCCTCTCTAGTTGGAGCGAAGTGGAGCTGTGGGGAACAGCTGAGACGAGACCAGCCTAGCGCCCTCGTCAGCGGTCGCCGGAGGAGAGCCGCGCTCTGCCAACAAATCACGGGCACGCAGCACCGTTCTGCTTTCATAAGCGACGGCGGAGTGAGGAGCACATGCAGTCCCAGGTTAAACTTTATTACCACGCCTCCCTCTGAAGATGGATGGAATGATCCACCTACCTATAACTGCAACAGACCAACAGTCAGAAGTGTATCCTTCCAGAAAAACAGTGAATAGTAAGTCTTGTCAACTTATTAATTCTACTGTGCACCGGCGGATCATGCCTATGCCGCAACTGAACCTGTCATCTGGTATTTTAAAAGAATTCACGCTTTTCTTTTTTATTTCCATTAGTGTGATTAACCTTGATCGTTAACCATTTAATTTGAGAGGTCTATATTAATAAAATAGACTGACTCCATCTATTCACTTTAAAAAGCTAAGTTTATTTGACGCTGTTTCAGGAAGTGAAGGTTAGTCCAGACAGTTCAACACGAGGGATTAGCTATAGACACCACTAGTCAACCTGGTAGTCTTACAGTAGTATGTTCGAGGAGTTCAATACATAATGTCACTCCTGGAGAGTGATAGATAGCCAGAGTACCAAACTAGAACACTACCCCGAGGAAGCATATGCAAGTTGCTTCCCATCTGGAGTTTGCACTAGAGTTTATTGTTACTGTGCTGTACTGATTCAGTCTTTTTATATATAAAAAAAACTGAGGAGTTCTACGATGCTCATTGCTACTAACTGATGAATCCAGCATCCTTGGCGTTAATCCTGCACCCGATTGTGGAGTTTGTATGTTCGGCTAATGTCAGAGTGGACTCTGCTCCTGTTCTCAAGGTTTTCCTCCCACATCTCAAAGGATTTACAGGTGAGGCCTTTTGCCTCTTGTGGGCATATACATTAGTGAGCCCTGCATCTGGCAGCCAGTTTAAGGACTGGTCCCTGCCTTGCATCCATGTTGCTGGGAGAGGCTTTAATCCCTTGTGACCCAAAACAGAATTAAGCTGGGTTTAGACCATTGTGTTCATGGGCAAAGTCTGACATTTTGGTTGCTGAGTCTAGATAAACCATAAAAAATTATTTAATTTTTTTGGAGCCTCTGCTGTACTGCTCCATATTTACATCACATCCCATGTCAAATAGTTACATTGTTCTTAATATATTAAATAAGTCTCACTTACATTGACACATTTAAAACCTCAATATTACAAAAAATTACACTAATACCATTAACAATATTTCAATGACAGAAAACACAAAATCACTTTAGAATTTAGAAAATGTACACATAGGGCAAATTTTCAGTGCGCCCAGAATCTTAGTTAACTAATTTGGAGTGTTTTCTGTTATGTATTTCATCAAAGAGAGAGATCCATCCATCCATTATCCAACCCGCTATATCCTAACTGCAGGGAGCCAATCCCAGCCAACACAGGGCACAAGGCAGGAAACAAACCCCGGGCAGGGTGCCAGCCCACCGCAGGGCACACACACACACATACCCACACACCAAGGACAATGTAGAATGGCCAATGCACCTAACCTGCATGTCTTTGGAGTGTGGGAGGAAACCGGAGTACCCAGAGGAAACCCATGCAGACACGGGGAGATCATGCAAACTCCACGCAGGGAGGACCCAGGAAGCAAACCTGGGTCTCATAACTGTGAGGCAGCAGCGCTACCCACTGTGCCACTCACAGAGACAGATTTTAAAAATATTTTGTCACAGTGGGATGTATGAAGTTTGATTACAATTTGCTCAAACTGCCACACTGTGCTTGCACAGACAGTTACTTATATAAGCACATAGCATGCACACACTGCCCTTTCAGTCATTCAAGCTAACAACAGGAGCAGCTATCGAACATGTAAAAGAGGAAGATACTGAATACAAAACATCCAAACTGAAATAATCTCTCTCAATATAAATCTAAAACAGTACACTAATCTGCAATTTAAATCTTAAAAAATATGTCTTTTTTCTCAGGATAGGCAGTGTGCAAGAGAGAGTTGCTTTGTGCAGGATAAATTATAGTGTTTGTTGGTCCATCCATCCTATAAACCCACTTATTCAGAGCAGGGGGCAAGAAATCGGGGCAGGCAGGAACAATACTTAGACAGGATACAACTTATCACAGGATGAACACACACACACACCTCATGGGCCAATGTAGCATCTCCAGTTCACATAACCTGCATATCTGCAGACTGTGGGAGGAACCGGAGCAAACATGTGCAGACCCAAATGCAAACTTCACATTTATTTTAGTAACACTGCATCTGGTGGTGGGTGCCTGGCCACCTCTTAAACTCTGCCCATGATTATATAATATATTTTAAAATCATAAATTAGAAATACATAAAATGAACATAAGCTGAGAGAGAGAGAGAAAGCAGTGTTTACTCAGATAACCCTTCAACTGTGATTGGTCCTAGAGTTAGATAGATAGATAGATAGATAGATAGATAGATAGATAGATAGATAG